>MU225832.1:921577-944089 GCA_018584345.1 Thuja plicata | reverse complement strand
TGTGTGTTTTTTAGCATCATCATTTTAGATCACTCTGTAATCCATCATCAGGATGAGAAAGTGCAGGATGTATGCAAAATGTCAAATTATAGGCAAGGCATGCGAACTGTTTTATAGAACGCCTAAAATTTTTTTGACCAACCATTGGTCGAAATTTCCACCAATGATTGGTCAAAATTTCCACCAATGATTGGTCGAAATTTCAACGAAACCCCAGCACAAATAGCACAAACAACATGCACAATGTCTGACCAATAGCTCGTGGAACTTTCGACCAACTATTGGACGAAATTTCGACCCACAGGAAGATGGTCGAAATTTTGACACCAAAAATTTTGACCAATTTGTTGGTCCAAATTTTGACCAACTTGAGTCAAAATTTTGACCAATATTGATCGAAAATTGGGGTCAAATGTACTAGTGAAGTTTGACAGTTTGTGTGTTTTGACGATAGTTTTGATTGTTCAAATGATACACCCACGCAAAACACATTAAATAAAAATTTTGTAGTACTAGAACAGAAACATCACAATCCTAGGATAGCCAGGACAGTATCTGTTGAATCCCCACTTGAACCAAAGTTCAGCTATGCCTACTCTTAGTGGACAACTTAGAAGCTTGGAGGCACAGACTCCTCCTTACATGTGCACTCACTTCTCAGGCACACCAAGCTTCAAACCCCAAAAGAATTGCTTCCCAAAGGGTTGTTGTCTCTACTAAGAGCCATAAGAGTGTGGGGCATCTTAGTCAATCTCTGACCTTTCACACCAAAAGATAGAGGGTTTTTGGAAACTAGAACAATAGTTTGTAGTAAGGACATCCGTTCAGGTGGTTGTGATCAAGTCATTTTTCCAATTAAGGGGGCTCTCCCAATCCTTTCAAAGCAAGGCTTTCACCTTAATGATGTTGGGACTTTAATGCACCACTAGGGTACTGGAGGAGATTTTGGTTTCCACAACAAATTCACACCTGTCTATTGTGACATTAATCACAATAGCATTTTTTGTATACCGGTTCGGAAGGGCTTGGCTTTAGCCTGTTACCGGTTGGGCATCCACTCTCACCGGCTCTGCTAAAGCTCTCGGGAGGTAGCCACTCTAGAAGAATCACATGAATTTATCTTACACCCAAGATCCATAAAGGCGAGGGGAGAGGATACGTTCATGTAGTTCTTGGAATTATAATCTAGAAAACACTTCAATCACGCAAGACAATGATTCATTTTAAGCACCAACCAAAGTGTGTTCTAACTACTAAAAATAGACATGAGAATTTGTGAAAACACACAAGGTCTTCGACAAACGTCCTGCAATAAACACATTAGTAGTTTGTAATGATTTTCTTCATTTCAGCATCCAACAATAAACATGTTAGAAGTTTATGATTGCTTTTTTTTATCTCAGCATCCTGCAAACCACTGTTAAGCTATTCCAAAAGATAAAATCAGAGAAACACAGATGTCATAAAATAGCAGATGGTTAGAAAACTGAGACAAAAGATATCAAATAAAAGCTCTGATATTGAATTTTGTGCGATGATTAAGCCTGGATTGCGTGAAGAAGTGCAGAAAGCCCCGTGAAGAACTAGAAAGTTTGCGCGAGACGCTGTGAAATTTTGCGCGACATTAAAATAGAGATGTACGAAAGTACGGACAGAATGCAGAAAAATAAAAAAAAATTATAATGAAATGGGGCTAGAATAGATTACCTCGAGCCCCATGGTGGGCACCAAAAATGTATGTGGTAGATTTGGCCTTGTTAATCAACCATACACTTCAACATAGTCCTTCTTTATCAGATACACACAAGAATGAATATGAGATTATTCATCTTGCCTGTCTGTATGATTCGACCTATTGCCTTCTATCCAGACGGGGTTTTGAAATAGCTCTCAGAACGAGAGTCTCACAACCATAGACCAATCTAGAACAAAGGATTTATGCTTCCATGAATGCAATGCGATGATTAATCTAGAAATGAAACATGCATGATTAATCTAAATGATCCATTTAAACTAGAAATGAGATTAAAACTAATGAAATTATTCTATATGAGATTATGGACTAAGAATGTAGCAACAATTCAATATTCTAACAATGCATATGACTAGAAATTCAGGAAGGGGTTTGAATGAGAGATGAGAGTTCTTTTATAGATTGGGAGACTGTTTAGAATAGAAACTTTCATTTTTGAAATAAAACATTTAGAAAAGCCAGTTGAAAATAGAAAGCTTTCTTTAAAAGAATACAATAAATTGTTTTCCCTTTGTTTTAACTATTTTTCTTTCTTTGATTTTAACTGTTTTATCTATGATTTTAACTGTTTTCTCTCTTTAAAGCATAGTTAATTCAAAACTTCTATTTCTGAACTGAAGAGAATATTTAATTAAATAAATAGAATATGACCTCATAAATCTATTTTTCTCAATTATCTGAATAATTAAATTCAATTATTGAAATGAGGACATTTATTTAATAATTAAATATTATTTAATTCCTTTTCATTTGTTTTAGCTAAAAGGGGTGAATTTAATTTAATTAAAGTGCTAGGACTTTATAATTAAATTAATTCAATCATAGGGTTTGTTTAGCTAATTGATTTGAGGAATTAAACATTATGTATGATTAATGCAGATTTAAGATTTTCTGCATTTGACACTTAGGTCGAGTAGAGTCAGTCAAAACTTAGAATTGCCTAGTACAATAGGACTTTGATGATTCATAAGAATAACAAATGCAACAAAATTGGTTAGGGTTGCAAGATGCCAATTTTGGGGTGTTACAATTTCTACTGCTTAGATTCTCTCCATGGCTACAATAATTAATCAACTCATTACATATTACAAATGATTGAACATCTATATATACTAGTTTCTAGGTCTATTCTTGATTCACGCTTTTCAGATTAAATCTAGATCCAAGGTTTACAACTTGACCTTGATCTTTAGTTAGTTATGTTTTAGATCCCTTAGGATGCTTTAAAACATTTACAATATGCTTTCTTGACCCTCAAGTAATGTTTTAAAACAAATTAAAACTCTATAAATAGAGTTACAATGTTTTATCTGACATGGAAAGTCAAATCCACTTTTTGCGGGTTCTGTAACTGACTGTCAATTCTGATGGTCGGTTTTATTTCATTCTTTGCTATGTCGGTCTTTTGCTCTGTCGGTGTCCCTATTTTGAACCGTTCATTGGGTTCCTTGCCTTTTTTTCTCTGTCGGTGATGTTCATAAAACTGTATTGTCGGTGATGTCCTTTATGCTTTGTCGTCAGTTCAACACTTGTCAGTGTTCATCGGGAAATACTATACTTAGCATTTTTATGTCAAGCATTGTTATCTCATCGGTTATGTAGTATGTTGTCCATTGGTTATGCCTATACCGATGACCTTTATCATTTTTTTTCACTTAAGTATACTAATGGAAAAACTTAATGTCATCAACACATTGAAATAAAATATCATTTTCTAAGAGAAAAAGTTGCAGACAAAGAAGTAAAGTTGGATTATGTGAGCACTAAAGAACAGTTAGCAGATATTTTTACAAAGCCTTTATCAAAAGATACTTTTGAGTATCTCAGGGAGAAGCTGGGAGTAATTCCCTTTCCTGAGTTTGACTAGAACTTGCAACAAGAGCATTAGTCCTTGGTGACTGATGAATGGTTGACTACTCTACTTCTGGAGTAGTACTTGTGCTTAGTGGTATTTGGTACCCTTTTCCATTGATGTCAAAGGGGGAGCATATACTCTGGGGGAGTATATAAAAACATAGTCAGAGGAGCTACGACAGTGAAGAGGAACCTCTTATGAGGATATTGAGAAGATTTTAAAAATACAAAGGATACTTTGGGTTGATGGTGTTTCTCGTATCATATGTTTCCATCAATGTCAAAGGGGGAGATTGTTGGAGATTTTCTTCTGTGCAAATAGTTGACTGTATATTTTTCATTGATGACAACATATAGTATATAGTAGTGAACTGTATTCACCTTTCAGTATGGATATGAGGAAGCCTTGCATGGTTGTTTTCATATTTCAGACATAGTTACTATACCATGTACATACACACAAATTCAGATGTTCAGTAACAGCTGAGTTATGTTACTAAGTTTAACAGACACAGTTTCAGAAGAGTGTTCTTAGAAAGTCGACAATAATTTCATTGATTATTTAGTTGTGTCTATCCATGGGATATGCATGTTTATTTATGAGTCTAAGATAATTAACCAAAGGCGTTAATTATGTTTCATCCAAAGTATGACGTTTGGGTAATTTTGTTGGAGCTCACTATGTGAAGCGATGCGTCTATTCAGTTTGAGTTGTGCAGTTCTAATTATTTTGTGTGCTTGGTTTGTCTGACTAAAGAAGCATTGAAGGGATTCCTAAAGCCGAAAATGATCATATCTTTTGGAGAAGATACTTATAGTAGTTCATTTGAAGATCACCAAGTGTGAATGATAAGAAAAGAGACAAAACAAGAATAAAGCAGAATGTTGTTTGTGTTGGGACATGTTAGCATGCATATAGACCCTAATTTAAACTTTTTAAAATTTGGGTCTCCTCCGTGTCAATCCTTGCTCAGTGAAAATTTTATCTATTAAGCTTTGAGTATTGAACCCCTTCAAACTAAGTTCAAATTGGTTCAAAGAGGTTCAAACTATTTCAGAGGTTCAGTCTAGAGGTGCAGTTCATAGGTTTCTCAGTTCAACATGGTTCACAATAGTTCAAGATTTCAAGCAGGTTCAATAATCTCAACTGGTTTGCATAGTTTGAACATATTTAGAGGTGCATAAAAATTATAAAAATATGAATTCAAACACTACAAAGGTGGTCTCACATATTTGTTTTGGGTAAGAGGCAGAAAGTATCACAAAGTTTTCAACAAGCTTGACAAATTATGGTGCCTGCCATGTTCACTGATAGCAGAATTCAGTTTATATATGAATACCTGAATCATTATCTAAAGTGACCATGTTCTATACAATCAATAAACATCATAATCATAATGGGATCTATGTTATTTGACACTGCAGATATGGTCTTCACATAAAGATTTCCAGACATGCCATCTTCAGAATCCGTAACTGTGAATTTTCTGAACATAGAAAATTAGTGATATTGCGGGGGGCATAACTCACAATTCCACCGTTGGATTGAGCTAATTTTCAAATATGTTGGGTAAAACCTAGTTCTCCAGATTCTCACCAGAGAGATCTTTGAAAGTATTTCTGGTTTGTGAGTTAGAGCTGACTGAGTAGAGCATTGTCCAAATTATCTATAACAGTCATGAAATGATGACAGCACTTCATCACCAGCATATGCCACCTGTCAAAGGATAAATGCATATTTAATTTGATATGATAAACATGTTGATTTTTATTATTATAGCTATAATGTATTTAAAACATTAAGCCTAGGAAAAGAAAACATGTTTTATTGAAAAGACTTTAAAGAATTAGTTATTGTAACTAATAAGAATCATCCGACAAGACAATAAAGAGAGGATAGAAAGACAGAGCAGAGGTCCGATTTTTCAACCTTTGGCTGGGGACTTTGGGCTACAGACAGAGGAGTTTGATTTTCTAGTTTTAGTTTGTAATGCAGGGGAAAGGAGATAATTTATTTCCAGATAGTGATTTGTATATAGAGGTCAGCCAACTCTATGTTGTCTTTTTGTATGTTCAGAGAGGGAAAACATTAGTATACCAAAACTTTGATTTTAGATACCTGTTTCTTGATCAATATTAATCTTTGAGTTATTTTGGTTTTCTCTGAATGTAACTCTATCTTATTTAATTACATGCATGGTTATCACTTGGTCTTTGAGCCTTGGTTATTTATGTACTTGGAAAGATTGATATGTCTTTCTCCCTTTGTTTTCTATGTAATGTAAATCTCAGATAAATGGTCTTTGTGCCATTTATTGTTTGTTTTTAGTTGTTCGTTTCTTCCACATCTATTCTGTGTTTACAGGTAGATGTTTGTGTGCCTTTCGTGCTTTCCAGTTAAAAGCATTGATGTTTATAGTTTAGAAGATTCATTGCAAATCTTACAAGGGAGCTGTACCTTATTAAAATTCAGAGGGCGCTTGCACAATCCCATTGCAAAGCGACCCAACTGTTAGTGGCTTATTGTGTCTCCATGTTTGGGAAAATAAGAGTTATTTCGAAGGTTTTATTGGAAGACAAATCTATTCACTAACAAATTTTTGGCGACTCTACTGGGGAAAGGAATCGCAGTCTCAGTGTTTTCTTTTCTCATAAATTTGAAGGTACCTCCTCGAGGATGGAGGTTGGCGGCTCTATTGAAGACAAATACCATGAGGTAGTTTAGAAATATCCAAAAGTTTTAAAATATTGGGTTCCAGCAAGAAGTGAAGATATCTCAGATATTTTTATCTTTATACCACCATTTAGAGATAACCCAATCAGAGAAGTTACAAAAGACCTGGCAAGGGAACTAGGATTTCTAAAATCCTTCTATGGTGTTGTCCTTATCAAGAGGAGATCTCATATACAAGAACCAAAATGTAAAGAAGAAAAGAATCTCGGATGCAAAAAGAATGTCAGCTATAGTGATGATGATGACTTTTATTCTCAGCAAGGTAGTGTGAATCAATCAGTACAAACTGATTTCTTGATAAGCTTCTATGGTGGCATGCAATTCCAGCCTCACGAAATTCATCCTTCTTTACTCAAGACTTTGCAAGACATTGAAAGTAAGACTAATGGTGAGCATCACTTGCTTGCTCAAAATTTGTCTTTTCTCAAAGAAGCTAAAGTTGCATCAATGGATATCATAAAAACTAAAACATCTTATGTTAGTATAGAAAATCAAATATCTAATCAAGTATGTGATGATAAAATTATCAAAAATATTTCTTTGTGCAGAAAAGATACCCTTTATACAGCTGATTACAGATTTGAAGAGCACAATAATGAAAGAGAGGAGACATGAGAAAATTTTAATCCTTGTGCTGGTGCTGCCATAGAAGAATGAGGTAGTGAAAGGAATGAGTGCATGGTTAAGGTAAAGAATGATTTAATTATGGAGCCCTTTATTTCTGATAGTAAAGATACACATCTCTTTTGTGTTTTTCCTGTTGTTGATCAAGAATTGATGATTAATGAGTCAGAAATTAGAATCCATGCATTCCATAAAGATAAGCCTTTAATTGATGTCAATCACCATCATAAATTGTATAAGAGGTGCCCAATTAGAGATTTGATTCACTCTTCTAAAGAAATCATGCATAATGAGGATGAAGATATCATTATTCAGCCCATGCAGTGTGGTATACTTATGTTCCCTCAAGAAGTATATGACAGGAGGTTGATCTTTGGTGTTGAGTTGATGCGTCATGGTTTCTTTGTTCCAACAGACCACCATTTGTCTTGCATGTCAACTCTATGCTTGCAGTTGCTTCAAAGACATGCATTCTTGTTTCGTAGTGGATCATACTTTTCTCAGCCCATTAATGGCTTCATATGAGCAGCTGGATACATTCTTGAAGGTATGGGCTATTTTCCCTATCGCTTGTAAATAAAATTTTTGGTGTGCGTAGGCTGTTAGTTGCTTTTTCCCAGCTTGTTTTTAGTTTAGGGGTTTTGTTTTGGTGTTTTCCCTGCTCCCCTCCGCCCTCATTGCAAGAAGCTCCCTATGCTTATTATTTTGACTCTATTGCCCAATGGTGCTAGGTACTTATCTTTTTAACCAGAGATGCTGGAGTTCTCTACTTTTTCATAAAAATCAGTCCCCTTGTAGAGCCCATGTTAGCATGCATATAGACCCTAATTTAAACTTTTTAAAATTTGGGTCTCCTCCATGTCAATCCTTGCTCAGTGAAAATTTTATCTATTAAGCTTTGAGTATTGAACCCCTTCAAACTAAGTTCAAATTGGTTCAAAGAGGTTCAAACTATTTCAGAGGTTCAGTCTAGAGGTGCAGTTCATAGGTTTCTCAGTTCAACATGGTTCACAATAGTTCAAGATTTCAAGCAGGTTCAATAATCTCAACTGGTTTGCATAGTTTGAATAGATTCAGAGGTGCATAACAATTTCAAAAATATGAATTCAAACACTACAAAGGTGGTCTCACATATTTGTTTTGGGTAAGAGGCAGAAAGTATCACAAAGTTTTCAAGAAGCTTGACAGATTATGGTGCCTGCCATGTTCATTGATAGCAGAATTCAGTTTATATATGAATACCTGAATCATTATCTAAAGTGACCATGTGATATAAAATTAATAAACAATCATAATCATAATGGGATCTATGTTATTTGATGCTACAGTTATGGTCTTCACATAAAGATTTCCAGACATGCCATCTTCAGAATCCGTAACTGTGAATTTTCTGAACATAGAAAATCAGTGATATTGTGGGGGACATAACTCACAATTCCACTGTTGGATCGAGCTAATTTTCAAATATGTTGGGTAAAACCTACTTCTCCAGATTCTCACTGGAGTGATCTTTGGAATTATTCCTGGTTCACGAGTTAGAGCTAACTGAGTAGAGTATTGTCCAAATTGTCTATGACAGTCACGAAATGATGACAACACTTCATCACCAGCATATGCCACCTGTCAAAGGATAAATGCATATTTAATTTGATATGATAAACATGTTCATTGTTATTATTATTGCTATAATGTATTTAAAACATTAAGCCCAGGAAAAGAAAACATGTTTTATTGAAAAGACTTTAAAGAATTAGTTATTGTAACTAATAAGAATCATCCGACAAGACAATAAAGAGAGGATAGAAAGACAGAGCAGAGGTCCAATTTTTCAACCTTTGGCTGGGGACTTTGGGCTATAGACAGAGGAGTTTGATTTTCGAGTTTTAGTTTGCAATGCAGGGGAAAGGAGATAATTTATTTCCAGATAGTGATTTGTATGCAGAGGTCAGCCAGATCTATGTTGTCTTTTTGTATGTTCAGAGAGGGAAAACATTAGTATACCAAAACTTTGATTTTAGATACCTGTTTCTTGATCAATATTAATCTTTGAGTTATTTTGGTTTTCTCTAAATGTAACTCTATCTTATTTAATTACATGCATGGTTATCACTTGGTCTTTGAGCCTTGGTTATTCATGTACTTGGAAAGATTGATATGTCTTTTTCCCTTTGTTTTCTATGTAATGTAAATCTCAGATAAATGGTCTTTGTGCCATTTATTGTTTGTTTTCATTTGTTTGTTTCTTCCACATCTATTCTATGTTTACAGGTAGATGTTTGTGTGCCTTTCGTGCTTTCTGGTTAAAAGCATTCATGTTTATAGTTTAGAAGATTCATTGCAAATATTACAAGGGAGTTGTACCTTATTAAAATTCAGAGGGTGCTTGCACAATCCCATTGCAAAGTGACCCAAACATTAGTGGCTTATTGTGTCTCCGTGTTTGGGAAAATAAGAGTTATTTCGAAGGTTTTATTGGAAGACAAATCTGTTCACTAACATGACAGTAAAGACATTTCATTCATCAGTCAAAGATCTATGTGAAGAAGAAGGAAGTACATACAATACATTAGAACTGATCAAGACAGTAGGTCTACTCAAACAGATCATTATCAAATATAGTGTATATCTATTCTACTGAAGGTTGTAGCCTTCACCATTTTAGCTGTGAACTTTTGGACAATGAGTCCTCACCCCTAACAAGGTTATTTGTAAAAGACTCCTAACAGGGTCCGACCCTTATCTAGGTCACTGTACTTATTTCTTTGTAAAGATCAACTCCTAACAGGGTTGTAAGATCTCCTAACAGGGATTATTATACTCAAGTATAGTTCTTTGTGGTTGCTAATTCCCACTGGGGTTTTACCTAGTTTGGTTTCCCTATAACCAAAATTGTGGTGTTCTATTTTGTGTTATCTTAAATGTGTATGTGCTTATGATATTCTATAATTAATTAGAGAAAAGAATTTAACTTGCTGATAACTGATTCATCCCCCCTCTCAGTTATCTGTTGGGAATATTCCAACACCTAGGTCAATTAAGAAGGCAAGTAAAATGATAAATGTTTTATCAAAGACTCTTGGAGTTGATGATACTTTGAATATTGATAATGCACAAGCCATTGAAGTGGTTGATAAACAAAATGTAAACTTACCCTCACCGATAAAAAGAGGTATTATAGGGAACACCATATCGTCGGTACAACCTATAGAGAAGAAGGCTATCGAGGTAATTCAATCGAAAGGTAAAACCTATGAGAGAAAAAGAGGCAAAAAATAAACTACAAGAACAAGGAGAAGATTATTACTTGGAAAAGAGAGTGAGACTGAATCTGACGATCCAGAAAAATATGTTCCAGTTGCACAACTCTCACGAGTTTGACAAAGTCTTGATGACTTTCTGAAAGTATTAAAGGAATCTGGAGGATTCATAGGATTTAGACAAGTTGAGTATCTGAAGAGGAATGGAGAGGACAATAAAAATATTGAAGATGAAGTTGTTGTAACATTAATGAGATATAGAGTGACACCTATTGAGCTTGCAGATAAGCTACTAGAGGAAATTTATAGAAAAATTGATGCACGGTGGAAGTATGCAATTAATCCAGAGAAGGAGATGAGAGAGAGATCTCTTGTGCATACTCTTCCTGACCTGGCACCATATGAGATTGCAAAAGCATTAAAGAAACATTCAAAGAAATTTCTAGTAAAGGGAAGATCACTAAGGATAATGAATGGAGACCTACAATTAGTAGAGAAGGATACTGCTAGAAATTGGAAAGAAATCTATCAAATAAATGACACTAAGAAACAATAAAATGAGAAGAGTCAAGGTGATACAATCAATTATTAAGTAAAGGAAAGAACACACCAAGAAGATCCTATTGCTTTAACCATTTATAATGCATAGGTAATCATTGAAGATCAATCAGAGGATATAGATCCTGCAAAGGATTTGTCAAAGGATGAAGATGTAATAGACTTGCAAGTACCATACATTGAGTATATTGATGTAGATGTTGCACCATTTCAAAGTATTGATCCTATATTGATACAATTACAAATTTATTCTACTATACTGAGTGGTACTACTGAAGTTGCACAAGCTATGGCAACCAAGTCACTAGTTGACACAAGAAAAGAAAATGTTGATAAGCCAGAGGCTACAAAGAATGAACATAGGAAGGATACCGAGTTGGAACCTCCAACCGACACTAAAGGAGAAAAGAAGAATACCCCACTGACCGAAGCATCAAATGTTCAGAATGTTCAAAAGACACAAGATACACAAAATAAATGCTACAGGTATCAAATCTAAAAGAGGACGTAGAGAAATAGTTTGAAATGTAGCTCTTTCTCTAACATGTAGTGTGAAATGCACACAATCAGCAAGTAAATGTGTATTATTGTAGTGAAAAGGACATTTTTATTTAGAGAGAGCATTTTTCGGCATGGGTATAAATATTTCTTTCTTAGAATTCATTCACTGGACATACACTTTCTTAGCCACATCTTGAAGAGTATCAGGGTGATCTAAGGAAGGTGTTGGAAGAAGAATATGAAGAGGAGGATGATAGTTACGATCAACCACCTTGAATTGAGAAGGTGGGAAACCTATACCATGCTTATCTTGTTTACGGGATGAATGAATTAGGTTTTTAATGCCATGTTCATTAACACCAATCCCTAAACCCTTATAGCCTTCTTTATCCACCATAGTATATCCAGTAGTGTAATATCTTGTATAGCTTCTACAGGAGGTGATTGATTATGGTGCCCATGAGAAAATGTTGTGTATGGTGGAATGATAGGTTTAGAAGAGGTTTATTTGTTTTTTTATTTGATATCATCATGGATAGGATAGGTAGGGGAAGGTAAATGGAATAATTCTTGAATATTAGCATCATGAACCTTAGCTTGAGCCTCATCATAGGTGTGAGAAGAACTAGGGATAGAAGATGGAGAAATATAAATAGGAATATTTGGAACTGGATTAGGATTAGGAGGATTAGGAACTATATTAGGAATGATAGTATTAGGATTAGGAAGATTAGTAAATGGGGTATCATCTACCCAATTCTTCACATAATCCAAAAGAGCAATAAGTCCACTACACAAATTCTTGATGAAAGTTTTGAAAGTAGAAAGACTAGTATTAGTTAATCTTAAAATAGCATAAGAAAGTGAAACATGAAGATTAACAAGCATGATGAAATAGATGATACTCTCATACACATCATAAGTACTATAAAGAGATGCTAAAAGAAGCATAATGAGAAAAATAGCCATACCCCAAAGCATCTTAAAGATCTTCATAGTGAATGAAATGCAAGAAATGTTTTTATATTTTTATGAGTATGTAGATTTTATTTTATTTTATTGTTTTAAAATGAAAGAGCATAAAATAAAACTAATTTATATGCATGCAAGATCTAGTCTCTAAGGAAAAGAGGCAAAACATCTAACACCAAAAAGAAAGAGTTGTCTATCGCAGGTTCACCAAAATGTAACATATAAAATGTAACATTTAAAAATGTATAGGGTAAATAAGATGTTCCCCTTTTATCCTTAGATACACAAAGGAAGAATCCAAATTGATTAACCCCAAAGGAAGGATCAATACACAAATGAATCCATCTTTTTGAAATGAGAGTAAAGAGGAAGATATTAAATTCCCTTTTATATAAAATAATGTGTGATAGGTATAGAAAGTTTAAGAACTTTAATTGAAATGAATAGGAGAAAAGTACTAATGTTGAAATGTTACAGATATGAAGAATGTTGTTTTCGAGGGTCTGCACTGAGTTTCTGGAAAATCTGAGACCAGATCTGGAATAGAAACAAAACCAGAAAATATTTTTCTGTTCTGACATAGTTCTGATTTTGACCCTCAAGTCAATGTCACCATTGACCCAAAAATTTTGATTCTGACCTAGGGCATAATCGACCTAAAAAGTCTCCGACAGGAAATCTATTTTTGGATCTTGAAAGTTTGTTGAAAAGGGTATCTGAGTCTGCACTCTGATTTGGTGTTCCAAACTTGTACCTACAAGAAAAATGGATTGTTTGTTGGGGGGGATGGGTTTTCCCTAGTCAAACCCCAATTTAGGAATTAACCTTGAAATCAATAATTGAAATAAAGAATGCTAGCAAGTAGTAGAAGTGAATCTAATAATGAAGCTATGATATGAAATAGGTATGCAATTGTATTTTGAATGTAAACAAGTATGCAAATATGAAAGCTTGGACTCAATATTAGAAACCATAAACCTCCATGATTTTATGTTTGGAATCCACCTTAAGGAGAGAATGAATGAGTTTTGAGGATGCACAAAGGATCTTGAGGGAAGATCACATGGCCATGATGGACATATCTAGGGCTTGAATGATGAATCTTGAATGCTTGAACCAAATCCCTTCAAAGGCTTGAAATCTTGAATACTTGATCTTCAATGGAAAAATTGAATGCTTGAGAGGAAGACTTGAAACACCTTTATTGAACTTTGAAATCTTGAGGACATGTAAATTTCTTGTTTGGTTGATAGTTGTTCACTTGTGATCACCCTTAGAGAAAATGAGAGGAGAAAACTTCCTTATATATGAATCTAGGAAACAATATTCTAGAGAGGCCTACATAGGAGAATTAAATTCCAATTAGACCTATATCCCTATAAGAGGACCTATATTAAATATAATTTAAGAATCGTCACTTTGAAACCCAAAATAGCCGACGCGGAAGTGGGAAATGAACTTTTAATGACCTCTGGTAGCCAACAAAATTTCAAACTTGTAAGGGGGAACTAGGTACAAGTCGAGGTCATCCTTGACCTAGGTCAAGATCAAGGTCAACCTTTTCCTAGGGAGTCAAAACCCCTGGAAAATGTGCCAAATGAGATGGATGGTGCTTGGAGAAGCCCAATCAGGGTCCTAAATAGGCACAAAGAGGCTCAATCAGGGTCCTAAATAGGTTTAGAAGAGGTTTCTTTGTTTTTTCCTTTAATATCATCATGGATTGGATAGGAAGGGGAAGGTAAATGGAAGAATTATTGAATATCAACATCACGAACCTTAGCTTGAGCCTCATCATAAGTGTGAGAAGAACTAGGGATAGAAGATGGAGAAATAGAAATAGGAATATTTGGAATTGGATTAGGATTGGTAGGATTAGGATTAGGAGGATTAGGAACTAGAGTACGAATGATAGGATTAGGATTAGGAAGATTAGTAAATGGGGTATCATCTACCCAATTCTTCACATAATCCAAAAGAGCAATAAGTCCACTACACAAATCCTTGATGAAAGTTTTGAAAGTAGGAAGACTAGTATTAGTTAATCTAAAAATAGCATAAGAAAGTGAAACATGAAGATTACCAAACATGATAAAATGGATGATACTCTTATACACATCATAAGTACTATAAAGAGACCCTAAAAGAAGCATAATGAGAAAAATAGCCATACCCCAAAGCATCTTAAAAATCTTCATAGTGAATGAAATGCAAGAAATGTTTTTATATTTTTTGAGTATGTAGATTTTTTATTTTATTTTATTGTTTTAAAATGCAAGAGCATAAAAGAAAACTAATTTTGTATGCATGCAAGATCTAGTCTCTACGGAAAAGAGGCAAAGCATCTAACACCAAAAAGAAAGATTTGTCTATCGTTGGTTCACCAAAATGTAACATACAAAATGTAACATTTAAAAATGTATGGGGTAAATAAGATATTCCCCTTTATCTTTAGATACACAAAGGAAGGATCCAAATTGATTAACCCCAAAGGAAGGATCAATGCACAAATGAATCCATCTTTTGGAAATGAGAGTAAAGAGGAAGATATTAAATTCTCTTTTATATAAAATAATGTGTGATAGGTCTAGAAAGTTTAAGAACTTTAATTGAAATGAATAGGAGAAAAGTACTAATCTTGAAATGTTACAGATCTAAAGAATGTTGTTTTCAGGGGTTTGCACTGAGTTTCTATAAAATATGAGACCGAATCTAGAATATAAATGCAGAGACGAACAAAACCCAGAAATATTTTTCCGGTCTAACATAGTTCCGATTTTGACCCTCAAGTTAATGTCACCATTGACCCATAATTTTTGATTCTGACCTAGGGCAAAATCGACCTAAAAAATTTCCGATAGGAAATCTATTTTTGGATCCCAAAAGTTTGTTGAAAAGGGTATATGAATCTGCACTCCAATCCGTTGTTCTAAACCCGTACCTGCAAGAAAAATGGATTGTTTTTTGGGGGGAGGGGTTTGTCTTAGTCAAACCCCAATTTAGGAATTAACCTTGAAATTAATAATTGAAATAAAGAATGCTAGCAAGTAGTAGAAGCGAATCTAATAATGAAGCTATGATATTAAATAAATATGCAATTATATTTTGAATGTAAACAAGTATGCAAATATGAAAGCTTGGACTCAATATTAGAAACCATAAACCTCCATAATTGTATACTTGGAATCCACCTTAAGGAGATAATGAATGAGTTTTGAGGATGCAAAAAGGATCTTGAAGGGAGATCACACCACCATGATGGATAGATCTAGGGCTTGAATGATGAATCTTGAATGCTTGAACCAAATCCCTTCAAAGGCTTGAAAGCTTGAATCCTTGATCTTAAATGGAGAACTTGAATGCTTGAGAGGAAGACTTGAAACACCTTGATTGAACTTTGAAAGCTAGAGGACATGTAAATTTCTTGCTTGGTTGATAGTTGTTCACTTGTGATCACCCTTAGAGAAAATGAGAGGAGAAAAATTCCTTATATATGAATCTAGGGCACAATCTTCTAGAGAGACCTACATAGGAGAATTAAATTCCAATTAGATATATATCCCTAGAAGATGACCTATATTAAATATAATTTAAGAATCATCACTTCGGAACCTGAAACAGCCGACCTAGAAGAGGGAAATGAACTTTTAATGACCTCTGGCAGCCGACAAACTTTCAAAATTAAAAGGGGGACCCATGTCAAATTCAAGGTCATCCTTTAACTAAGTCAAGGTTGAGGTTGACCTTGAACCAGGGAGTCAGAACCCTTGGAAAATGTTCTAGATGGGATGGATGGTGCCCGAAGAGGCCCAATCAGGGTCCTAAATAGGCACAGAAGTAGGAGAGGATGCAGAAATGAGGGGACAATATGATGATGATAAAAAACACCCCCTAAGGAGGTCTAAACATGTTTAACATGGAAGTGATTCCATTTTAAGATGATACATTAAGCCCCCACTTTAGCAGGAGTGTGGAAATTGAACATACTCGCGGTAAAGACTCTGGTGGATCAAAAAAGGGTAGAAAATCACTTAGTCAAGGAAATGAGCCTCACACCAAGGATTATAACTCAACATACATGCACAAAGATATGAAAATAAAGAGCAATTAATCATAGAAAACATACATGACTACTTAAGCAAGGCAAGAGCAACACTATAGATAACATAGCTTCATGATCTAATCCTACTAGCATGAAAGCGAAAGAGAGGAAAGAGAAAGTGATTACCTCACCTTGTAAGATTCCCACCTTACCATGAATCACCAAGGAGGGAGAGCCCAATAGGTTCACCCATAAACTATGCTTTGTAATTGTAATGCAACTTCTGGTGGCTTTTGAAATATCCATAGATCCACATTATTGTATTACTATGGAATATAAAATGCATGTCTTTTCAGGATTTAGAAACTTATGTGTGTTACCTTCCAAGGATTTAGCATATTGTAAAATGTGTATCTCTTCAGGATTTAGCAAATTGTGTGTGTTACCTTCCGAGGATTTAGCAAAAATAAAAATGAAAATAAAACTGCGTGTCTCTTTAGGATTTAGCAACTTATGTGCATTACCTTCCGAGGATTTAGCATGTTGTAAAATATAAATTGTAGTATAAGGAAGACCCTATATATGCCCCCCTCCTTATCATGAATACCCACTAGGAATGATAAGGAAGAGAAAGAGGATACCTACTTCACAAGGTAAGGAGATATCCAGCTTAACAACAATATACATTACATCCTTAGTAAAGAGTACTGACCCTTACCTCTAAGAGCATAGATAATCATGAAATGGATATGTCACATATGGAAAAAGGATCCTCAAAAAGGAAGAGATCTTATCATCAAGACTCCCACCATAGAGGAGTGCTTAGGATAAAGTGTATTCTTCTAAAGAAAAGAGGGACCAAAGATTTGATCATCAAGCCCCCTGCGATCAAGAGAAAGAGGAATCTCAGAATGAAGGAATCAAACTCTAACCCCAAAGAAAGGGCAAGAGTTTATAAAGAACATAATTTCCAAAATAAAGAAGAGGTGATGAACTAGGACAATCACCTCTCATATATGTGGGTATCCATAGCCAAAAACATAAATCATTATAAGGAGATAATGTTATAGAATAAACAAATTCCACTAAGCTAAGGAAAGTATATCCTTAGATAGAGGAAGAAGGAAAATACCTTGCCCCCCAGGGATGAAAGAAAAGGATATACCAAATTATATCAAGAGATGTTGTAATAAAGAGATATCTTTGCAAAACAAATGTCCTAGGAAAGATATCATGAATGATTATGAGAAAAGGAAGTATGTGCCATAATAGAAAATTATAAGGATATAATGTAGAAAGAATACCCAATTAAGCTCAAAACAAAATACATGCTAAGAGAAAAATGGATACTAGAATATTGGAAGGAAATACCTCTTGCCCCCAAGTTAAGAGACAAGAGGAGAAATTTTTTTTATCTAATTTATAGAAGAATGAGGGGAATGCCCTATATCAAAATTATGAAGAAATTGTAATATCACACGGGAATGAGATATAATTCCTAAAGCAGCTCTTTCTCTAACATATAGTTTGAAATGCACACAATCAACAACTAAATGTGTATTACTGTAGTGAAAAAGACATTTGTATTTAGAGAGAGCATTTTTCAACATGGGTTTAAAGATTTCTTTCTTAGAATTCATTAACTGGAAATACACTTTCTTAGCCACATCTTGAGGATTATTAGGGTGATCTAAGGAAGTTGGAAGAAGAATATGAAGAGGAGGACGATAGTTAAGATCAACCACCTCTAATTGAGAAGGTGGGAAACCTATACCATGCATATCTTGTTTAGGAGATGAATGAATCGGGTTTTTAATGCCATGTTCATTAACACCAATCCCTAAACCCTTGTAGCCTTGTTTATCCACCATAGTATATCTGGTAGTGTACATATCTTGCAAAGCTTCTACAAGAGGTGATTGATTATGGTGCTCATGAGAAAATGCTTTGTATGGTGGAATGATAGGTTTAGAAGAGGTTTCTTTGTTTTTTCTTTTAATATCATCATGGATCAGATAGGAAGGGGAAGTTAAATGGAAGAATTCTTGAATATCAGCATCATGAACCTTAGCTTGAGCCTCATCATAAGTGTGAGAAGAACTAGGGATAGAAGATGGAGAAATAGAAGTAGGAATATTTGGAATTGGATTAGGATTGATAGGATTAGGATTAGGAGGATTAGGAACTAGATTAGGAATGAGAGGATTAGGATTAGGAAGATTATTAAATGGGGTATCATGTACCCAACTCTTCACATAATCCAAAAGAGAAATAAGTCCACTACACAAATCCTTGATGAAAGTTTTGAAAGTAGGAAGACTAGTATTAGTTAATCTCAAAATAGCATAAGCAAGTGAAACATGAAGATTAACAAGCATGATTAAATGGATGATACTCTCATACACATCATAAGTACTAGAAAGAGATGCTAAAAGAAGCATAATGAGAAAAATAGCCATACCCCAAAGCATCTTAAAGATCTTCATAGTGAATGAAAAGCAAGAAATGTTTTTATATTTTTGTGAGTATGTAGATTTTTATTTTATTTTATTCTTTTAAAATGAAAGAGCATAAAAGAAAACTAATTTAGTATGCATGCAAGATCTAGTCTCTAAGGAAAAGAGGCAAAGCATGTAACACCAAAAAGAAAGAGTTGTCTATTGCGGGTTCACCAAAATGTACATATAAAATGTAACATTTAAACATGTATGGGGTAAATAAGATGTTCCTCTTTAATCTTTAGATACACAAAGGAAGGATCCAAATTGATTAACCCCAAAGGAAGGATCAATGCACAAATGAATCCATCTTTTGAAAATGAGAGTAAAGAGGAAGATCTTAAATTCCCTTTTATATAAAATAATGTGTGATAGGGCTAGAAAGTTTAAGAACTTTAATTGAAATAAATAGGAGAAAAGTAATAACCTTGAAATGCTACATATCTAAAGAATGTTGTTTTCGGGGGTCTACACTGAGTTTCTGGAAAATCTGAGACCGGATCTAGAATAGAAACACAGAGACAAACACAACCCAGAATTTTTTTTCCCATTTTGACACAGTTCTGATTTTGACCCTCAAGTCAATGTCACCATTAACCCAAAATTTCTGATTCTGACCTAGGGAAGAATTAACCTAAAAAGTCTCCGGCAGGAAATTTGTTTTCGGATCCCGAAATTTTGTTGAAAAGGGTATCCAAATCTGCACTCCATTCTATTGTTCCGAACCTGTACCTACAAAAATAATGGATTCTTTGTTGGGGGAGGGGTTTGCCTTAGTCAAACCCTGATTTAGAAATTAACCTTGAAATCAATAATTGAAGTAAAGAATGCTAGAAAGTAGTAGAAGTGAATCTAATAATGAAGCTATGATATTCAATAGATATGCAATTGTATTTTGAATGTAAACAAGTATACAAATATGAAAGCTTGGAATAAATATTAGAAACCATAAACCTCCATGATTGTATGCTTGGAATCCACCTTAAGGAGAGAATGAATGAGTTTTGAGGATGCACAAAGGATCTTGAAGGAAGATAACACGACCATGATGGATAGATCTAGGGCTTGAATGATGAATCTTGAATGCTTGAACCAAATCCCTTCAAAGTCTTGAAAGCTTGAACCCTTTATCTTTAATGGAGAACTTGAATGATTGAGGGGAAGACTTGAAACACCTTGATTGAACTTTGAAATCTTGAGGACACGTAAATTCCTTGCTTGGTTGATAGTTGTTCGCTTATGATCACCCTTAGAGAAAGTGAGAGGAGAAAACTTCCTTATATATGAATCTAGGGCACAATATTCTAGAGAAGCCTACATAGGAGAATTAAATTAAAATTAGACCTATATCCCTAGAAGAGGACCTATATTCAATATAATTTAATAATCGTCACTTCAAAACCCAAAATAGCCAACTCAGAAGCGGGAAATGAACTTTTAATGACCTCTAGCAGTCGATGGACTTTCAAACTTGAAAGGGGGACCCAGGTCAAAGTCGAGGTCATCCTTGACCTAGGTCAGGGTTGAGGTCAACCTTGAACTAGGTCAAGGTTGAGGTCAACCTAGACCCAGGTAGTTAGAACCCCTGGAAAATGTGCCAGATGGGATGGGTGGTGCCCGGAGAGGCCCAATCAGAGTCCTAATCAGGCACAGAAGTAGGAGAGGGTGCAGAAATGAGGGGACAATATGATGATGATAAAAAACACCCCCTAAGGAGGGCTAAACATTCTTAACATGGAAGTGCTTCCATTTTAAGATGATACAGTAATAAAGGAATCACGTTCTAAATGCTCTACTATAAAGAGAAGACTAATTGAGAAAAAGAAGAACAAGAAGAGGAAACATGTTATTGATTTAAGTAACTCAATCATCATACCACTGGGAGACCCTAATGCGATGAAGCCCAAGGAATTTCACATTTATGCAGAGCTTGTTTCTCAAAAGACTAAGCAGGACAAGCTATTGGCAAAGAAGAAAAAGATATACATATTAGAAGATGTCAAAGAAGTTTTCCAGGAGATTATTCCTAAAAATACTATTGATGAGTTTGAGCCCCTGTTAGACCAAGTTAAAGGAATGAACAAGGACATGACTGACTACATGTTAAAGATTCACAAGGAATCTATGGAGAAGAAATTGATGGAGGACCTATTGTAAAAAATTTCTATGGAAAAGGTAACTCTTTCTGAGTTATGTTCCAAAGTTGAAGAATAATTGCAATCCATCATTTCATTGTTTCATAATTTTTGTATTCTTTCTAACTTTACTGAGGATATTAAGAAGAAGGTAGATACTGAAAAGAGCTGACTGAATAGATTGCAAAGCTAAGTACCGATCCCAGAGAATTCTAGACCTATTACTCAAAGATACAGGAACTCATGGGAGTTCAACTCTTATTGAGATAGGAGGAAGACAAGTTGAGATCAGAGTTGCTTGAATTGCAAGCATTACTAATTCCCCATATATAATCAATGCAGATACATATGAAGAAAGGAAAAGAACTAGCAAGTTTTCCAGAGGTTAGCACCCTGGATACTATAGTTGATCTATTGATAGAAATCAGTGAGTACATTGTGATATTACAAAATCTTTGAGACACTTGGGAGACTGTACTAGCCAAAATACAACAAAGGTATAAGCACATTTTTGATACATAAGTTTTATTGTTGAGACTTTTTTGTCAAAAAAGAGGGATATATGTATAGATAGATAGAGAGTCAGATATATATATCTGAAAAATAAAAATAAAAAAATAGAGTCAATACAAAATAAAAAAAGTATATATGTGAAAATGAAAAAAAGAGGAGAAGATCTGTACATATTTTGTATAGAGAGTCATCCAAGGGGGAGTTACTAATTTTGATGAATTTAAGGTTTTAAAAAAAATGCTCAACTAATGTCAAATGGGAAGATTGTTATCTCGATGGGAATTTTGTTGTCATTAGTTAAGGCAAAGTCATATGAGTCAAAGAATCAATCGGTGAAAAGGAGAAAGGTAAATATTTAACCAGTTGGTAATGTACACCGAGAAACCCAGTGAAGTCTGTAAAGTACATAAAAAAGATAAAGAAACTACACTGAGAGTCTACAGTTACCAAACATCGAGCGTATATGAAGTACACCGAGTTGACAGCTACCAAGTACTAAAGATCAGTTAACCGAGCAAAGAGAAGTTACTCTACCAAGTTACTTAATTGATTATAACACGATAAGGATGCATCTAATGAATCGACACAACATTAATTATGATCATACAATGCATGAAGATCAGTTTGTTACAAGATCAACAATCGAATTAATTCAAAGAGAAGATCTAAGAAGCAGATTAAGCGGTTAATGAAAGTTTGTTATTTCCAAGAAAAACATCAAGTACCGAGGTAAAAGTCACACAGTCATCAAGCAAAAAAGAAGATCTAATGGTTAAAATAATCACAACGCACCTAATGCATAAGATTAAGAGGCAATAAATCTTATATTTAATGGATGATTTACAGAGAAAAACAGAGTGATGATACAGAGAAGTGTAATACCCACCTCTTAGGTTGCTTTTCAGTTTGTGGATACCAAACTCTTATAGGCATTTTGGATGTATGTATGGATTTAATCAGATGGTTTAGATGATATTTATATGTTACATTTCAGTATGTTATTGATCCATTGTTAGTATGTTATATCTTTTGTGTATATGTGATTTATGGTTGTTTAATGATGCTTATGTATAT
>MU225832.1:865400-917638 GCA_018584345.1 Thuja plicata | reverse complement strand
TGATTTCAGATTATGTAACCTTTATGTCAGTTCTTTATTATTGTAATCGTAGATTAGTTTGTTTAAGTAATTCTACGTCAAGGAACCCTCGAGGAATGTTAATCATGTATGAGTTGTATTTCATGTAAGTCATGTACTTCATTGTGTTGCTTCTGCATTGTTATCTTTATGGTTTGTAAACATTTTAAAAAAAAAATTATTCCGTGAACTTAGTGTCGTGTTTAAGTTAATTTCTCATGGGTTCCCTGGCGGGGCATTACAAAGAGGCTGATATTATTAGTGAAAGTAAAAGGAGTTATTTGATGAACAAAGAGCAGAGAAAAGAGCATCGAGCAGATGTCTAGCTATAGTGGAGAAAATCCAAGCAATGTTACAATTTGTGGTTGAGGTAACACAAAATTTTAGAGCACATAGAGTCTAATCATCATTTGTTTTTGATGCAATATAGAAGACATTGTTTACTTTTTAATACTATTGTCTTGAGAGCTAGAAATCCCAATACTGGGTAGATCTTAACTGATCTGATATTTGTAAAACCTTTAACAGTGTACATCTCTAAGTTTAGAGATTGTAAAATCCTCTAACCAGGTAGACCTAACAAGTCTTTTTATACTTTTAACTGGGTAAGCTATCAGAATGGCTAAACATTGTAAGCTCTAACAGAGAACCCTTTATAATGCAGTTTGTGAAGGTTGTGGGTATCATCCCCACCGCAGTTTTGTCCTCTAACTAAGGATTTCTGCGTAAAAAAAAAAATGGAGTTATGAGTTCTTTTACTTGAATGTTTTGATGATATGTTTTATAAGCTTTATATTAGTTTTATTTCAAGTTATTCAATTCAGTAAAGATCAGCAGCAACAATATATGGTTATAAGAAGTTTTAGTTATAAAAGTTTTTGTGGTACTGATTCACCCCTCCCCTCTGAGTCCCAACTTTCCATAGTCATTCCAACACCATAGTGATTCAAAAATAAATCAAACCTCGTATGATTGGGGTTATTATCAATAATAATACAATAAGATTACCTTTAGTTGAAAAATTATCATACCTTAATGTTTGCATTTTTAAGTTATTAGATAAGTTTAAAGTGGATATTAAAATTATTCAATCTAATTCCCTCTTTATTTGTGGCTTTGACAATGTTATTAGAAAATTCTTAGGAACAATCACTTTATTTATTAACATGGGTCATGTTCTTTTACCTACACCTACCCATGTCATGTATGATACTCTCACTTATAACCTTATTCTAAGTAGTCCCTAGATTCATACTATGCAATAAGTCCCTTCAACTCTCCATTGTAAACTTAAGTTCATCTATAATTACCAAACCTATACCCTACAAGGTGATAAATACTTGAATAGTTGTTTGTAAACTGTGTTAAGATCCAAATTTTCTTTATACTCTTATATTCATTCTCTAATGAAATTAGATACATCATATCATGATGAAGATGCTCCACCTAAAGAAGTGCTCTTAGGGAAAAATTTAGACTTTACACCATCTTTCTTGGGAGAATATAATATTATTGAATTTAAAATCAATGCCTTAAAGGATCATAGTGTGCCACTTGTTCAAACTTCTTATATGTCAATTCTTACCTATTCTTCCAACAATTGTCTTGACGTTGATTAGGGCTCTCTAGACTTCAACCCAACTATTTCATAAGAATCAACCCTCTCCTCCTAACTTTTTAACTCTCACTCAAAGTCATATTTTTATGTGTGGATAAACATTATAGATTTAGTTTCAAAATTATTATAAGCATGGATTCAATGGACATGATTTAGGATGTGTGCAATAAAGTATGAAGTAATATAAGAAATATACATCACACTTTTCCAAAGAGGGTTTAGGTTTTCAAGATCCTCTTTGGTAAACATTCCCTCCCCATTTTTCAATGCATCTATCACTTCTATTGAGTTCTCATTACAAAAAGTGAATATTTTCTATAAGATCCTTCAAGCCAAATTGATTAATCTCCCTTTGAAAAATTGAAGCAAAAATTGTAAGCAAAATCAAGAAAATACTTATGTTTATGTGTATCATAAAATTCATGAACATGCAACTACTGAATGTCATAGTTTGAAGTGTAAAATTCATCAATTCAATAATTATAGAGAATTGTTCAAATGAAAAGGGACAATAAGTAGAACCTTTATCATGACTCTTTTAAATAAATTTAGTTCCTATTATGTTGCTCCTCACTATGTGACATTGGTAGATTACCTATTGGGGGATCATATTAATTCATGGTGATACAATTTCATGTACAATCATAAAAGGTTAGCAATATAATAGCCTATTTATTCTTGTTTCTATGTTGAGGGGCAAGAATATTTTTCAATCATTTATCCATTCTAAGGATCCACTTTCCCTTTGTTGTGTTTCATATTTTATAACTTTATAGCCCTTCTTGTATAGAATTGTTTGTTCTTTATGAGGATTTTATATCTTTATTTATAGGTTTTGTTCCTTGATTATAACCTCTTCATTTCTTTAACATGTGTGCCTTTTATAAATGATCTCTCCCATGTGGTGAAAGTGTGTAATTTTCTTCTCCAAGAATCTCCTTTCCTATCGATTGAGAAGGCATGAATTCTTGATATCCTTCCTCAAATATTTCATCTTTATTAAATATCTCCTCTCTTATTTGGAGGTTGATATTTTTAGTAAAATATCTCTTCCTAAGCCTTTGATAGTCACATATCCTTGAAAAGGATCCCTCTATATTTGGCAGCATGTCTCTTTACAACTATCGATTCCTTGATTAAATAAATACATCCTTTTACAAGGATTGTTCTTCCAATCTTAGAGCACATGCATGTTTTTTAAGTATATACCCTTTGTGTTGAAGGTGTTTATCCTTTGTATAGATCTATATCTTCCTGAAAATATCAACATGGAGGTATGTTGACAACTTAAGTAGGGGCACACGAGGCCTCCTTTCCTCTTGTATTCATTTTCTGATTTGTTCCCCTGAAGTGCAAGTGTTGTATTACATAGAACCCATTAAGAAATGGTTATAAAGATTTAGTTCTAGTCATCTAGTATATTGTGTCTTTCTAGTGTAATTTTTTTGTAAATACTTACGTAGGTTTTGGTTGTTTTTGGTTGCATCTTTGTAAACATCGATTACCTAGTATAGCATGACTTTCTAGTGTTGCTATTTTTTTTCACCACATGAATCTTACAACATAACACACCTTTATATCTAGTGAAATTTATTTCGTATTTCCTCCTTAATTAATATACATCCTTGTTATTTGTAGAAGTGCACTTGTACTCTTGCATTAACATGTCAAGAATGATATTAGTGGTTGAGATATGTTGACGTTGAGGTCTCTTCAAGTAGTTGAATTGGAACCTTTGTTTAGTACTAACATTTTTTTATTTGTATATATTGAAGGTCATTTGCATGGATTTATAGGATCTTATATTTTCTTTGTATCAAACTTAGTATAATCCTATTTGTTGGTATTGCGTTAGGATATTTCTAGATATTGAGGTGAATTCATAAGGAGTCACTTATTTGGTTGTCATTGATGACAACTATGTTAGTACAGTGTAAATAAGTGAGTGCAGTCATGATATACTACATGTGAAGTGAAGATACAATCAGTAAGAATATAATATTGAAAAATTGGTTAAGTCGAGAAGATTGGTAGATAGTGAGAACATCACTTTGGTGGTGATCATGGTAGAAGTGGAAATATGAGGAGCGGTCACATATACAGCTTCAACTAGTTTAGATTACGATTTGGTTCCATCCACAACTCATTTGGTTGAGCGGTGAGATATTTTTTAGTGTCACAAACATCAAGACAGGTAGAACACTTATGTTCTTGAGTACTGGTCGGTAGATCACAGATTAGTGGAGCGGTACAGTATGTGCAATAATTTCTAATGATATCATGACGTAGAATAAAAAATATAAATTTAATTTTCTGATATTTATGAGATCGATGCAAACATTTAAGTCAAAATTGAGGTGTTGCATTGGAGAAGTCAAAACGTGTTTGACTACTTTGGAGATATAACTTGCAAATCTTATCTTGACCTAACGCGGTCATTATAAATCATTTTATTCATCCACATTATCAATTGGACACATGGTTCTTTCAGGGGAAATTATTTTGAAGATCATTTTTATGTCAGTGGAAGTTGTTTATATATAGGAATTGCTCAGATTGAAAAGTTGTTGTTGAGAGAAGTTGTAAGAGTTATTTTGTGTAATTAGGGTTTTGTGACTTCAATTTGAGGTTGTGATCAGAAAGATGATAGATAGAGAGCAAAGAGTAATTATAGATTACAAAGAACTTATTGGATCTGACAAGAAATCAATTCTACATCCAGATCACTAATCTTGTTGTTCCCTAATAGTTGCAACAAGAAAAATCCCTTAACCGGGTGAACTCTAACAAGTTCTTTTTGTAAATCCTTTAACGGGGTAACTTATTTATTTAGGTTTGAAATCCTCTAGCGAGGTAGATCATAGCTGATCTATTTGTACTCCTAATAGTGTCCTCATCACTCCTAACAGGGTGAACCCTCATAAAGGGTATTTGTAACTCCTAACAGGGAAAAATTATTTACTGCAGTATTGGGCTTGTGGGTGTCATGCCCACTGTGGTTTTTTTCCCTCTTACAAGGGTTTCCACATGAAAATACATTTTTCATGTGTGATTAATTTGTGGATTCTTGATATTAATTTCTTTTATTTATTTAGATCAATTATATTCTTTATAGTTTGGAAAGTATTTTAGCAGTTATTTAGATCAGTGGTTGAATTAGTTTACTATTTTTTTGTTTGATTCACCCCCCTCTTAGTACCTATTAATTCTAACAATTGGTATCAAAGCATAGGTCCTCTTGGTGATAATCCTAATAGATTGGGAAAAAATATCCACTATCATGGATGGTTATAGGAATGAGATGCAACGTGAGAATGAAATCAAGATGATCATTGAGTTGCAGGAAAAGTTGAAGAAGTCACTTGCCAAAAGGAGAGAACTCACTAAGAAATTGAGTGAAACCCAAGAATACATAGAAAAAATGTCTGAAGGAAGTACATCTTAAGAATCTGAGGAGGCAATTACAGATCTATTTGTTAGAAACACTGAGAGGGGGGGTGAATCAGTGTTTGTCTATTTATTATATTTCAGCAACTTTAAACATAAACCAAATATATATCACTTGAAGCTTAATACAAGAACACATAACACATGATATGATTACGAGGAAACCTTGATCAGAGGAAAATCTCGATGGGAATTAGTACCCATAAATATTGCACTAGTTTAATGAACCTGTTAAAGTTCCTTTGCCCTGTTAGGAGCAGTCTTTACAATGCAAGTACAATGACCTGGTTAAGGGTCTGACCCTGTTAGGAGTTTTATACAAATAACCCTATTAGGGGTGAGGACTCACTATCCAATAAGCTCACTACTCAATAGGATGAAGGCTACAACCTCCTTGATAATAGATATACACTATATCCAAAAAGTGAACTGTTGTATGTGACACACTTGTCTGATCAGTTCCGGTTATGCGCTGATGCTCTTATACTCTTCAAGAGATTTATCTCATTCTAACATCTTATATTGTTCTTTTATATCTCTCTTCTTCATATTTCTTTGAAACCCTCTAATACAACTTTGCATGTCATATATATGTTCATGCCTGAATAGACGCGACTATAAACAAGCCCTTAGTCGACCTAAAAACAACATTCACAACGCTTCCAAAAAAATTGGCTTAAGCATGTTTACAATAATGTTTAATACATTATTACAAACTTATTATAATAGGAGCTTAGCCTTTACAAAACAAAATATTACACGCTAATAAAAAAACTGAAGTCGACTTCATACTCTATTTTCTGAATTGCTAGTGTACTTGATCTTTCTGTAACTTGTTTGTACTGACATTCTGTACCATGTGTGTATAGTGTAAGCATAAAAACATATCATAGAGCTTATGTGAATGTGCATGTCTTGATTCATTCTGTCGCATGTGTTTTGGTGCTCTGATCGACTGCATATCTCTGATCTGCTCTGTCTTCTATACTTAGCCATTTTGTCTTACAAGTTTACTTTGACAAAACTTCATATGACTTTGTTGCCATAATGACAACACAAAAGAAGTCAAATTCTCCCTAAGAGTCAACTTTCCAACACTATTGATTAAGAACAAGGGTCGCAAAGAAAATGTGGCTAATCTGAAAAGAGAGATTGAAAGTCAATCTATTAGGATGTGTGAAGTCCTTGAGGAAAAAGGAAAAGTTTCCCATGCAAAGAAGACTGCATAAGCTGCCAACAAAATTGTTGATGATGCCCTAAAGGAAAAATATGAAGAGATTATCAAACTAATATAGGAATTTTATTTATATTAGAGTCAAATGCAGGATACTGTCATAGAGAATATTCAAGTAATAGCTGAGAATGAAAGGCTTAGAGAGATGAATGAGTCATTGAAGAAATAAGTGATAAATGTGAAAGAAGCAAATGGAAAGTTGAAGAAATATAGTGAAATCTCACAAAGGCTTGATGAAAAAATAAAGAGCCAAAGAAGACATAGAGATACAAACAACCTAGGTTATTCAGGAGAAGCAAAATTTGAAATTGGAGAGTCCTCTAAATATGAACCTAAGGAGACACAGAAAGATCAGAAGGTAGATCCAATCAAATTGGGTAAGAAACCTAACAAACCTACTTG
The DNA here is from genome assembly GCA_018584345.1 of Thuja plicata. Taxonomy (NCBI): domain Eukaryota; kingdom Viridiplantae; phylum Streptophyta; class Pinopsida; order Cupressales; family Cupressaceae; genus Thuja; species Thuja plicata. Next base: position 910,919 of record MU225832.1, on the reverse strand, counting down.
CTATAACTATGGAAAGATTGGTCATACTGCAAATGTGTGTAGGAGAAAACCGGTGAAAAAAACTCACTCTTTTAATGGCTATTGCTATAATTATCACAAGTATGGTCATACTTCATATGAGTGTAGATCTAGGTCTAGAAGTAGATCTAATGGTGGTAACTTTGATGGATAATATTTTTCATGCAACAAATATGGACACAAAGCTGAAGATTGCAATTCAAGAGTATATGTACCTAGGTCACCTGTCACATCAGTGAATACGGTTAGAAGGGAAAGATAATTCAACAATAAATATTTTGTATGTGGCAACTATGGACACCTAGCAATTAATTGCAGAATGCAAACTGTGAAAGGTAATGCTAGTCCTTGGAAGTCAACCAGTATGGCATGTTTTTTCTATCATAAGATAGATCATCTTGTTAGAGATTGTTGGTTTAGGAACCAATTTCCTAATTTTTAATAAGATAGAAAAGGAAAGGAAGTTGCTAATGTTGACGAAGTCAGAAGTGATATGAAGAAGAAATGGGTAAAGAAAGGTGAACTCAATTCTTCTAAGTTAACTGAAAACTCCACAAGTTCAGGAAGTGTGGAGGTTCCATCGGTGAACTAAGCATATTATTTTCTAAGGGGGATCACTTAAATAAAAATCCATTACTGATCACCTAGATTCAATAGCGGTAAATATCTATATGCACATTATGGTGTAAGTTTCTATGATTTTTTTTTGAGATTATGTGTAGATTGCACTGAGATTCCAAGGTCAATATCTATTTGATAGAGGTTATTTTTGTTGGTTGAGTACCAACTAGTGGATATGTGTTAACCAGTGATATGACAGTATTCCTACCGTTGAAGTATGCAATGTTTATTTCTCTAACGTTATATAGAGTTAAAAGTAACTTCTTTCCACACTTTTACTTTAATTTGACAGCTATCCTGAGCTATTGTGTGCAATGACTACTCTTGTGATTAAGATTTCAAGCTAAATTGATATAAAGTTTTCATGAAACTCTAACCGGTGTATTCCAAGCTATCAATTTAGTATGTTATTATATTTGTGTACTATTGCAGTTAATCATTATGGAGAAGAATGTTGATACAATAGTTATGGTGAATATATCTGAGGAGCCTTGACCCATATTCAAACTGCATCTAATAAAAGAAATTTAAATTGATATTTTTGAAGCTCTATCCCCTATCCCTCGTGGTGTGATTTTGATTAAATATGTTCAATCTTATATCCATTACAGAATCAAAGAATTGGGACCTGAATAACTCAAGAAAGAGTATAAGGATATGTGCATCAATAGAATGTTTAAAGATGAGCATAAAGATGTAAAAGAGAAGGGTTTAACTTATGCAATGGACATTCCCACTAAATTTCATCCTGATTGGATTTTCTATGTGATAAGAAGAGTGCATCGTCAAATAATATGGCTGGATAGACCACACAATATTTCAAAGACAATGATTCACAAGGTTACAAGATTTTGAGCACAAGGTTTGGAATGTACATTGAGAATGGTGGCTACTCATTTCATCACTGAACTAACCAAATCCAACAAAGATGATAGAGAAATGACAATCGGTCCTATTGTAGACAAGGAAGTTCATTTCGCATACATGGTGATAGGTTACAAAATTTACCAGTCTAGTCGAGTTAGCAGTGTGCCTGGTGGTGCTATTCGGGCTGCCTATCAATTGTGAAGGATGATTCAAAAAATGATCTATGCGATATGATTAGAAGCCAATTTTTGACAAAAATGGAAAGGATAAAGAGAGATAAGAGACAATTATTCAAGTATGGTGCCCTATTGGTATGTATATTTTTCTATGTTCAAAAATTCTTCCCTGGTAGAGGAAATGTTACATGGTCAAAGGACAAACCAGTAATTATATAGATAAGTGAATTCATAAAGGAATTAGGTAATAAATTCATTAATGTCAAGTTGGGTTATTTCAAAGATTTCCCTTCTAGAATGCATAAACAAGAAAGGATTCTAGTTAGCATTGTAGAGAAGTACAAGAATGATATTTGTTTTCTAGAAGACATCGATTCATGTATTGTACAAGTTGTGGAACGTAGGACATATTGGATTCATCCTATGAGTTATGAATTTGAGGGTGATTTAATAAATTTTCATGTCGATGATTTGTTTTCAAAACCTTTTGACAAGCATGCACAAAGATTTGGAACTCATGATGAAGCAGTTTCCAAAATTCAAAAGGAATTGAAGAAACCAACCATTGAAAGGAAAACAAGGAGAATGGTATCTAACATAGAGAAGAATTTTAAAAGTAGTGATGCAGGAACATCTTGCACTACTTCAACTGAAATTTAAGCTAAGAGGAAATAGAGAAAACCAAATGCTAGTGAAGTTAAGTCTCAAGGGGAATCATCAAGGAAGAAAATTCAAAACATTTCTACTCCAAAGAAAACTTACAAGAGGAAGATAAATCCATAGAGGTAAAGGATGTTCAGAAGGGAACTGATGAAGAAAGGACAAAATGAGACAAGGATGCCTCTGAACTAAAGAAGAGTGGTGAAACAAATAAGGTCCCTTCCATTGATGATATTGAAAAAGGTATTGTGGACAATGGTAGACTTACTATTGTTGGTATTGTTAGAATAACTAAGAGGGGGGGGTGAATCAGTGACCTCAAAAATTAACCCTTAAATCAACCCAAAAAACTTATTACCACATTTATAAGCCTCTAGTTATATTCAGTCCTACAAGATGATTGCCTTGAAATACTTATATCAAATTACTACTTGTCAAAATTCTTTGTAAAACCTTCTATTGTATGTTTACCGATAAGAAGCCTTTCTATTTACTGTAATATAGTAAATAACTAGTGTATACCGATCAATCCAGATTTACTTATGTGAAATGCAAAACAATAAAGTAATGACTCCTAAACACATGACACATGGATTTTTAACGTGGAAACCCTGTTAGGGGAAAAACCACTGGGACCGGTAACCCAAATTTTCACTATTCTGAAGTGAGCTCGATGAAGAGCCAACCCTGTTAAAGTTTACAAACACACTCTTATGTGTGACCTTGTTAGAGGATTTAAATGAATAGTTTGCCACTTAGTATCTAACATCTAATGCTATGATCCTTGATCAAACACTCACTTGGCCTGTCAATAGGTATCGGGCATATCCAATGCTACTTTGTATGATCAAACTTCTTGATACTCCTTGGGATGTATCTCAATTAGAAAAGACTTTTAAGTCCTGCTCAGTTAAGAGACTTGATGCTTGAATGGTTAAACTAAAATAGTAAATTGATTTGTTAACATATACAACTTGAATTGCAGATTTTCAAATCTATTGTAAGTGCATTACCTTTCTGATCAATGTTATCAATTCAATACCTTTTCTCCACACTGTTCTACTCTGTGATGGTGTATCATTGTTTGTCGATGTCTATAGAATTTATCTCTTTCCTCAACTTAATTGATCAGGTCTGAATGAAGACTTTCTTCTCCTTCAGCATCTATTCCCTTGTCACTCCCCTAATTCATATTGAATTAGCTTATCTCTTATATAGACATGATTTCACCATTTCTTGGATTTATTGATCTTGGCGTGATCCACAATTCTCTCCAATTAGATCCTAATTTATTTCATAGAGATCTTGTTTCCAACTAGACTAAGCATCTTTAATTCCTTTACTTATCTATGGCTTTATCTTGTTGATTAAATCAAAGATAAGTGCCAGTTAGGTCTATATTTAGCTCTTGATAGCTAAGCTTTTTGTCATTTCTGAACTCTTTGTTTTGTCGGTCAATACTTCAAATAGTCATCGGTGACAACTGACTGTTCTATCGGTGAGACTTCATTTGTCTTCGGGATCTTCGTCCATCTTGCTATCCGTCAGGCAACACTATAATTCTATCCATCGAGTTACACTGTGCTTTTGCTCATCGGGTAACACTGTGACTTTGCTCATTAGTAATTTTGTGTTTTTTCTCATTGGGTAACACTATGACATTTCTCTTTGTTGGTTTACTCTATCCGTCGATGTGCACTCTGTCGATGTATACAGTCACTTTGTGAATACTTAAATTTTATGCATTACTGATAGCATAGCCTTTGATTCATCAGTTCTTTGAAGTCTTTAGCAATATGACCATATATATTATATCAAGTTGAAATCAATGAAAATACAATACATTAACTAATTTAATGTCTTGCATTAACTTTTTGTGTCTTGGTGATCATCAAATTAACATCTTCAAACATTCAATCAGTTATAGTTCATCAATCTCTCCCTTTGGCATTGATGGAAACACACTACATTATCACACTATATTATCACTATTACAATATGAAATATAACAGGTGAAGTTCATCAAACTACCAATCTTATGTACTATAACTGATACAAATATCTGGTCCTCAGTAAGCTCACATAGCTTAGATTTGATTTTTGCATCTCTCTTTCTGTCTTCAATCCCTTCACTGGATAGATGTAGAATTTTTCTTCTTCTGATGTGATGTGTTCTCTTCTTATGTCAAACTCTCTCCCTTTGACTGTTCTTTTATTTTGATGTCTCTTTTCTCTCTTCTTGTCAGCAATTCTCTCCCTTTGTATGTACTCTCCCTTTCTGGTTACATCTCTCCCTTTGGATAATGTGATAATGGATATAATCTCTCCCTTTGACAACAATGCCAAACAAATATTTGATAGTAATGCAAAACAACTCTTTCTATCCATAATATACTCCTTGAATTTCCCAATCCATTAGTAATATAACAACTCTAGTGCTTGGAGTAGATAAATACCTTTTTGTGTACCAATGTATCTTTGAAGTCCATCTCTTTGCTTGCATCAACATGAATGATATTCTGATAATATGTAGGCTGATATATCTTTCTAGTCATCTTATTGACCAGTAGACAAGGGCTTGACCCCTAGTCTCTTTCTCAAGTATTCAAATGTATCCTTGGGCAGTGGCTTGGTGAAGATATCAACTAATTGTTCCTTTGATTGCACATACTCAAGTATCACTTCCTTTTCTTGAACTTGTTCTCTTAAATAATGATACTTGATAGAAATATGCTTTGTCTTAGCATGTATGACTGGATTCTTGGAAATGTTAATTGCACTGGTATTGTTACAATAGATAATTACTGGTTCAATAATTTTCATATGCATACCTTCCAAAAATTATTTGATCCATGCAATATTTGAGTAGTTTGCAGCAGCAACAACATACTTTGCTTCTGCAGTAGACTAAGAGATGCATCCTTGCTTCTTGCTACTCCATGTGACAAGTCTGTCACCCATAACTAATGCTCCTCCAGTTGTGCTCTTTTGGTCATCAATGTTTCCAGCCCAATCAGTGTCGGTAAAGATCTTAAGTTCAAATTTTCATTCTCTTCTATACCATAAGCCATAGTCCTCGGTATTCTTCAGATATCTTAGGATTATTTTCATAGCAGTCATATGTGATTCCCTAGGATTAACAGAAAATATTCCAACTATTCCTACTACATGTGCAATATCTGGTCTGGTATGTACAACATACATGAGTTTTCCAATCTTTGATCTGTACAAAGTCTGATTTACCTCAGGTGACTTTTCATCCTTTGTCAGCTTGCATCCAGTTTCCATCGGTTTTCCAACTGGCTTGGAATCTTCCATCTTGAATATTTTCAGCACTTCCTTGATGTATTTGGATTGTGTAATGAAAATGCCTTCATCTTTTTTCATGATCTGTAGAACAAGAAAGAACTTGATCTCTCCAAACATAGACATCTCAAAATTTTTGCTCATTTCATTTGCAAATGATTTGCATAGCATATCATTGCCTCCAAATATGATTTCATACACAAATATTTCAGCAATCAAAATGTTAGCATCAGTATCTTCCTACAAATAAAGATTATTGTTTTCACTAGTTCTTACAAATCCAATACTTATGAGATAGGAATGAAGTCTTTCATACCAGGCTCTAGGTGCTTGTGTCAATCCATACAAGGCTTTGTGTAGTCTACATACCATGTTCCTCTTGTCTGGATCAACAAACCCTTCTGGTTTCTCAATGTATATCTCTTCCTCAAGTATTCCATTTAGGAATGTAGACTTGACATCTATTTGGTATACCTTGAATCCTTTAAATGCAGCATAAGCAAGTAATATTCTCACACCTTCTAGCCTAGAAATGGGTGCAAAGGTTTCTCCATAGTCAATCCCTTCTTCTTGTGCATATCCCTTGCATACTAGTCTTGCTTTGTTTCTGGTGACTTCTCCATGCTCATTCAGCTTATTTCTTAATATCCATTTTGTACCTATGACATTCTTGTCATCTGGTCTCGGTACAAGTGTCCATGTCTTTTTTTTTCAATCTTCTCAATTTCTTCATTCATAGCACTAATCCATTCTTCTTTATCAAGTGCAGCATTGGCAAATTTTGGCGCAAAATCACAAATTAGACATCTTGTGTTTAGAGACTTACTTCTGGTTCTCATACTAGCCTTCTTGTCTCCAATGATCTGGTTCTGTGGATGATTCCTTCTAACATATCTGGCAAGTATAGGTTCAATTCTTTGTCTATTATCTTGATTGTCATTGTGTCCTTCATTCTGATCTTCATCGCTAGGTACATCATCTTGAGCAATATCCTGATTTTTGGTATTTGCAGCCTGATGCTCGGGTGCAATGTTTTGTTGCTCGGGAACTATACATTGTTTTTTGGGTAGAGTGTTAGGTTCTTCATTGTAAACAAACCTGTTGTATTCTTCTGGTTCTTTTGTGCTTTCCTTTTCATTCTTTTCTACAAATTCATCTATCTTTACATTTGCACTTACAACAATTTTGTTAGAGGATTTATTGAGACATTTATAAGACTTTCTCTTTCTGGAATACCCTAGAAAGATAAATTCATCACTTTTGGAGTCAAGCTTTCCATTTCTATCATCTTTTAAGATATAACATTGACTACCAAAGATCTTGAAGTAACTTACATTGGGTGTGTAACCATACCATAGCTCATAGGGTGTCTTCTTGGTTCTTTCTTCAATTGTACTTTGTTCAATGTGTAAACAATAGTACTAATAGCTTCCCTCCAGAAGATTTGGGTGATGCCTTTCTGTATCATCAGTGTCCTTGTACAATCAACAATGGATCTATTCCTTCTTTCAGCAATTCCATTTTGTTGTGGTGTTCTCAGTGTAGAGACATGTCTTTTGATTCCATGCTCATTTCAAAATTTAGTTAATTCATCTAAAATAAATTCCCCTCCTCTATCTGATCTTAATAATTTTGATTCCTTATCACTTTGTTTTTGTACCATTTCTATGTACCATTTAAACATCTTGAATGCTTCTGATTTATCTTTTAGAAACATAACTGTCATCATTCTAGAGTAATCATCAAAAAAGAGAATTAAATATCTATCACTATAGTAACTCTTTGTCCTCGTGGGTCCACATAGATTAGTATAGACTAATTTTAGAATGGCATCAGATGTATGGGTTTTGCTTTTGAAACTAGACTTTGTCATCTTACCTTTTTGACAATTTTTGCATATGATATTGTCTGGCTTTGACATTCTCTTACATTTCTCTTTTTTTTTTATCTTTATCATCTTTTCCAAGTTTACATGACACAATATTTTATGCCACAACCATATGTCTTCATTTCTAGCCATTAAGCAAGTGGTTTCAGTATCATTCAGATAGATTAAGTTACCTTTTGTCTGCTCACTAGTATTAATCAACCTTCCTGATTCATTGAAGATCTTTTCCTTCTTATTTTCAAATGCTACTATGTGACCTGAATTATTCAACTGAGAAACACTCAATAGATTATAATTCAATCCTTTCACCCAATAATTTTTTTTACATTTTATCAGGTTATTCAACATTATAGTTCCTTTACCTTCAACTAGACAAGGTGTGTCATTACCCATTCTAACTGAACCACCATTATAGTATTCAAAAGTCTCAAAATTTTGTTTGTCACTAGTCATATGGTGAGTGCAGCCACTATCTATGATCCAGATATCAATTTTACTAACTTTAGATATGAGTGCAGTTTCTACATACCTTTCTTCATTTGCACCTGAATTATCTTTTACTTCCACAAACACCATCTCAATGTCTTCATCAGATTCGGTGTCAGTATCTTCATCTTTGCATGTAGCTAGGTAACTGGCCTTCTTTCCTTTGTCCTTGTAGTCTCGGGTATCTCTTCTTTCTGATTTTTAGTTGCTTCTGTAATCTTGGTTATCACCTCTGTCAAACTTCTTTTCAAATGACCTATCATTACTTCTATCATCTTTTCTCCTGTGAGGACATCTTGCAGAAAAGTGTCCAATCTCTTTATAATTAAAACATACAAGTGGTAGTTTACCTTTGTATTTACCTTTTCCTATCTGCATTCTTCTAGCCATAAGTACTTCAATTTCATCAAGATCTTCTTCTTCACTTTCACTTTCACTATCTTTTCTCATCGTGTGTTTATGACTTGATTTACTTATTCTCCTAGAAGATTTGAATGCAGACTCTATGTTTGGTAAGACACTATCATCAAAATTATTCATCTCAAATGAAATCAGTCTTCCAATCAAACTATCTAGAGTAACATTGTTATTTTCTATTGCTCTCATTTCTTGTATGGAAGACACTCTAATAGCATAGGTAGTAAGGTTCTTAGAATTTTACTTACTATTGTCTCTTCATCTAGTACACCTCCAACTCTTTGGATAGCATTGACTACCTCTTTGATTCTTTTGGTATACTGTGTGATGTTTTCACCTTCTTTCATTCTGAGATCATAAAACTTTCCTCTAAGGCTTTTTGCCTTGGCTCTCAGAACATTTTTATCACCACCATGTACAAGATTCAATTTATCCCACATCTGCTTTGCAGTTGTGCATGCTTTGACATCTTCAAATTTAGCATTGGAGAGTGAGGAAGAAAGCTCTATTATCATGCAGTTGTGCTCATGCTTCTCTCTCATTTGTTTAACTATGAGTGCTCCTATGGGAAACACATATTAAGTATCTAGGTATTGAGTAACATCATTTCCAATACCTGATAAGTGGAGTCTTATCCTGCTTCTCCATGAAGCAAAGTTGTCTTTGTTCAACTTGGGCACATCTCGTCTGTTCATCTTGTGATCTTTAGCTTAGGTCTTGAAACCTTCATTCTAAGCACACGAGCTCTGATACCAATTTTTAGAATAACTGAGAGGGGGGGTCAATCAGTGGCCACAAAAATTAATCCTTAAATCAACCCAAAAAACTTATTACCACATTTATAAGCCTCTAGTTATATTCAGTCCTACAAGATGATTGCCTTGAAATACTTATATCAAATTAGTACTTGTCGAAATACTTTGTAAAACCTTCTACTATATGTTTACTGATAAGCAGCCTTTCTATTTACCGAAATATAGTAAATAACTAGTGTATACTGATCAATCTAGATTTACTTATGTGAAATGAAAAACAATAAAGTAATGACTCATAAACACATGACACATAGATTTTTAACGTGGAAAACCTGTTAAGGGAAAAACCACTAGGACCGGTAACCCAAACTTTCACTCTTCTGAAGTGAGCTCGGTGAAGAGCCAACCCTGTTAAAGCTTACAAACAAACTGTTAGGTGTGACCTTGTTAGAGGATTTAAATGAATAATTTTTCACTTAGTATCTAGCATCTAATGCTACCATCCTTGATCAAACACTCACTTGGCTTGTCAATAGGTGTCGGGCATATCCAATGCTACTTTGTATGATTAAACTTTTTGATACTCCTTGGGATGTATCTCAATTAGAAAAGACTTTTAATTCCTGCTTGGTTAAGAGACTTGTTGCTTGAATGGTTAAACTAAAATAGTAAATTCATTTCTTCACATATACAACTTGAATTTCATATTTTCAGATCTATTGTAAGTGCATTACCTTTCTGATCAATGTTATCAATTCAATACCTTTGCTCCACACTATTCTGCTCTGTGATGTTGTATCACTATTCATCGGTGTCTGCAGAATTTAGCTCTTTCCTCAGCTTAATTGATGAGGACTGAATGAAGAATTTCTTCTCCTTCAGATTCTCTTCAGCATCTATTCTCTTGTCACTCCCCTAATTCATATTGAATTAGCTTGTCTCTTATATAGACATGATTTCACTATTTCTTGGCTTTCTTGATCTTGGCGTGATCCATAATTCTCACCAATTAGATTTAAAGAAAAACTCCTGATTTATCTCGTAGAGAGCTTCTTGCCAACTAGACTAAGCATCTTAAAATCATTTACTTATCTATGGCTTTATCTTGTCGATTAAAATAAAGATAAATTCCAGTTAGGTCTATATTTAGCTCCTTATAGGTAAGCTTTTTGTCATTTTTGAACTCTTTGTTCTGTCGGTCAATACTTTAGTTAGTCGTCAGTGACAACTGAATTTTCTTCTGTGAGACTTCAATTGTCTTCGGGATCTCCATCCATCTTTCTATCCATCGGGAAACACTGTAATTTTATCTATCGGGTTACACTGTTCTTTTTCTTGTCGGGTAACACTGTGACTTTTCTCATTAGTAATGTTGTGCTTTTGCTCATTGGGTAACACTGTAAATTTTCTCTTTATTGGTTTACTCCTTCCGTCGGTGTGCACTTCGTCGGTGTATACAGTCACTTTGTGAATACTTGACTTTTATGCATTACTGATAGCATAGCCTTTGATTCATTGGTTCTTTGAAGTCTTTAGCAGTATGACCATACAAATTATATCCAATTGACATCAATCAAAATACAATACATTAACTAATTTAATGTCTTGCATTAACTTTCTGTGTCTTGGTGATCATCAACTTAACATCTTCAAACATTCAATCAATTATAGTTCACCAGGTATAAGATACACTTTGGGGAGTGACGTAGACAAGAAGAAGATAGAAGATGCAATTTTGTATCATTTTCATAAATTTTATAGAAAACCTTTAGAGATCCATTCTTGCATCCCTAACGAGTTATATCAGTTGATTGATGCTAGATGGAATGTTGCATTATAGTTGGATAGTGAGATTATGGAAAGAGCACTAATCCAAGTGCAACCTGAGTTGTGTGTTGAAGATGCTAAGATAATGATTACTGCTCATAAGCATAAATTCAAAATTAAGAGTAGACCGACTAGACTTCTAATTGATGACACACAAGGTGTACATAATGAAATTGTTGAGACATGGAAGAAGCTATTATGGATAAAGGAGGTAGCAACATAATAAGAAAAAGTTCAAGCGGAATCAAATGAACCAATGCAGAGAGATGATACATTTTTGTAGATCACTTAATTGGGAATGTTGTTCTTGATGTCCCTAACTTGGTGAAGAACATTGGAACACAAAATATCAGTCTATCACAAACAGGTGGTGATGACATTGAAATTGTAGACATAACAGGAAAAGAGGATTCTTCCTCACCATTGTATGGAACATATAGAGGAAATGATTTCTGATAAGGAAGAGGAGAAAGTTGTAGAAAATAAGCAGGAGGATACTTAGACAAAGATTGAAGAAGAACCTAAGACTAAAAGGAAATTAAGTACTGGAGAAACAAGTGCAAGGAAGAGACATAAACAAGTGACTATTGTAGAAGAGGTAGAAGAGGAAGTTGATGAATAAGAATTACTAGCCACACCGGTTGATATATCCAAACTGAAACCTAAGGAATTGATGAAATTTTCAAAACATTTAAGGACAAAGGTTGTAAGAGACAAGGTAAGGTCCAAGAAGAAGAAAACAAGAGTATTAAGGAAAGATAGAGACATTCTAGTTAATTTAGTGCATGAGGTTGAATATGATGAAGTTGATACTCCTATTGATCAGATGAATACTCTTATAAAGACAATTCTAGATCAAGTCTAGATTTGCAGTCAGCTGTAGTGAAGCTTGCAGAGGAGAAATTAGAGAATATGGTAGGTAAGATGATGGAGAAGATTACCATAGATAGGATCAAATTGTCATATTTGATAAAGGAATTTAAGACTTCATTGACTAAGGTAGGTTAATTGTTTACCAAAGTATTAAGGTATCTTGATTTTGTTCAAAATTTGGAACGGAGTAGAGCTGAAGCACAAAAGGAGTTGGAGAACTTATGCAATCATCTTGATCCATTATCAAGTTCAATCACTACTTATAGTGATCAGGTCAACCAAATTTCACACAAGGCCAAGAAGATTCAAAGTGAGAAAGAGAAGAGAATGATCACTCTACTAGAACTTCAATCAATCTTATCCCCTACAGTAGAGGTGATGCAACTGAATGTGAATAAGACAAAAGACATACTTTCCTTACCTGAAATGAGAACTCTAGATAGAATGGAAGATCTTTCTTCTATTTTGATTGAGAAAATCATTACTATGGGTTACCTGCAGAAGGTATGGAAAACATCCTTTTATTTAACAAAAATAAAGTTCAAGGTCATCTTTGACATGATGTAAGTAAGATTTTGTATACATATGTTTTAGTTTGTGTACCCTTGTCATTGTTTTCAAAGGGGGAGTATATGTATAGTTAGTATATGTATGGAGGAGTATATGCATGTATGGAGAGTATGTGTATAGGGAGCCATAAGTTGATATTATGATTTCATGATTGTAAGTAGTTAGCATGTGTTTGCCATCAATGCCAAAGGGGGATATTGTTGGTATTGTGTTGGGAGATTGCTAGATAATGAGGTGCAATCATAAGGAGTCACTTATTTGGTTTTCATTGATGGATAATAAGTTAGTATAGTGAACCTAAGTGAGTACAGTCATGATATGCTATAGGTGAAGTGAAGATACAATTGGTAAGAAGGTAATATTGAAAATTGGTTAATTACAGAAGATTGGTAGGCAGTGTGAACATCACTTTGGTGGAAATCATGGTAGAAGTTGAATTATGAGGAGAGGTCACAAGTATAGCTTCAACTATTTTATATTGCAATGTGGCTCCAACCACAACTCATTTGGTTGAGCGGTGAGATAGTTTTTAGTGTCACAGACATCAAGACAGGTAGAACACTTATGTTCTTGAGTACCGATCCGTAGATCACAGATCGGTGGAGCGTTAAAGTATGTGTGATCATTTATAATGATATGATGATGTGGAATAAAGGTTATACATCCAATGTTTTGATATTTATGAACTGATGCAACCATTTAATTCAAAATTGAGGTGTTGCATTGGAGAAGTCAAAATGTGTTTGATGAATTTTGAGATATAACTTGTAGATCTTATCTTGACCTAACGCAGTCATGATAAATCATTTTATTCATCAAGATTATCAATTTGACACATGGTAATTTCATGGAAAAGTATTTTGAAGATCATTTTTATGTCGGTGGAAGTTTTTTATATATAGGAACTGTAACCACCCTAAATTGGTCTACTCAAACCAGAGACCCTAATTTCCCTAAGTGTGATCATACCCCTAATTATGTCAAGATAATTACTCAAATATTGGCATAATTCATTAAAATCAATTTAATCTCATATAAATCAACGTGATTTTATCACTAACTCACATTAATTACATTAGCCTATTTAAATGAAATAAAAAAAATGAAATACTTGGCTAAAGTAATTTATTAAAGGGAATTAAATAAATCTCCTAATTACAACTCCTCACTTGGACATGGAAAGTCAATCCATTAGCCAATGGGAGTTAAATCACTTGGATCACTCACATGGATCACCAAAGATTCAATCTCCACCTCTCTTCACAAATTAATCTTAACCACTCATTCCTCATATTCCTCTATAAAAGGAATGAATTTTGAGCTCAATTGGCCCCAATTCTTAGAATTTCATTTGTAATCTTATGCTGCTCTAATTTCCTAGAAATCTAAATGCATTCTTAGTTCATATTTTATATAATTTCATAAGTATTCCTTTTGGAGCATTAAAATGAACTTTGCATTGGCATTTAGTTTGAATTCTCTTTAAATATTCCATTCTAAGCTTGTATATTTCACTAATTTATGCATAATCTGAGGGAAATTATAGTATTTATCATACTCTTCTTAGATAGGAAGCAATATGTCAGTTTTAGTGGTTTCTATGTGCTTTTCCTCTAATCTTTCATGTTTTGATCACTAATCTAATGACATATTGAAGTGTTTTATTGTAGCTTGCAGGTCCAATAGATACACACACATTTCTAGCACCCACCGTAAGGCAAATCCTCAGATTTTTCCTCATTTTAAGTCATTTCTCACTCATTTGTGCTCTTTGGTTTCTGGTGCAGAGTCGCATTTAGTGACCAAGGATCGCCTTTTATAGAAAAATCTTGCATTTGGGAAAGAGCCTCGCATCTAGGATTTCCTAAATCGCATCCTACTAATGTCTTATCGCATCCAATAAAGGCTCATTTTTTGGTAAATCATAAATCACCTTTAGTTGCAAAGGCTCGCATCTGGGATCCTCAATCGCATCTTGTATTTCTTTAATAGCATTTGGGAAAGGAAGTTACATTTGGTTAGCTATTTTTTAAATTTTTGAAATTTGATTATTAATCTGCTAACCTTGACTATTTTTGGATGTTGAGAAGCCTAATGATTTATTTCAGATTGTTTTCAAAGACTTTTTGATTAAAAAGATGGAGAAAAACTACTAACTAGTGGTTTGCAAGTTGCCTAAAGCGATCAACCTAACTCTATTTTGCAAATTTTCAAGACTTAACACATTTTCTTTCATTTGCTAAATTTATTAGAGGATTATGCTCTTTTCCTTCATAGAAAATAAGAAACTCAAAATTCAACTTAGAATTTGAATAGAATTTGGAGTAATTGAACCTTCAAATTTTCTCAAAAGTGTTTTGTCAATTCTTAAAATAGGCACCTAAATATTGGATTTAAACACATTTCTTGGTCCAACTAGAGGATTATGCTCTTTTCCCAAGTTGGAAAATCATAAACTCGTTATGGGGGACTAAGTCTTGAGTTATAAAATCTGAGGGAATAAACCTTTCTTGATGTGCTTATAGGAGAAAAAGACATGGATAGGAGAGTATGCTCTTCTTCTTATGAAGAATAAGAAATCTAGAGTCCTAAGTCGCCAATCCTTTTACTTTCTTTCAAAACATTAGAGGGCCTTGTTGGCACTTGAAAAATTCAGGCCTAAAGATGGACAATTAATTTCCAAATTGCTCAGGTAGTACTTTTATCTCTTAATTATTTTATTATGTGCATTAATATTACTATTGATTATTTTCTCAAATCAAAGGTTATAAGCATTAATATATTCAAAAATGTATTTTTGACTAATGTCCTTTGAAAAGAATTGGGAATATATTTATTCTTAAATGATTACCCTAAATACGCTTACCAAAAGTATATCAAATGGATTTTTGAACTATTGTGATTTAAAGATTATTTTCCTCCAAAATGTTATATTAATGAAATAACCCTTCAATTACAATTATATTTAGAGGAGAAATGAAATTTTATAAGGATATAATATAATGAAGAACACTCCTTATCTGTATCCTTGGTAGATGCATGATGTCATGTTTCTCGAAAGTAAACATTATTTATTGTTATCGTGTTTTTAATGTTTTGAAATAAAGCAATAATGTGAATATTATTGAGATCATTTAAATAAAATATTTTCACTATAAAGGTAATTGACTATGTCATTTTTCAGGAAACACAAAATTCCTTGGAGGGAAATTAATTACCATTTGATATACAATTAAATTGGGGAGGGAGTGTATGTTACCCAATTTTTTTATTACCTTTAAATAAAATATTTTTACAAAAGGGTGGCAAGAGGGATTTGAACACTCAACCTCTCAAGCCAACCCCTTAACTATCCTAACTACCCATACCCCCCTCCTTAACCAATTGCCCTATATTAATACTTGAAATATCCATTGGAAAATAAATTCATATTTTAGGCGTGATACTTATTAAAATAAATGATTAATTATTCCCTTTGAATATGGAGGTAAGGAAATCAAAACATTTTCCCACAGGGAGTATTTCTTACCTATTTATTTTGGGGAATAATTATTTGAAAACAAATGATTTATAATTAATTAAAATATTGTGATTTGCGATTTGGTATTATTTTGATAATGCATTCCCTAAAAACTAAAATATTACATTGATGAGATCATTTAATAGGAAATATTTCATCTTTTGGTGATATTATACAAAACATTGGATTAACAATATAATATATTAGTATATGCTCTAAATGATAAAATATTTCTAGAAGGGGTTATTTTAGAAGCATGAATAATGTTTTAACCATATAATTTTCCTAATTAACCCTAAAGTAAATTTTGATTTATTTAAACTCCTAATTAATTTATTTCATATGTAGGAAATTTTGAGAAAAAGGACATTATTGGAAAGAGGCTTGATATTTACGGAATTGAAAATGAAAAAAGCATTTCTGAAAGCACATTAATAAGAGATTTGATATTAACTTTTGGACAGTTGATATATTAATTGTAATTATACATTATATATTAATGTTTCAATTGTTGATTTAGGATTAGGTATTAGTTTCCAAAAGACATGTTGGTCTGAAGCTTGTACGCATCCCTTTAATTTTATATAAATGGGATACCAAGACCAATATAGGAGAATTACAACAAATAAGATACAGACAATATGATTTTGCAAATAGGATAGATTTGGATCAACAACTGCAACATGAACTGGATGTACCATTTTTCTAAATCAATAAAAGATAAGTTTTTTTTGTCTCATCTGTGGATTGAAAGTACCATTTAGCTATCCAAATAAGTCCTTTGGATAAATATGTTTTAAGGATTTACTTCTTTGTGTTATTCTATGAAGTTATAATTTTAGTGGGATTCCAGATAGAAAAAATAGGTTGAATGATCTAGTTATCAGTCTTCAACTCTGTCTTGTTGGTCTTTTTGAGGAAAGTTAAATTCAAGAGGACTAACTGTGAATTCATTTTGTTATTATAAATTATTTGATAATCTTAGAAGTGATAGTTTCAAAACTGTCTCCAAGGTTGAACGTGACACTTGAATAGATTGGACTCCATTGCCCAGATCAAGCAAGGCATTGATCTACTCATTGATTAGATTATGGTTGTTTTAGTTCAGTGTTTAATGTTTTGTGACATCTTATCCATCTGCTCATTCCATTTTATACATCCTTTATTAAGAAATTTTATAGTTTTATAAAAGCATTCAGTCTTGCAGTTTATGATTACAATTTGATTTCTTCAAGCCCACTTGCCATCTTGAGAGATTAGTTAAGTTCCATACACAAGTTATCTGCTATAAAAAGCCTTAAACCAGTAGACAGTGGTTAAGGTAAAGGTTCACCCGCCTTGGTCCTGCATAGCCATAATTGCAGGGGAAGAGGATCATAATCAATCATTCTCGTTAGTTGCTAAAAAACAATTGGATTTCCCAACATTGGATTGGAAAGTCCATAGCAAATCTAATCCAACATTTTTGGGCACCAACAGGCCTGCCGGTTGAGGAAAAAATATCATGTGAATGACCCAAGTGAGGACAGGTGAACGCCAGCCCTTCCATCTCACTATAATCAAAATGCTTCCTTGAAGGCCAAAGCCTCAGAAGACATAGTTGGTTTTGTCCTTGGAATGATGACATCATTCCTTGGACATGCTTAGATGTGTGTGGAGAGGAGCCGCTTGAATATCGCTTGTGAGACTACACACATTTGAGTACTCATAGGGATATATGCCTTAATTTTTCCTTGTGTAATTCTATGGGGGACAATTACGAACGGATGCCGACAAATAGTCAACACTTGTAGTGAAAACAACTTGGTTTATCTCCTAAAGGGTGATAATCTTTGCAAAAGGCAAATAGTAATTTCCCCAAGATACTCATTATTTCATGCCCTCACTTGCATTTGGAGTCCACTAATACGACATCATGACTGGAGCCATTGTGTACTTGGTGATGGTCGTATTCTTATTAGCATGTCAGTGTGTACCTGAATCTACAAGCAAATATTTTTATTCTATGCCTAGAATCTAGGGAATAGGGATGTGTTTGGTCACCTAATAAACATTGCTTGATGTATCTTAAATGCACTAAAAAGATAAATTCCTCAAACAAGAAACATTTTCACACTCACTGACTTACATGATGTTCAAAAACATTTTGGAAAGTCTCAGACAGACTCTGGTGTCAGACAGTTTTTCACGTACTTCGAGACAAACTAACAAAAAATTGCAAAACCATCAGAGCCTCACATCTGGTTATTCCTGGCTTGCACTTGGTTTCATAAGCTCTCATCTAGGGAACTTTCTCGCATTTAGTAATTTTTAGCTCATATATGGTAAATAAGCTCACATTTAGTCTGTAAAATCTCGCATTTAGTCAGCATCAGCTTGCATCATGTATATCAAAGCTCGCATTTAGGAAAGTGGGTACTTGCACACGTGTCAAACTCAGAAGCTCTATATTTTTGGATACCCTTTTGGCTCTTCATTCTAGTCATATTGCTCTTGCTGGTTTGCGTGTCGTTGTTTCACAACTTATTTAGAAGTCTACCTTGCATGTCCTTTTGGATTCTCACAATTGGTCCCAAAATGTGTGGTCTTTTCACTCAACATATCCTCTTGATTCTTAGATCACTATCAGGGCATTCTAACCCTCTGGCGCTGGATTCAATCACTCTAAACAAACACATACACTCTTTCACAACGTGGACACACCTATTTGGACAAACTGGAAATCGTATTGACATAATTGGAACACTTTTGACAAAGTTGAGACCCAACTTTCATGGTTAACACAAGACGTAATTGATATCTTGCTGACGAATCAGAGAGACATCCTAGATTACTCAAGTCTCAACAAGGAGATACATCTCACAATCCCCTATTTGATCAAGACTCACCCAAAATGGATGCACCTCATAAAAAATGGAGTGCTACCTTTGACGAACACAATGATGAACAAGATGATAGAGAAAGCCAAGAAGAAAAAAATCATGGTCGTCCTTTGTTTGGTTCCGACAGTGATGAAGACGTATTGGAAGAAGAATATAACAAACTCAAACAAAGTAAGAGGTTTCAAAGAACCTTGGAAAAAATCATGGGAGAAGACAAAGAAAAATACTTCCTACACTTAGCTTCTCTTGGAGTCAAACTTCCCAAAGACTATGACATTGAGAGATTGAAGGAACAAGAAGCACACACACCTATTTCAACACTCTCAAATAAATTATACCAAATGCAAATGGAACTTTCGACACTCAAGAAAGAAAAGACTAAACCAACAAAAAATACTCTTTGGAACACATATGTCCATTTCCTTTTGACAAGAGTATAAACATGGTTCCATTCCCACCTAACATGGCACAACCCAAATACGAAAAATACATTGAGAAACGGATCCACATGACCATGTTAGAGAATTTTGTTCCCTAAGCATAGAGTACATGCTTGAACCAACTTATTTAATGAGGCTATTTATGGGAAGTCTAGGAGGAAATGCTATGGAATGGTTCTCCAAACTCACACCAAGTGTGCAATCTTTTGAGGAGTTGACTCAATGGTTTGTCCAATATTACTCCTACAACATACAAAACAACGTAACTATGATGGGTCTTCAAAACACGAAACAAAAAATAGGTGAATCCTTTACATACTTTTTACAAAGGTGGAGGAGAATCTTTGCAAGGTACTCAAGAGCGATACCCAAATCTGAAAAGATGGAAATCTTTATCAATAACTTAGTACCCGAAATGAACTATGCTCTACAAATGCAAGATTCTCCTAGTTTCGATAGAATGATCAAGAATGCTATTCGTGTCAAATAAATTATGGTCAAGAAAGGAGATATCACACTCCAAAGTGACAATAAATCTAACAACTATAACAACAAGCCTAAGTGGTGGAACCAAAACAATGTTGTTGTTAGTGGTAAAGTGGTGGAAGCATTGAATGCAAGCAATAAACCAGCTATGTTTAATCTCACAAACATCTTACAAGCAAGCAAAGAAGCTAAGGTAACAACCAAAATACCAAGAGAAAACAATGATACCAACAAGAGTAAACCATGGACGTCTAGACCTCAAAGATCATTTAATCCATTAGGAGAACCTCTTGAGATATTTTTGAAAACTCTCTTGGATAAAAAATTCCGCACAATACTGGATTCAAAACCATGGGAACCAGAAGTAAAACCAAGGTGGTGGAATGATAATGCCTATTGTGACTTCCATAAGAACAAAGGACACAATACTAATGACTGTGTTAAGCTCAAATACGTTATAAAAGACCTCATTGAGGTAGGCAAGATCAAAGTGGAAGGACATACCTCTAATGAAGATCACACGACATATAACAAACCATTCCCTAACTATGAAAAAGGAGAAGCTTCTAAAGGAAATGGAAATAAATTCAATTACACCTACTCTCATAACGATAATGTGATCAATATGTTGGACATAAAAAGAGAATCAATCAATGCGATCACTATCAAAGGTGCGAAAGACAAATCAACACATTTGAGCGTGGTAAATCAAAGCCAAGCACAAGTCACGATTAAAGGAGTTAATTCCTCATCTAAACAACTGGCATCATCTAAAGCACCTGTTGTCACAATTCCTAAACCAGTAACAACAAGACAAACAGTTACTATCCCATATGCTAACTATAACTTGGTAGACCAATATCAAAGGACCTCAGCTCAAATCTCTATATGAGTTATTAAAGATCTCTTCAGTGCATAGGGAAGTTCTTGAATAAGCCCTACATTCCGCAAATGTTCCAAAATACATAGACATGGACAAATTACAGGCAATGGTCAATCACATATCATCTCGACATTACCTATCCTTTTCAGAGGAAGATGACAAATCCTTGACTCATCCACATAACCAACCCCTTCAAATTGAAGTATTGATCCATAAATCCAATGTAAAACGTGTATTCATATATGGAGGCATAGGGTTAATATCTTTACTCTCAATCTAATCAATAAATTGGGTCTTTCAAAACAAAAAAATGATTGAAGAAGTAAGATAACCATCAAGGCTTACGATGAAGAAGAAAGATCATCCAAGGGGGCTCATTGTTTTACCAATAAGAATATGACCAGTTGAACTCATTTTGATTTGTCAAGTTCTTGATCTACCATTGGCCTATAACATATTACTAGGAAGACCTTGGATACATGAAATGAAAGCAGTTTCATCCACTTACCATCAATGCATCAAATTCCCACACAATGAGGTGGAAGTGACAATTCCTGTAGATTTAAGCTACACTTGTAACAATTTTAAGTCAGGCAGTATGATTTCTCACAATAAGGAAGTCCCAAAATAATTCCCACCTAAAACCTCTAAAGACATGGTGATGAAAAGCTTTAAAAATACACTAAAAATTGAAGAAACTAGCATGTGGGAATACAAACTAGACATGACACCATCATTGACTAACATTCTCGTGTCTCCAAGATCTTAAGGGGAAACCCTCCTCATCTTTAACACCTACTACATCAAAAGCACAAGACGTTCACAAACACACTGGTATGGTTAGAGCCTCTACTTCTCAAGAGGATGAAAAAGAAGATAAAGTAGTCTTGGCTTGGCTCTATAAAGAGGAACATAGAGAAAATGAAGTAAAACATGTTGAGATCTCTACCGAAAAGTATGGAAAAGGTTATGAACTTCTTAAACAAATGGGATACAAAGGGAAGGGGCCTTTAGGAGATAAAGAAAAAGGACTCATTGAGCCTATACACATGGAATTTAGAGACACAAAAGACAAAATAGGGTTAGGTTTCAATAACAATTCAAAACACCCTACCTCAGAGATGGTCCAATATTTGACAAAGGAAGTGATGATGAAGAAGAAGAAACAAAACTTGTACTTTGGACATATGAAAGATTACTACACATTGGAACTAAGGACCCCGAATATCAAGGAGAAATATTTGTACCTACTTTTGTAGCACAACTAGAGCATCATGTTCCTTTGTTATCACAAACTAATGTCCAAGAAATAGAGGAGGAAGAAGAAGACTCTCTAGAAGTCCAACAACTAGAAGAAAATCATGCAGAAATACCCCAACAACAAGATGTATATCCTAACTAGGGGAAATGGGTGACAATTTCACATGTCCTAGATTTACCACACTTTGATCCACAAATGGCTAATAGGGTATATTAGGTAACTATACCTAAGTTTTTAAATAGATATGATGACAAAATTATAGACTCACATGATTATGAATGGGATCACATGTCTAATGATACCATGGACATTGAGGTAGATGTAATCCATAAATTTGTACCTCTATTGGAGAGAGGAGAAAGTTCTAACACTTCCCATAACACTATTATTGTCACAGAATCAGATGAAATTGAAATGCCTAGGATTATTGATGAAGACACTGGAGTCTTACTAGGTCTAGAAGAACTTCAAAGGATACAAGATATGAGTTTCAATATGATACGAGAAGAAAGAGAAAGCTCAACTGATGAGTCACTAGATTTAGGTCTGTATATTATTAACAACGACCCTAATAATGACAATTTGACTCTTAATGATCTAAATGCTATAGAAGCTGACTTAACGGAACATGTCTTGTCAGTTAAAAGTCTTGACGTTGACGCGATGTTGTCCTTACAAAACTCTAAATCATTATCATTGGTAAATCTTGACCTTATTGATTGGACCAATTCAGACCCTACTCCTATCATGAACTTTCCCAATGACTATACTTTGGCATGTTATCTAAATGCTTGTGAATCCTATCCTTCTTCCACCAATACAAGGAGCATGAACCTAATAGAGGAAGATATCGAGTTTCTTAGTCACAAATTGAAAAATAAAAAGAAACAAAGAACTGATGGTGAAAACCACGTTGTGGCAGTATCAAATTCTAAAATAGTAAAAATAAAAGACGTATCTGATGGTGAAAACCTCTCAGAGGCACCAAAAGATGAGATTCTTGATATCCTCCCTGAGCACTTTCAAGAAAGATCTTCAGTACTGATAGAGCCTACACAACCAGTTAATTTGGGAAAAGTAGAAGCTCCTCGATTTGTTCACCTAGAACAATCATTATCAGAAGAAGAAAAGAAACAGTTTACAGAATTTCTCAAAGAGAAGAAGATCAACTTTGCATGGTATTATACTAATATGCATGCACTCGATCCTAAGTTAATAATGCATCACTTATCTATAGATCCTAGAATTAAACTTGTAAAAAAAACTAAGAAAGATGTATCCACATGTGGCATTATTGGTCAAAGAGGAGCTGGAAAAACTCTTAAAAGATGGATTCATAAGAGTCATCACTTATGCAGGATGGATTTCTAATGTGGTACCAGTTTCTAAAATAGATAAGTCTATCAGGATTTGCACAAACTTTAGGGACTTAAACAAAGCTTTTCCTAAAGATTATTTCCCATTGCCAAATATTGGTATGATTATATATCTCATAGTAGGATATCAAATGTATTCACTCATGGATGGATTCTCAGGTTATAACCAAATAAAGATTGCTCCTGGGGACCAAGAAAAGACATTATTTACATGTGCATGGGGAACATTTTGTTGGAACATCATGCCATTAGGGATAAAGAATGCTGGAGCTACATACCAATGAGATATGACAACAATCTTCCTTGACATGATACGCAAAAACATGGATGACTATGTGGACAATACATTAGCTAATTCAAAAATAAGAAAAACTCACATTGAAGACTTGAGAAAGATACTAGATCGAATGGAGCAATTTCAACTAAGACTCAATCCAAAGAAATGTGCATTTGGAGTCCAATCAGGGAAACTCTTAGGGTTTCCTCTATCAGCTAAAGGAATTGAGGTGGACCCCGAAAAGGTAAAAGCAATAATAAAAATGTCACCTCCTCGCAATATTAGTCAAATGAGAACGCTTCAAGGAAGACTTCAGACCATTAGGAGATTCATGTCCCAATTATCAGATAGAGAAAAACCTTTCACAAAATTGCTACATAAAGGTGTTACTTTCAAATGGGATGAGCATTGTGAAAAAAATTTCAAAGAATTAAAAGATTACCTGGCTACTCCTATTCTTATGGTGCCTATTCACGGAAAACCATTACTACTCTATATCTTAGCTACAACTACATTGCTTGGAGTATTGCTAGCCCAAAAGGATGAAAAAAAAGGAAAGGGAAATTTATTATATCAGCAGGACCTTGGTGTCTTATGAACTCAACTACAGTATCATTGAAAAAGATTGCCTAGCGGTTGTTTTTGCATCCCAGAAGTTGAGACACTACATGCTCTCGCATACAATGAATTTTACTGCAAAAATTGACCCTCTCAAATACCTCTTGAGTAAAATAGAATTGACGGGAAGACTGGAAAAATGGGTCTTGATATTAATTGAATTTGATATTGAGTATGTAGACAATAGGGCTACCAAAGGACAAGTTCTAGAAGATCAACTAGCTGATTTACCATTGCAAGATGATGCACCTTTGATTATAGAATTTCCATATGAGACAATCATGCACTTGACTGAATATTTGTGGAAGATGTATTTTGATGGTTCTTTCACACAACAAGGATCTAGAGAAGGAGTACTATTTATTACTCCTCAAGGATACAAGATACCAAAGGCATATAAACTAATGTTTCCATGCACTAATAACATCTCAGAATATGAAGCATTGGTGAATGGACTCAAGCTAGCTATGGAATGGAAAATCATAGAGTTACATGTGTATGGTGACTCTCAACTCATTATCAACCAAGTGAATGGTGATTATCATACAAAAGATGAGAAACTGATGCCTTACAAATGGCTGGTAGAAGATTTGAAAAAGTACTTTGTTTTCATTACATTCCAACAGATTCCAAGAATAGAAAATAAAACTACAAATGTTATGGCTACACTAGCATCCATGTTACAACTGGAAGAACATCAATTCCACTATGACTTCTTGGTGGAAGAATTATCCTTTCTATCCTTTGATACACCTGAATCCCAAGTGATTTTTGTCTTAAATTCCCAAGACCAATCCCGATATGCCAAAATAACTACTTATCTTACTGATCAAACCTTACCTAATGACTTCTCTAGGAATGAAAAAAGAGCTTTAATTAGGACAGGATCACGTTATTTCCTCATTACTACTAACTTATATAGATGAGGTCTTGACAGAATGCTTCTTTGGTGTTTAGAAAAAGAAGAGTCTGACCGCTCATTAAAAGTTGTTCACGAAGGTGTATGTGGATCGCACTCGAATGGATTTTCATTGGCTAAGAAACTATTAAGAGTTGGATACTATTGGCCTACAATGGAAAAAGATGTTGTGCAATTTTCTAAAATATGCCACAAATGTCAAACACATGGAAACCTTATCCATGCTCCAGCCAGAGAACTCATACCTTTTATAACACATTGGCCATTTTAGCAATGGGTTTTTGAGCTTGTTGGACAGATTTATCCTAATTCTTCAAGTGGACACAAGTATATCATTACGACCACTGATTATTTCACTAAGTGGGTTGAGGCAGTGTCGCTAATCAAAGCCATTGGAAAACAGGTTGCTATGTTCATCTTGAACTACATCATTTGTAGGTGTGGGATACCCTCTTCTATTGTAATAAATAATGGGGGTTAGTTAAAAAACCAAGATATCAAGGACCTTTGTACACATTTTCATATCACTCATCATTTTTCTTCAATCTATTATCCTTGAGTTAATGGACAAATTGAGGCTTCAAACAAGAACATTCTAAAAATCTTGCATAGAACTATGAGTAAGTATGGCAAAGACTAGCATTTGCAACTAAATCTAGCACTATAGGCCTATAGAACAAGTATCTGAACACCAACAAGAGCCACTCAATTTTGTCTATTCTATGGCATAGAAGAAGTGCTACCCATTGAATTATAAATTCCATCTTTGCGATTATCTCTCCAAGGTCTTTGTACATATGAAGAATATCGCATTGATAGATTTCATGCACTAGAACTACTAGATGAGCGTAGACAACAAGTGTTCGATCATCTCAAAGCGTACTAGAAAAGAATGTCAAAAGGGTACAACAAGAAAGTAAAGCCATGAAAATTTTAAGTGGGGGATCTCTTTCTAAGAGAGAATCCTAAAAATCAGCCAAATAGAGAACAAAAAGGAAAGTTTGAACCCAATTGGTTGGGGCCTTTTGTTGTAACAACAAATTTTGGGAATGGAGCTTATCAATTAGCTACACCTGAGGGAGATGTCCTTCCTAATCCCATCAATACCCTACACTTGAATATGTTCTACACTTGACATTTGGATGAAAGGGTCTGTGTAGTGGAAATAGTTCTCAGAAAATACCAAAAAATCATAAAATTGATCCTGAAGAAAACCAAAAATAGTGGAAAAAGTCTTGAAAAAAGGTGTCCTTGGTGAAAACATGGAAAACAGGTGCCTTGATACTAACAAAAAAAAATAAAAAAGAATAAAAAAATGAAAAATATAAAAGTACCTTGGTGAAAACCTGGGAAATAGGCGTCGTGGTAGAAAAAATAAAAAGCTTTGTTGAGTGGTGAAAACCTGGCAAACAGGTGTCACTTGTACTCTATGCTCCATCTAGCAATGCATTGCTGACACTAATCCTTCACGATCACACCTGTGCTATTGGTTGACTCTAAATTCTTTACAAATGTCCTATCCTTCCTAGGGATTTGTGTGAATTTGCATCTTAGGGATAGTTATTCTGCACTAGGGGGCATCTTTGCTAGCATGTTCAGTCTGCGTTTTCTAGGTTGTCCTAGGTTCCTGTCTAGGATGGTTTTCCACTACAGACATTATTTCTTAATGCTTGCTTCAAAACGTCACTATCACAAACAAGGGTGTTTCTTAAACACCACCTACCTATAACAGACATCATACTAGTGTTTCTCAACACTTTAATCAAAATAGTGTTCCTAAACACTACATTGGATTGCAATTGCTGACATAGTTTATCTCACTTACTCATACATAAAAACATATTGCTTTATTCCAAGTTGCGATTGATGATTTCTCTACTGTGATTGAAAAATGAATCAACGGTATTCCTTAATACCACTTAAACACATATAGACTGATATTGGTTTGATTATGACTTTGTTATGTTCCCATAATGTTTCAAAATAGGGTCATGTAATTAAGATGTTATAAATTTTATTTGATTGATTATCAATTGTTTATTTTTATGTCTTCTGAGTTACTCCATGACGTCTATTCAAAGACAAAGAGTTGCAAGGATAGGGGGCATAACATTTTCTCAGTTTTCTACGTATGGTGATTGTTTCAATGATCCTATAAATTTCACCTAACTTGGATGTTTATGGTAAGAGCTTCTAACATGAGTGGATATCCACATATATCTTGATCCTTGTTATGAGTAAACTATGGTGAGGTTGAACCGATTTCCTTGTCTGTTTCTAAATCAATTTCTAAGTAAGGTGTACAACACATTATGTATCCGAGGATATGAATATTGAAGGTCATTGCGAGTTACATATCTTACATTACACATGAACAAAAGTTGATTCTTAAAACAAAAGGAGATAACTGACAAGTAATCATGGCCTCTATGCCTTGATGCTTAGGTTTATTTTTGACATTGCATCCAATAAACATAGTATTCATACTT
Source organism: Thuja plicata (assembly GCA_018584345.1). Classification (NCBI taxonomy): domain Eukaryota; kingdom Viridiplantae; phylum Streptophyta; class Pinopsida; order Cupressales; family Cupressaceae; genus Thuja; species Thuja plicata. Next base: position 883,304 of record MU225832.1, on the reverse strand, counting down.
TCATGATACTTTCTGGGTATTAGTGATAGTTGTACTATTTGATGATGTATGTTTCACAAATGCACAATGATGATAAAAATGCTACAATGTATACAAATTAGTGACAGTCCTAGAAGTCTGCATTTAGATGCATTTAATATTGCATGATTCATTTTTAAAACATCATAAGAGTTTGAGCTCAAAATGATTTCCTGGTTCATTCAAAATCCAGGTTTGACTACTTAATCTATGTTACTGCTATATTAATTTCGTTGCATATCCATGGAATTCATTTTAAATTCATAAATGGGAAAGAGAGAAAAGACAAAAACAAAGCATTCCATCATTACATTCTTTTTTACATCCTAAGTGCATCCATACATATATTTGCATAAAGAAAATCTCAAAAACATACATCTGCATATCCATCTACAATCATTCAAACACATCTATATATTAGTAATGAATCAAAGAGCATAAATGATGTCATCACATGAATCTATTCTAAATCATCAAAGACCAAGTACATAATCACAATGTGCACCAATCTACTCATCTATCAACAAAGAGAGCCCACGAACATATCAAAATAAAAAATAGATATTTCATATATATATTAGTGAATATCAGATCAAAAATGTGGAACTGTCTACAACAGTATCATAGACTATCAAAATTCAATATTTTTCTTCTCTGATCTATCAGGAATGAAATCGAACGCATAGATGATGTTTTTAACAGCACAGTAAAAAATTTGCGACAGTCTCCCAAAAATACAGAATTGCTCTATATGTTCAAAAAATGATTCACAAGCTTTACATAATCAATTTTCTGGGTTCTATATCAACAAATTGCACATTAATCATCAAAATATTGGTCCTACATCCTTTTACTAAACTCAAAATTTACATTTTCAAGTAGCCGACTTGGTAAAATTATGTTTTCTCTTAACACACTTTCACTTCATCACCTCTTCTAATTGATTCTTTCTCGATCCAATCAATCTGTTCCATTGATCTATCATTCTACAGAGGGATTTTATTCTATTTCCTTCGATTTTGTTCCCGAGGGGGCACGATCACACTTAAAATCAATCAAATTATTTCTCACAAAGAAAAAAAATCACTTCATCATCAAAAGGCTAGGGGCATGATAGTTTCCTTCGATCAAGTTTGGACTGTTGGATAGAAGGCTTCAATGTTAAACAAGCCAGATATCTATGCCTACAAATTCTCAAATCGTTATCAAGCTCTTAGCAGCTTCATATTGACCTTCGTTCGATCAAGTTCAGATTCAGTATTATCAATTCTTGTTCGATCAAGTTCAGAATTGATACCTCACAGCTCTCAACAACTTCATACAGACCTTCATTTGATCAAGTTCAGAGTCAGTATTATCAATTCTCATTCGATCAAGTTTAGAATTGGTATCTTTAAGATCTTTGTTTTATCAACCTTTGTTTGATCAAGTTCAAAGTTGATACTATCAGTCTTATTTCAATCAAGTGCGAGACTGACCTCATCATCCATTTCCTTCAATCAAGTACAAAATTCTCAAACTTTCAGAAGTCAACATCAGATATTCTTTGAATCAATGTGTTGCTCGCACATCAATTCAAAGAGGGGCAAATATAACCAACCTAATTTGGTCTACTCTAACCTAAGACCCTATTTTTCATAAGTATGATCATACCCCTAATTATGTCAAGACAATTACTCAAATATTGGCATAATTCATTAAAATCAATTTAATCAATTAAAAATCAAAGTGATTTTTATCATTAACTCACATTAATTATATTATCCTATTAAATCAAATCAAAATAATTAAATACTTGGATAAAGTAATTAATTAAAGGGAATTAAATAAATCTCCTAATTACAACTCCTCACTTGCACATGGAAAGTCAATACATTAGCCAATGAGAGTTAAATCACTTGGATCACTCACATGGATCACCAAAGATTCAATCTCCACCTCTCGTCACAAATCAATCTTAACCTCTCATTCCTCAAATTCTTCTATAAAAGGAATGAATTTTGAGCTCAATTGGCCCCAATTCTTAGAATTTCATTTGTAATCTTATGTTGCTCTAATTTCCTAGAAATCTAAATGCACTCTTAGTTCATCTTTTATATAATTTCATAAGTCTTCCTTTTGGAGCATTAAAATGAACTTTGCATTGGCATTTAGTTTGAATTCTCTTTTAAATATTCCATTTTAAGCTTGTATATGTCACTAATTTATGTATAATCTGGGGGAAATTATAGTATTTATCATACTCTTCTTAGATAGGAAGCAATATGTCAGTTTTAGTGGTTTCTATGTGCTTTTCCTCTAATATTTCATGTTTTGATCACTAATACAATGACATATTGAAGTGTTGTGTTGTAGCTTGCAGGTCCAATAAATACACACACATGAACTGCTCAAATTGAAATGTTATTGTTGAGAGAAGTTGTAAGAGTTATTTTGGGTAATTAGGGTTTTTATTTCAATTTCAGGTTGCGATCATAAAGTTGATAGATAGAGAGCAAAGAGTAGTTACAGAGTACAAAGAACTTATTGAATTTGACAAGAGATCAGTGCTACATCCATATCACTAATCTGGTTGCTCCCTAATAATTGCAACAAGCAAAATCCCTTAACCAGGTGAACTCTAACAAAAAAAATTGTAAATCCTTAAACAGGGTAACTTCTTTATTAAGGTTTGAAATCCTCTGGCGAGGTAGATCATAGCTAATCTATTTGTACTCATAATAGTGTACTAGTCACTCCTAACAGGGTGAACCCTCACAAAGGGTATTTGTAGCTCCTAACAGGGCAAACTCATTTACAACAGTATTGAGCTTGTGGGTGTCATCCCCACTATGGTTTTTTCCCTCTTACAAGGGTTTCCACTTGAAAATATATTTTTCATGTGTGATGAATTTTTGGATGCTTGATATTACTTTCTTGTATGTATTTACACCAGTTATATGGTTTATAGTTTTGAAAGTATTTTAGCAATTATTTAGATCAGTGGTTGAATTAGTTTACTATCTATTTTGTCTGATTCGTCCCCCCCCCTCTCAGTACCTATTAATTCCAACACTATGCCTAGCTTGTCTTACTCTTAGATTATCTATTTCCCCATTTCTACTTTACTATGAGCATGAGCTCATAAGTTAATAGTCCCACTAAAATTGGATTTCAATGTAGTGTCATAAATTGTACTCCTTAAATTAATGAGTCCAATTTCATAGTCTCATATTACTCATTTTATCTTTCCTATCCTTTAATAACATTTCATACTACGTTTGTACTTAAATTAGTATTTAAATCAAAGATATGAGTCATATCCTATTTTATATCTCAAGCACTCCTCTTTAGGCCCTTATTTTAAGTGTTCCCTTTATCTCATATCACTTTATACTTATATGGGTCCTACCCTATTATTAAGTTCAATTAATTTAAAGCCCCATCTCAATTTTTTCCACACCAATATGGATTTCAGATCTAATAACTAGGCCCTATTATATTTCTATCCCCAAAATTTGAGCCAAAAAAGTGTCAGACTAATTCTATAACCATGGACTATGTGTGGATTACAAAAGTGTTTGATTGACATTTTAAGAGAAAAAAATTAAGGGTGTATAATGTAGAGGCCTTGGGGTTCCCAAATCTAGCCTTAGAATTAGGATATGACTATTGTAGGTCATCCTTAATGTAAAATAACCTTGAGGATCCTATATAAAGCACTTGAAGAGCCTCTAGTTCATTTAATCCCACATCCACAACACACCTACAAGTTCCTCTCAAGATAAAATGTTTCTTAAGAGAAAATATGATCCAAGAGGTGTCAATCAAGCTATAACAAGACATCTTCAATTATGAGTTTATGATGGATTTTGTGATAATTCATCATGTTATTGCACCAAAATTTGGAGGGCTTATCCTAAGATCATTACATCATCAATCAAGGGTATAATCATTTCAACTCAAGCATCTCAGTACAAACATTTACTTCAGAATTGAGATTTTTTTCTATGTCATCATTGTTGTTGAGTTGATTTCAAAACTAGAGCTTGATTATGGAAGGTCCCTATACAACAAAAAAACCATTTCCTATCTCTTATGCAATTTCATATTTAAGTGAGTAGTGAAATTTGTGAATCTCAAAGGTTTCAAGGTGAAGACACATAAGATTTATGAATATTACAACACTAAGACATTGACGGTTAGCACCATTCTCCCAGGGACTACGATGCCTAGTGCCATACTCGAGTTAATTTTGTCAAAAAAACTCTAGAAAATTATTGTTGAAGCTCCTAATATTGGATCTAATTTCAGTATTCAGTTTGGAGTCTACTTTGACTATATCATCAGTTGATAGTGTCCATCTAATCATGGATCAACTTGCAGTCATAGGTGCATCTTTGCATCTTAGTTTCAACTATAATTTTGTTAGTAGTTTTCAGTTTCCTCCTTGTTTGCTTGGTTTAATTGTGCATTTCCATTCACTTGCTTTAGGAACTAGCTTCTTTTCATTTGAAACCTCAAACAATATTTCACAACAAAGGAATAGAACCTTAAAGGAGAAAAGGGAAGTTGATTGACTCTTTCTAAGTAAGAGTAAATTAAGGTACACATTCCCCTTTTTGTGGTTCACATTTCAATGTTTTGGGCAAAGAGGGTTTGATTCACTAGTTTAGAAAATACCTCCTTTCCATACATTACATTCATAAGAACTTGTGGATATTTTTCTATCAATATTGTCTACCCAGTCTGAATCCACATAACCATAAATATCAAGGAAAATATTGTATCCTATCAAATTACCATGACAAACATAAATAATTCTCTGAGAAACCCTTCAAAAATTTGAAGACTCTTTTAATTGTATCCCAATAAACTCTACATGGATTAGACATATATCTAGAAAGACCTCCCACTTCTTTAGTAATGTTTGGTCTAGGACAAACCATAACATACATTGAACATCTAATAGTACTCTAGTAAGGTAGGCTTCTCATGTCTTCCATCTATGATGGGGATGTAGGACAATCTAATATAGATAATTTTTTCTAAGTATATAAGGAACACATAATAAATTATAATCTTACATGTGTTAAACCTCCATAAAATTGAGTTCGAACACCTACTCTAGCCCACCCATATCTTTTTGTTCACTCTTTCTCATCTAATTTCCACCCTAAGAATGTCTTTAGTTGCACCAAGATCTTCCATTTCAAATTTAGCTTTTGTTGAGACTTAAGTTCTATAATCATACCTTTCCATTTACCAATAAATAACATATCATAAATATACTATGCAATATACAGGAAATGACCACCATCATATTTATAAAAAACTATGATCTTATTTAGAAGACTCAAATCCTAAACTCAACACATGTGAATAAAATTTATGTTACCACATCTTAGGAATTTTCTTGAGGCCATGCATTGATTTCTTCAATTTACAAATAAAATTACTTTTACCATTGTAATGTCCTAAAATATAAGCACCTAATTAGTGTACAATTTAAGGATAATTTTGCATCCACCTTAGTGTGTTTTCTATAGCAAGACCTCATATAACACTTAATGGACACCTAAATTCAAATATGGGTCCTCCTTCATCTCAATCTTGTTTGAAATCGAGGTAAGCCCTTCTTTCTAAGTGTGCTCCTCTATTATTTCCCTCCAATCTCTTATTTCATTTCATCACTTAGGCCCTATATCACTATTTGTTGATTTTGAGTTTGGTCCCAACCTCAAAACTAGTTGTACCAGATAATCCCACATCTACCCTATCATCTTGACACCCGATCCATTTTTTCACCCTTTTTCATTGATACATAAAAGATGAGGCATTATGTACCTAGGAACATAACGGTTGTGGTGTTATGTTCCTTCCTAAAGTGAACCAAAATTGAACTAGAGTTTCATGTTGGGATTTTGGTGGGAAATTAGTTCTCGTGGTCGGCCTGCCTAAGTTTTAACCCCTGAAATGTTGTGAGATCAATATATAAACACACTATCTCTCCTCATTTTGGTAACCATGATCAATATTATCAAGAATTCATAATCAATCCATCAAGTACAAGGAACCTAAACAAGTTCAAGATTCATCAAGCTGTCAAGTCCAAGCATTCTTCTCAAGAATTCAAGGTGTTATCCATAGATCTGTCTTATTTCCCTATTGAATGCCAAGAAAATAATTTTTCCATCAAGGAAGGAGATACACATTCATATACATTCCTTCAAGTCTTCTTCTCCCTCAATCAAACATTGTGGAATATTACATCCATTACATGAGGTTTTGTCTTTCATGATTTCTTTTTGGGTTTTTGTACTAAGTCAAAGCTATTGCATCAATATATTTTATCACATTCAAAGAACCATTTGTATTGCCAATGTATTATATACTTCATTTATTAGATCTAGCCTCTGCTACAGGACATCACACTTTCATTTATTTCATTTCATTTTAGGTTGATTCCTAAATAGGATTTTGATTGAGGAAAACCCCTTTATTCAACCTTCTTCCTAAGCAAGTACTATTCTAGGCATATCAGGAATTGTCAGAGAGTCCCTGAAATGTTCATTCAAAAACCCAAGGAATAGAATGACTCAGGAATTATATTCTTGGGTATAGAGACACTCAAGCATTTTTTTCCTCCTAGAATCAGCCAAAATTTGGTTTATGGAAAGGTTACAATCTTTAGGTTCCAGATTAGTAGTTACAAGTATTTATGGGATTCCATCTGTCAGAAATTAAGATCTAAAGAAACATATCTCCTATCTCAATTTTAGGTACACATAAATCCTCCCTAATCAACATTTCTTAACTCTCCCCATTTCAATTTTACATATTTAGTGAAGTTTCATTAACCCATTTAGCGTTTGCAATCTTCCTTAGCCTATTGGGCCATCTTCCTTTTGAATGTGCAACTTTGAAAAGAGAAGTGATCTACCTCTTTTCTTTGCTTCCCTTTTGTCACTGTGCATTTTGGTGAACTCGACACATGACATTTCCATTTTGATTTTGGTGTTAGATCTCCTTTGTGTGCTTTTAAAATTTTATTTTCTTTCATGGAGTTTACTAATTCGGATTGGTGTGTGATAAATTATGTTTTTATGTTTCCCTTACTTCTCTTTATCAATCACATGGAATGGATCATACCTTATTGCATTTTTTAATGTGTGTATTCCTTCATGGTGTTCTTGCATATGAAATTATTAGACTTTCAAATATCTTTTTTCCTTATAAGGCATATATAAGACTTTTATCAATATTTCATCTGGTTTTTTCATTTAATTTTTTACAAAATGCATGGAATATGTTGATAACATAAGAGTATTTGTGGATGAAACTTAAAATAACATTAGTATAAACCTTCCTACGATGCCTATTGATCATGATGATAGAGATCTAGTTCCTAATGATCCCCTCCTAGTGAGACCTAGATCCTAACTTCATCAACCCACCTTAATGGATAGTCTTAGGGATGTTAGTTTATGCAATTCTTTAGATGACCTTAAAAAATCTTCTTTTTATAGAAGAATTATTCATAATTATGATGTTAAGAATTTAATGTATGATTAATTTCCAAGAATAACATTAAGTAGACATGAAGATCTTGATACACCTTCTTCTTCTTCTCCACCTAAACAACATAGGAATGGTGATAGAAATCACAATCTCCCTAGAGAGAATATTTCTCCTCTTATTCCTCTTTATACCAAACATTTCCATAAACCTAAAGATGAATCTCCTTCACCCTCAATATTAAAATCTAATTAAATGTGGGATATGACATTACTACTCAACGAGGGCACAATGGATTAGGTCTTGGCATTAATGAACAAGGTATTAAGGTTCCTATAGATTCTCCTACACAACTAACTAGGTGCAGTATAGGTTTTCTACCTCAAGCTACCACTTTTCATTCTTCCCATATTTATTTATCACAACATAAACCTCCAATTGACATTATTTTACTAACATCATCTATTGCCATGCCTCCTTTTGATGATATTTTTCCTTTAGCTAAAATAATACTTTGGAGAATTAAATACGGTCCTAAAATTTGTTTTCCTTATAGACATTTTCCAAAGAATCAAAGGCCTATTGATGGTGAATTTCTATGTCTTTTCCATCATAGCAATAAACACTCTTGTGTTGATTGTATTGAAATTAGATAGTTTGCTCAAGATTTGGTGGATAATTATCTTCTTTCTTTATCACCATATCTTATGATTTTTCTTGATATCAAAGGCATACCTTAGCATCTCCTTTTATTCCTATTATGTGTGTCTCCATTTTATAAATTTAGTAGCTTCTTTGGGGGATCTTTGTTTTTCATAATGCGCATTATGAGTAGCATAATAGGTTGTTTCCCTTTTCTTCTCACTCGGCGGGAAAGGTCTCTTTATCTCATCTATTTATCATTTCAAAGGATGCATTATCTCTTTGTTGGTTAAATATTTTATATTGTGATGTCCTTCCATGCATGGAATTTTTTGTTAAGGATATTTCTCTCTAAGATTATTGATATCCTTCTTTACAGGATCTTCCTTTCTTGGAAGTGTTTATCTTGTATAATTGATTTATCCACTAAGTTTGCATAATGTGCCAATCCTTCTATCTCTCATTATGGATCTGCATTATTTTATGGTGGTACATCCTTTCTGGCATGAGATTCTTTGTTTCATGCTGTAACACCCCACCAGGGAACCCAAGAGAATTTAACCTTATAAAGGGTGCAATTATTAACATTAATAATCACCATAATTAATTATTTATCAAAACAATCCAAAAAGAAACATTAATCTAACAGTTCCCGTCTAAACAACAAAATCAACTGAAATAAACATACACAGAAAGGCTCATGAATCTACGTCACCTTGACGGATTTAGATAGGATAGCTAGTCAGATACTCATCCACTCATAGGATAAATGAAGGTTTAGGGTAGTGATTTAGGCTTGAATGTTATCTCCCCTCTTTTACCATTGATACATATGTAATGGCACGCTCACTCTTTCCAATCCAGGGAAGATGATGCTCGGTACCTGCAAACCTTCCATTACAAAGATGAACATATGCATACATATAATATAACAGACAATGGTTGGGATTGGTACATCGTGTAGATCTCGCAATCAAGTAACTAACTCTGTCTCAAACCATATCAAACACACCAAATAGAAATGTAACACATACAAATGATCCATGTGCATATAGATGTAGTGTCAGTATTGTTAGTAAATGCATAATCATAATGACATCATAACATATAAATAACCATCATGAAATGACCATAAATCTAACTGAAAACAAAAGATATCACACAACTATATGATGGATCATAAAATATCAAATCACAATGTAATGCCATACATAAATATCCTCAAATAACACTGAAATAACCAACACACACATGAAAAATCCTAAAAGAGTTCGACACCAAAAACTGAAAGTCAAACTATGGGGTGGGTATTACATCCTCCCCCCTAAAATTAGGCTTACTCTTGGAAGCCTACAACAAAAATACAGATATGAATCCCTCATAAAAGACTCGATGTGTGGATCCCATAGGACCCTTCCCTTCTCTCTAGTTCAAACACTGAGGATCATTCCCTGTTGCAAGAATATGAAATCCAGCTGAAGGTCCTCTATTTGTAGACCAATTCATAGTAGCTTGGTACCCAGATGGACGATGATCAATAATTGCAAACACCCTGTGGGATCTACCAACATCCCCAATTGTTGGCTCAAAATTTGTTGGCCTTTGTCCTGAGAAATAAGTTGCACATGGGGGACAATTGGCCGCAATGTGACTAAGATGTTCACAAGAGAAACAACCCCCTCTACTAACACCTCCTCTAGCTGAAGGTGCACTAGACTGCTGGAAACTACCCCTACTTAACTCCTGATGACAACTCTGAGATGGTTGATCAATTTGATTTCTCTTATTACATTGAATGTTATAAAAGTTCCTAATATGAGAACCACCACTCTGAGTAGGAGGAATGAATCCTCTCTGGTGCTAGGGATGATTACCTTTCGAGAAGGTAGGAGGGCTCATAGAGTTCCTAGCTCCCTGAGACTAATTACCCATGTTAAGCAGAAAAAGAAGGACCACTAGACTGAACACCCAATTGGCCACTATGGCCCAAAGCCAAATTTATCTTCACCAAAGTAGCCTTAATGGTTGCATCCTTGAGAGTCTTAGGTTTGAATACATTAACTCCCCCAATGATACAATCATTAATTCCTCTTCAAAAGTGTTGAACCCTAGGAGAAAAATCCTTACCAAAACCTATGTATTCTTGAGCTTGAAGAAACGACGCTCATACTCCTAAATAGTCATAGACAATTATCGCAGATTACAAAACTCATATACACGTTACTTCCACTGATCAGATAGAAAGTGTTCCTGAAAGTTCCCTTGAAACAACTCCCAAGTAATGGTATCCATACTAAGCTCAATTTTATGCAAAACATCGATCCAAGTTAATGAGTCAAGTCTCTTCCTCAAAACTAGCATCAGTCCCATTAAAGGAAGGAGGTCGTGATCTAAGGAGATCTCTCATATGATTAGTCATAATAGTATCCTGATTGACTACAATGTTCCTCCTTCTAGGACTCCTAGATATATCTCTCTACCTCTCCTCAATCTAGGAGTGATGAGATACATCCTTCTCAATACTGATTTTTTCAGGTCCTAATGATTCAGAATTGCCATCAACAACTGTCTAGTATGAGGCTCCTCAGACTCAGCCTGTTTCTGACCTCTCTTCTCATCCTTCTTCTATTGATGAATACTCTCGTGCCTAACACTCATAGAAGGGCTATGATTCCTACCCCTTCCACGTACTTTGATTCAACCTCTACCTTGACCTTTAGTAACAACTCTAGTCTCAAGAGGCATATTTCCTGAAGCAACCAAAAGATAAAATGATAACTCAAAACAAGTCAAAATAAAGACAAAAGAAAATAAATGATTGCAAAGCATTAGTCTGAAATACAAAAGAGTTTTTTGTCTATGTTTGGTTTCAAGTTTAAAATATAATACATGTAATGAGTGTACAAATTCCCAGAGTTCCCCGTGTAGAAACTTGGGCTCTAATACAAGATGTAACGCCTCGCTAGGGAACCTAGGAGAATTTAACCTCATAAAGGGTGCAATTATTAACATTAATAATTACCATAATTAATCATTAGTCGAAACAAGCCAAAAAGAAACATTAATCTAACAGAAACCATCAAAACAAGAAAATCATCTAAAATAAGCATACATATAAAGCTCTTTCTCGACTGAGCTCTTGAACCAGTTTTATTATTAATATAAATATATTAGTGGGGGTCCCACTTTTGCCTTAAAAAAAAAAAAAGCATACATATAAAGGCTCATGACTCCACGTCACCTTGATGGATTCAAATATGATAGTCAGTTAGATACTCGTCCACTCATGGGAAAAATGAGGGTTTAGGGTAGGGATTTAGGCCTGAATGTTAGCTCCCCTCTTTTACCATTGAGACATTTGTAAGGGCACGCTCACTCCTGCCAATTGAGAGAAGACGATGCTCAGTAACTGCAAACTTGCCAACACAAATATGAACATATGCATACATATAATATAACAGAAAATGATTGGGATCGGTACATCGTGTGGATCTCACAAGAAAGTAAATAAAATCCTTCCCATACCATTTCAAACACACCAAACATAAATATAAGACATACAAATTATCCATGTGCATATAGATGTAGTGTCAGTATTTTTCAGTAAATCCATAATCATAATGACATCATAACATATAAATAAGCATCATGAAATAACCATAAATCTAACCGAAAACACAAGATATCACACAACTATCTGATGGATCATAAAATATCACATCACAATGTAATATTGTACATCAATATCCTCAAATAACACTGAAGTAACCAATGCACACATTAAAAGGCCTAAAAGAGTTTGGCACCAAAAACTGAAAAGAAAACTATGGAGTGGGTATTACACATGCAAGACATTTTCATCTTTGCTCAACAATTTATTTTATGCCTTAAAGGGCATGTCTATCATAAAAAAATCTTCTTCTTAGGGAATATATTATCCCTTTATTGAATCGTCTCTTTTATATTATGATGTCCTCTCTTGCATAAATTTGTTTGTTTTTAGGATCCTCTTTTTTCAGGAGATTAACATCCTGGTTTATAATTTTTTTTGCTTGAAAGTGCATGTCTATTATAAAAGATATATCACTTAGGTTATAGAATGTAATATATTTTCTCTTTCCTTCACACTTCCGAGGGGGGGGATTTCACATTTTATCACTCTTTCTTTTCTTTCTAAGGATGCACTTTCTTAGTATAGTGGCATTTTTATCATGCAATATTCTTTTCTTGATAGGAATTGTTTCATTTTCATTCAAGATTCTCTCTTATGAAAAAAGGTGTGTATCCTTTATCATAACCTCTTCCTTATTTGTAAAAGTATGTTCATCCTAAACAAATTCCCTTACTTTGGGTCTTAAAGTATTTTGTCCTTCATCAAGAATTTCTTTTTCACCTAGCAATAGGGGGTAGGGGGGCTAAAAGGATGCATTCTTGTTCTCTCCCCCTTTTGTGTTTGTTCAAGAAAACCTCTTGAAGGTAGATTTATTGTAACCAAGATCTCTTCCTTTGAAGGATCTCTTTCCACTTGCAGATATCCTTTCACGATTGTCTATTTCTTTAGATAACAAGAATATTTACTCTTTTCTAAGGGAACAAACAAACATTATTATTTTAAGGATATATCCTTGTTGTTGGAAGTAGGTATCCTTGTTCTCTTTTCCTTTTGATGAAATCATAGTACTATGTCATCACCATTAGGAGGGGGCATACCAATGGCCTCCTTTTACATTATTCAAACCTTATTGATCCCTAACGAGATAATGTTTTCCTTAGGACTAATCGTGTTTTCGGATCCCTTTGGAGACAATGTTTTCCTTAGGATTGATCACATTTTTGGATCCCAATAGAGACATTGCTTTTCATAGGAATAATCCCATAAGCCACCCCTAAATGCAAAGTTTTTCAATTTTTCCCTGAGTGCAATTTTTTTTAAGCCTTTCTATGCGCAAAGTTTTTTATGTTGCCCCCATGTACACAAATTTTCAAGGTAGAATTGACTAGCATAACGTAGCTTACTATACCATCAATTTTCCTTCCCTTTATTTGGAATGAGTGTAACTAGAATAACATATCTTTCCATACTTTCCATCTCCTCCTCTTCTTGTCCCATGAATCACCTAGCATAACATAACTTGCTAGCATGTTGGATTCATAGTCTCTCTCTTTTCTTTTCATGCTCTCATAACTATGCTAGTGGGTTAGATCATGGATTTTTGTCTCATCATTGGCAATTCTCTTGCCATTTCCATGTGCTCATTTATGCTCTTGCAATAGATTTTTGAAGATGATTCTGGTGGTGTGGACATTTCTTGATCGAGGTCTCCTTTATTAGTTAATTTGGAGTTTTGTTTACTAGCCCCTTTTTTTGTTTGTGTCATTATTTTTTTTTTTTTTGTTTTTGTGCCCTTGTGCATGTATATCTGATTTGAGATCCTTCTTTTAGGGGCTTGCATCCTTGGACTTAGTGATTTCTTATCTCTTTGCAATTTACATGTAATCGTCTCTCTCTTATCTCTCTCTTCTCTCTCATTTCCTTTACCATGAGCATGAGGTTGTCTCACACTCCCACTAAATTGGGGGTTAAATGTACTATCCTAAATTGTAAGCACCTAATTAGTGTACAATATAAGGACAATTTTGCTTCCACCTTAGTGTATTTTCTATAGCACGACCTCGTATAACACTTAATGGAAACCTAAATTCAAATATGGGTCCTCCATCTAAATCTTGTTTGAAATTGAGGCAAGCCCTTATTTCTAAGTGTGATCCCCTATTTTTTTCCTCCAATCCCTTAATTTATTTCATCACCGAGGTCCTATATCACTATTTTTAGCCTTTGAGTTTTGTTCCACCTCGAAACTAGCTATACCTAATAATCTACATCTACCTTATCATCCTGAAATGCCGTCAAATTTTTGGCCCTTTTTACTAATTACATAATAGTTTAGGAATTATGTATCCAAGAACATAATGACAAAGGCATTATGTTCCTGCCTAAAGTGGCCCAAAATTGAACTGGATCTTTGTGTCAAGGTTTTGGTGGGAAATTAGGTCCCGTGGTTGGTCTGCCTGATTTTTAACCCCCAAAATGTTGTGAGGTATATAAACCCTCCATCTCTCATCATTTTGGAAACCATGATCAAGATTATCAATCATTTTCATTCATTATAAATTGTTCATAATCAATCTATCAAGTACAAGGAAGAAAATCAAGTTCAAGATTCATCAAGCTATCAAGTCCAAGCATTCAAGATCTAGCATACTTTTCAAGAATTCAAGGTGTTCTCCATAGATCTATATTGTTCCCTCATTGAAGGTAAAACAAAGGAGTTTTCTATCAAGGAAGGAAATACACATTCATCTACATTCATTCAAGTCTTCTTCTTTCTCAATCAAACATTGTGGCCAATTACAATATCCATTACATGAGGTTTTCTCTTTCATGATTTTATTTTGGGTTTGTGTTAAGTCAAATTTATTACATCAACATATTTGATCTCAATCAAAGAAGCATTTGCATTGCCAACATTTATTAAATCTAGCCTTTGCTACATGACAACATACTATCCTTTATTTCATTTCATTTCAAGGTTGATTTCTAAATAGGGGTTTGACTGAGGCAAACCTATTTATTCAACCGTCTTCCCTATTTTTCTGTGTAGGAACATTTTATAGAGCTACAAGTACTATTCTAGGCATATCAGGAATTGTCAGAGCGTCCTTGAAATGTTTAGTAAAACACCTAGGGAACATAATGACTTGGGAATTCTATTCTAGGTATAGAGTATATCAAGCATTCTATTCCTCTTAGAATCAACTAAAATTTTATTTACAAAATGTTAGAATCTTCAAGTTCCAAATTAGTAGTTACATGTATTTTAGGGATTTCGTCTATCAAAAATTTAGATCTAAAGCAACATATCTCCTATCTCAACTTTAGGTACACATAAATCCTCCCTAATCAACATTTATTAACTCTCCCCATTTTAAGTTTACATATTTAGCGAAGGATCATTAACCCATTTAGCACTTGGGATCTTCCTTAGCCTATTCGAACATCTTTCTTCCAAATGTGCAACTTTGAAAAGGAGAAGTAATCTACGTATTTGGATTGCTTCTCTTTTCTCACTATACAATCACATAGTTCTTTGATTGTATCATGTAAATATCCTAATCCTAATTACCATGAAGGAAAGTAGTTTTCACATCCATTTTCTCAACCTCCAAATCATAAGCAACAACAATAGAAAATAAAAATATAATGGAAGTCATATTTGGAATATGAGATAGTATCTCACCTCAATCAACACCCTCAACTTGAGAGTAGACTTTCATAACCAAATTTTCTTTATACTTCTCAATACCTCCATCTGAACCAATAATTTTCTTAAACACCCATTTGGAACCAATAGGTTTTCATCCTCCATGAAATGGTAAAATATACCATGTATCATTATTTTTCAAAGCTTCTATTTCTTCATCCATAGAAATTTATAGGACTATGTGATGCAGAGGTTCTTGGTACACCAAACAATCTCTTATGATCATGTTTATCCATTCATATTTCATTATGGCATTAATACATTAGAGACAAACCAAAACTTCAAAAGACATTCAAGTGTCTAGGTTCCATCCGATTTTCCACCAACACCTTATCAAGGTAATCATGAAGATAGTAAAAAATCTCTCCTCACTCACCTAATTCATGGTTACACTTAAAAATTATCTCTTGTTACAAGAATTAGGATTCAAGCCTATCTGATCATATTAACATTTACTTAAACCATTATCATTTTACCTTGCAAGGATCCACCATTCATCCTACAAACCTCTTTGTTTGCTAACAGCACACAATTGTTAGTCTTAGTCACATGGTCCATCAACAACTTCAACAACCTTTTTCTCCACACAAACCATTAGTATTTAGAGTCTAATATATTGTTCTCACAATCTTCTTGTTCCTGCAACAAACACATACCATGTTTCTCTGTCCACAAAACCAGTGGGTTAATCATGCCCTGCCTGCATGCCAGAGTTGTCTATTAGAGTGGTTTTCTACATCAAAAAACCATTAATATATATCATTCAATGACCCTTTTTATCTATTAAAAACACACCCAATCTTTAGACCATACATTCTGAATGAGGTCACAGTCAACAACTCTTACCAATCTTGCATACTATTTTTTTGAAACAACCCTTCATTTGTTGTCTCCATACTAGTATATTTACTCAATACTGATCTAAAGACAGGAAAATACCATTTAAAATTTTGATTGCATTGTTGTTAAGTTATTCTTGATCCACATTTGTGACAAAGATCAATTCATACAAGCAATTTTCTATCGTGACATTGACTGCCATTAACATGACAGTTTTCTACCCTATATTAAGTTATTCAAAACTTTTTTTAGGACTCACCTTGGAAATCTCTCTGATGGAGTTGTTAAAACCTAGGCCTTTCAAAACATATCAAAAGAAGAGCACAATCCAATGGTTCATTAACAAGTTATGGCCCTTGGACAGAGACCCATTTTTCTGTCAACACAAAGACTCAGAAAATTTATTGTTTATGCTGCTAGGGCATCCAACAACTTTCTCAATTCATAACCAATCCTTATGAAAATAAATTGATTTAGAATTTATATAAATATAATTTATAAAAACCCAATATTTATATTTTTTCCATTGGTTAAATTCATAGTTATTAACAAACCCTTGTTGACAGGTCTGTGATAGAGGGTTTAAGCCTGTTTTCACAAAACTCAGTGGATCTCTTTAATTTCTTCATAGAAGAGCCTCTAACTTAAATAAAATAAAATTTAACTCATCATAGAACATCTTAAAATCATACATTATTCATTTCCAATCCATTTTCATATAGAAATATTTATGAAAACAACAGAAAACCGTGACTAAGAAGGAGACAGTCTAATAGTAACACAAAAATACTCTTTCAATTAATACATGGATACATTACATGGGTGTTTGATGAGAATTAAGATCCATTTATTCCTTCACATCCCTTTTACATCCTTCAATGAAGATTGGTTGCATGCAAACACTTGACTATCCACCATTTCTGCAGAACCATGCTGATAGTTAGAGGTGTAACTGATTCAAACTTGTCTCCAACTTCCTCCAACTATCCACCATACTTCAATTCGACTTGAACATGAAATTTATAAAATATTTGTTACAAAATTTTTTCCCTAACTACCTATGTACCAAACGACCACCTATTCGCAATATTTGGTGCAACTTTGCAAAATTGTAATTTTGCAATGTTGCACTTTTACATCTTTTTGCAACTTTTTTTGTATTTTAAGACAAATGGCCACCAATTTGTCTAAGGAATTTCCACGCATGTTTAAACGGACTAATAATGACTCATTAAGTCAAATTTACCCTTCCATGGGTTTCTTTGTACAATTTGACATTATTGCCAATCTAGGACCTTGGTGCACAACTTTGACAGCTATTACAAATTACTTGCATAACCTTTACAACTTTGATTACCATTATTTGAAATAACATAAAAATACACATTAATGATTGTAAGATAAGAAAAAATGTCTATCTCACCAAAATGTAAAAGGAGGATTGAAATATAGATATGCTTATTAAAAGTGTATAATGTATTAAGAAAGAATGGTTGGATTGATTATTGATTATCTTGAAATGTAATATTTGAAATAGGAAATGTGTTGATGTATAAATTGTTCTTTGAGTTGCCTAGATTGTATT
>MU225832.1:825375-848554 GCA_018584345.1 Thuja plicata | reverse complement strand
TGGTAATAAGTTTTAAGGGTTGATTTAAGGATTAATTTTTGAGGCCATTGATTCCCCCCCCCCCCCCCTCTCAGTTATTACTAACAATTGGTACTAGAGCTTGTGTGCTTAGAAGGAAGGTTTCAAGACCTAAGCTAAAGATCACAAGATGAACAGACGAGATGTGCCCAAGTTGAGCAAAGATAATTTTGCTTCATGGCAGAGCAGAATAAGACTCCACTTATCAGGTATTGGAAATGATGTTACTCAATACTTAGATACTGAATATGTGTTTCCCACAGGAGCACCCACAGTTGAACAAATGAGAGAGAAGCATGAACACAACTTCATGATGATAGATCTTGCTTCCTCACACTCCGATATTGAATTTGAAGATGTCAAAACCTGCAAGACTGCAAAGCAGATGTAGGACAAATTGATGCTTGTACATGGTGGTGGCAAGAATGTTTTGAGAGACAAGGCAGAAAGCCTTAGAGGAAAGTTTGATGATCTCAAGATGAAAGAAGGTGAAAACATCACATAGTACAACACAAGAATCAAAGAGGTAGTCAATGCTATTTGAGGAGTTGGAGGTGTACTAGAAGAAGATACAGTGGTAAGTAAAATTCTAAGAACCTTACTGCCTACTTATGCTATTAGAGTATCTTCCATACAAGAAATGAGAGCAGTATCAAATAGCAATGTTACTCTAGACAGTTTAATTGGAAGACTGATTTCATTTGAGATGAATAACTTTGATAATAGTGTCTTACCAAACATAGAGTCTGCATTCAAATCTTCTGTGAGAATAAGTAAATCAAGTCATAAACACACTTCGAGAAAAGATAGTGATAGTGAAAGTGAAGAAGATCTTGATGAAATTGAAGCACTTATGGATAGAAGAATGCAGAGAGGCAAAGGTAAATTACCACTTGTTTGTTTTAATTGTAAAGAGATTGGACACTTTGTTGCAAGATGTCCTAACAAAAGAAAAGATGACAGAAGTAATGACAGGTCATTTGAAAAGAAGTATGACAGAGGTGATTACAGAAGCAACCAAAAATCAGAAAGAAGAGATACCCGAGACTACAAGGACAAAGGAAAGAAGGCCAGTTACCTAGCTAAATGCAAAGATGATGATACTGACACCGAATTTGATGAAGACATCGAGATGGTGTTTGTGGCAGTAAAAGATCATTCAGATGATGATGAAGAAAGGTATGTAAAAACTACACTCATATCTAGAGTTAGTTAAAATGATGTATGGATCATAGATAGTGGCTACACTCACCATATGACCGGTGACAAACAAAATTTTGAGACTTTTGAATACTACAATGGTGGTTCAGTAAGAATGGGTAATGACACACCTTGTCCAGTTGAAGGTAGAGGAACTATAATGTTGAATAACATGATAAAATGTGAAAATGCTTATTGGGTGAAAGGATTGAATTATAATCTATTGAGTGTTTCTCAGTTGAATAATTCAGGTCATAGAGTAGCATTTGAAAATAAGAAGGCAATGATCTTCAATGAATCAGGAAATTTGATTGGTACCGATGAGCAGACAAAAGGTAACTTATTCTATCTGAATGATATTGACACCACTTGCTTAATGGCTAGAAATGAAGACATATGGTTGTGGCACAAAAGATTGTGTCATGTGAACTTTGATAACATGATAAAGATAAGCAAAAAGAGAAATGTAAGAGGCTTACCGACGATGACCAAGCCTAACAATATCATGTGTAAGAATTGTCAAAAAGGTAAGATGACAAAGTCAAGTTTCAAAAGAAAAACACATACATCTGATGCCATTCTAGAATTAGTCCATACTGATTTATGTGGACCCGTGAGGACAAAGAGTTATTATGGTGATAAATATTTTATTCTCTTTGTTGATGAATACTCTAGAACGATGACAGTAATGATTCTAAAAGATAAATCTGAAGCATTTAAGATGTTTAAATGGTACAAAGCAATGGTTGAAAAACAAAGTGGTAAAGAATTTAAATACTTAAGATCAGATACAGGAAGGGAATTTATTTCAGATGAATTCACTAAATTTTGTAATGAGCATGGAATCAAAAGACACATGTCTCTGCACCGAGAACACCACAACAAAATGGAATTGCTGAAAGAAGGAACAGATCCATAGTTGATTGTGCAATGACACTGATGATAGAGAAAGGCATCACCCAAATCTTCTGGAGAGAAGTTGTTAGTACTGTTGTTTACACATTGAACATAGTACAATTGAAGAAGGACACCAAGAAGACACCTTATGAGCTATGGTATGGTTACACACCCAATGTAAGTTACTTCAAAAATTTTGGTAGTCAATGTTATATCTTAAAAGATGATAGAAATGGAAAACTTGACTCCAATAGTGATGAAGGAATCCTTCTAGGGTATTCCACCAAGAGCGAGGCTTATAAATATCTCAATAAAGCCTCTAACAAAATTGTTGAAAGTGCAAATGTAAAGATAGATGAATTTGTAGAGAAGAATGAAAAGGAAAGCACAAAAGAACCAGGGGACTACAATAGGTTTGTTTACAATGAAGAACCTGACACTCTACCTGACCAACAATGTAGAGCTCCCGAGCAACAGATCATTGCACCCGAGCATCAGGCTGCAAATACCGACGATCAGGATATTGCTCAAAATGATGCACAAAGTGATGAAGAACAAAATGAAGGACACAATGATGATCAAGATGATAGACAAATATCTGAACCTGTACTTGCCAGATATGTCAGAAGGAACCATCCACAAAACCAGATCATTGGAGACAAGAAGACTGGTATGAGAACCAGAAGTAAGTCTCTAAATACAAGATGTCTTATTTGTGATTATGAGCCAAAATCTGTCAATGTTGCACTAGATAATGATGAATGGATTAGTGCTATGAATGAAGAGATTGAGCAGATAGAGAAAAACAAGACATGGACACTTGTACCGAGATCATATGACAAGAATGTCATCGGTACAAAATGGATATTCAAGAATAAACTGAATGAGAATGGAGAAGTCACCAGAAACAAAGCAAGACTAGTATGCAAAGGGTATGCACAAGAAGAAGGGATTGACTATGGAGAGACCTTTGCACCCGTTGCTAGGCTAGAAGGAGTGAGAATATTACTTGCTTATGCTACATGTAAAGGATTTAAGGTGTATCAAATGGATGTCAAGTTTGCATTCCTAAATGGAATACTTGAAAAAGAGGTATACATTGAAGAACCAGAAGGGTTTGTTGATCCAGATAAGAGGGACATGGTATGTAGATTACACAAAGCATTGTATGGACTGAAACAAGCACCCCGAGCCTGGTATGAAAGACTTCATTCCTATCGTATAAGTATTGGATTTGTAAGGACTAGTGAAAATAGTAATCTTTATTTGAAGGAAGATATTGATGCTAACTTTTTTATTGTTGAGATATTTGTTGATGGCATCATATTTGGAGGCAATGATATGCTATGCAAATCATTTGCAAATGAAATGAGCAAAGAGTTTGAGATGTCTATGTTTGGAGAGATCAAGTTCTTTCTTGGTGTACAGATCATGCAACAAGATGAAGGTATTTTCATTACACAATCCAAATACATCAAGGAAATACTGAAAATATTCAAGATGGAAGAATCCAAACCAGTTGGAACACCGATGGCAACTGGATGTAAGCTAACAAAGGAGGACAAGTCATCAGAGGTAATTCAGACTTTATACAGATCAATGATTGGAAAACTCATGTTTATTGTACATACTAGACCAGATATCGCACATGTAGTAGGAATAGTTGCAAGATTTTCTGCTAATCCCTGGGAATCACATATGACTGTTGTAAAAAGAATCCTAAGATATCTGAAGAATACCAAGGAATATGGATTATGGTATAGAAGAGAAGGAAAATTTGAACTTAAGTTCTTTACCGATGCTGAGTGGGCTGGAAATATTGATGAGCGGAAGAGCACAATTGGAGGAGCATTCTTTATGGGTGACATACTTGTCACATGGATCAGCAAGAAGCAAGGATGCATCTCTCAGTCTACTGCAGAAGCAGAGTATGTTGTTGCTGCTGCAAACTGCTCAAATATTTCATGGATCAAACAGTTACTGGAAGGTATGCATATGAAAATTCTTGAACTAGTGATTATCTATTGTGATAATACAAGTGCAATAAACATTTCCAAGAATCCAGTCATGCATGCTAAAACAAAGCATATTTCCATCAAGTATCATTATTTAAGAGAACAAGTTCAAGCAAAGGAGGTGATACTTGAGTATGTGCAATCAAAAGAACAATTAGTCGATATCTTCACCAAGCCACTGCCCAAGCATGCATTTGAGTACTTGAGAAAGAGACTAGGGGTCAAACCCTTGTCTGCTGGTCAGTAAGATGACTAGAAGGCTGCATTAGCCTGCATATTATCAGGATAGCATTCATGTTGATGCAAGCAGAGAGATGGACTTCAAAGATAAATCTATACACATCAAGATATTTATCTACTCTGAGCGCCAGAGTTATTGTATTGCCGATGGATTGGGAAATTCAAGGAGTATATTGTGGATAGAAAGGATCCATTTGGCATTACTGTCAAAAAATATTTGTTTGGCATTACTATCAAAGGGAGAGATTATATCCATTATCACATCAGGGATCCATAGGGAGAGATTATTATCACCTAAGGGAGAGATTATTTATCACCTCAGGGATCCATAGGGAGAGATTATTATCACCTAAGGGAGAGATTATATCCATGGGAGACTAGATTATACATCAGGGAGAGATAGAGATTATATCCATCACATTATCCAAAGGGAGAGATGTAACAAGAAAGGGACAATACATACAAAAGAGAGAATGACAAGAGACATCAAAAGAAAGGAGAACAGTCAAAGGGAGAGAGTTTGACACAGGGAAAGAACACATCACATCAAAGAAAGAAAGATTCTACATCTATCCAATGAAGGGATTAAAGACAGAAAGAAAGCCGCAAGAATCAAATCTAAGTTATATGAACTTACTGAGGACCAGATATTTGTATCGGTTATAGTACATAAGATTGGAAGTTTGATGAACTTCAAATGTTATATTTCATATTGTATTAGTAATAATATAGTGTGATAATGTAGTGTGTTGCCATCAATGCTAAAGGGAGGGATTGATGAACTATAACTGATTGAATGTTTGAAGATGTTAAGTTAATGATTATGCAAGGCATTAAATCAGTTAATGTATTGTATTGTCATTGATGTCAACTTGATATAATTTGTATGGTCATGGAAATACTGCCAAAGACTTCAAAGAACCAATGAATCAAAGGCTATGCTATCAGTAATGCATATAAGTCAAGTATTCACAAAGTGATTGTATACACCGACAGAGTGCAAACCGACAGTCAGAGTAAAAGACCAAAGTCACAGTGTTACCCGACAAAGCAAATGCACAGTATTACCGATGGGCAAAGTCACAGTGTTGCCTGACAAGCAAAGCACAGTGTAACCCGACAGATAGAATTACAGTGTTGCCCGACGAAAAAGACAAGGATGGAGATCCCGATGACAACTGAAGTCACACCGATGGAACAGTCAGTTATCACCGATGACTAACTGAAGTGTTGACCAACAGAACAGAGAGTTCAGAAATGACAAAATGCTTAGCTCTATCAAGAGCTATAAATAGACTTAACTAATAATTATCATTGTTTTAATCGACCAAATAAAGCCAAGGATAAGTAACGGATTTAAAGCTACTTTGTCCAGTTGGCAAGAAGAGCTCTACGAGATAAAATTGGAGTTTGCTTTAAATCTAATGGGCGAGAATTGTGGATCACGCCAAGAATCAAGAAAGCTAAGAAATGGTGAATCATGTCTATAAAGAGACAACCCCAATTCATTACGAATTGAGTGGGGTGAAGAGAAAAGAGGGAAGATGCTAAAGAGATTCTGAAGGAGAAGAAAGTCTTCATTCAGACCTTATCAACAAGCTGAGGAAAGAGCTAGATTCTGCAGACACCAACGAATAATGAAACAACATCACAGAGAAGAACAGTGTGGAGCAAAGGTATTGAATTGATTATATTGTTCAGAGAGGTAATGCACTTACAATAGATTTGAAAATCTGCAATTCAAGTTGTATTTGTGAACATATCACTTTAATGTTTCAGTTTAACCATTGAAGCATCAAGTCTCTTAACCGAGGAGGACTTAAAAGTCTTTTGTAATTGAGATACATCCCAAGGAGTATCAAAAAGTTTGATAATAGAAAGTAGCATTGGATATGCCCAATACCTATTGACAGGCCAAGTGAGTGTTTGATCAAGGGTGGTAGCATTAGATGCCAGATACTAGGTGACAAACTATCTTTTAAATCCTCTAACAAGGTCACAACTAACAGTGTGTTTGTGACCTTTAACAAGGTTGGCTCTTAACCGAGCTCACTTCAGAAGAGTGAAAATTTGGGGTACTAGTCCGAGTGTTTTTTCCCCTAACAGGGTTTCCACGTTAAAAATCCATGTGTTATGTGTTTATGTTTCATTACTTTACTATTTTACATTTCACATATACAATTTTGGATTGATCAATATACTCTAGCTATTTACTGTGTTTCGGTAAATGTAAGACTCCTTATCGGTAAACATACAGACGAAGGATTTACAAAGCATTCCGACAAGTAGTAAATTGTTATAAGTATTTCAAGGCATTCATCTTGTAGGACTGAGTATAACCATAGGCTTAAAAGTGGTAATAAGTTTTAAGGGTTGATTTAAGGATTAATTTTTGAGGCCACTGATTCACCCCCCCTCTCAGTTATTACTAACAACCGTTTTTCATTCTATTTAAAAAAAATACTACCTTCATACCTGCATCTATTAGTTTTTTTACAGATAATAAATTTTTTTAGCTGAGGAAGATGGAACACACCATTGATCCTTCTTGTTCTACCTTCAAGAAACTTGATTCTAACTTTATCACAACCAACAATATTTAAGTGAGAAACATCACCCAAGGACACCTTACCTCCATCGAATTCTACATATTTAGAATATCAATCTTCATTAAAGGTCATATAAAAAGATGCACCCAAATCAATTAACTGTGCATCATTTCCTACGTGGGTTTCCAAAGCTACAATGAATGCATCACCATCTTCATTCTCAAAATGAAAATTAGAAGAATCAAAATTAAATTTCTTCTTTTTTCTTGTTCTTTTCTTATTTGCAATTGTGACATGTTTAGGCTTGTCACAATTCTAGCAAATGACTTTGGACTTTCCAGGAGATTTGGATCTTCCCTTGGACTTGCATTTATCATGCTTCTCATGTGTCTTTCCTTTTTCCAAATGTCTTCTACAAAGAATAAGGTCCTTGACATCGATGGATACCTTTTTCCTCATCTCTTCAGAAACCAAAGAATCCACCACATCTTTAGTCTTTAAAAAAACACAGGTACTATTGATGGCCATAACAAGAAAATCCCACAAATTACGCAAAGAAAAAAGCAAGACCTAACATTTCTCCTCCTCATCCATATTGACACCAACTTATGCCAATTGAGGCACCAACATATTGAATACTTCTAGGTGGTCTGTAATTTGTCCACCCTCCTCCATTCTCAAGGAATACAATTTCTTCCTCAAAATCTTATTCGCTAAAAAATTGGCTTGATACATCTCACCAAGTTTCTTTGTAGAGGACTCTTCATGGATATTAATTAAAGTAGAGTTTGCAAGGCACAATATGATTAGGCGCTTGACTTCACAACCCATAACATCATATTTCAGAACACCATATGCATTTGTAGGTCTTAAGATATTCTCATCAATAGCATCTCATAGATCTCGATCTATTAGTAGATCCTCCATCTTTAGCATCTCATAGATCTTGATTTATTAGTAGATCCTCCATCTTTAGCTTCTGCATCTTAAAATTATTTTCCAAGAATTTCTCCACCTCTATTATCCTTGGCAAACTTGTCGTCTAAAAATTCTCGCAACAAGATAAACTACAAATTGCAATACACATGTAGAGCAAGCTTCTCACATGAGCATGACCAATAGAGGTCTAAAGGCAACTCAATAGTTTTTGACTCTCTGAATACCTCACCATACTTAGTCATAATACAATGCTTTCATACAATAGGGTTGCCTTCAAGGGAAAACAAAGTGCACAAAATATCCACTATTAGATCTAACCTAATGATAAATAGTCAGGATTTAGAATAACAAATTATAAATAAAATTTTGTTTCAAGGATATTTGCCTCGAAAACCCCTACTAGAACACACTAATCTCAACCACTAGGTGGTCAGAGGATCAGAGCTTGCAAAGGGGGTACCCCCCTTTATATTCATGCATGCTCACATATCAACAGTAACCATTTTATCAATAATACATTTTTATTATGGCAAGGTTGAGACACCATTATCCTAACAGTTCCCCTTCTATAAAGATTTTTCTCATTCTTATTTTTTTGTTAATTAAATTATCATTAATGTAACCTAAAATTCTACTTCATTATTGATCTCATTTTTTCCCATAATTGTAACTATCTTATCTTTGTGATCTTTGATTATGAACCAAGCTTGGGATTTCCCCATATTTCCTCATGATACACCATCAATGTTTACTTTATGATATCATTTTCTTGGTAAGACCTGGTGTGCAATAGCTCTAGACCTATCAAATGAATCTTGAGAGGCCACATAAATGGAGGGGACAACAAGATAAAAATTCATAGCACTCTATCCCAAGGTGTAAATAAATTTCCCTTTATGTTTTTATTTGTAGTTACATTATTTACAAATTCTATTATTCAAGTTTCCAAATTGAGAACATGCTTTGATATTTTTTTCGAAAGGTTCTCTTATTTCCCTCTTTCCATAATTATAAAATTATTAATGATGGGCTCTTATCCAAATATATTGGAAAAAAAAAATTATGTAGATTTGGCTACATACTAAAAACAAAAGAGTATGTCTTGTGGGAGTGAGATTTTCTATTTTACTTTATCCATCACCTTCTAATATATATTGTAAAATAGTCATTGAATAAAATTCAATTCTATATACATTTTTATAGAGAACATGTCTAAAAGGGTCATTAAATCCAACGTTGTATATAGTCTTTCCCTTGTTAAACTGTGTTTTGTAAAATTTACTAGGAAAAAATACCAACCTTTGGAATGCATTGACTATTCCAACAAAGAGGGTGTAGTGATCTAAATTATTTTGGTGAATTGAGTCACAATACTAGGTATTTAGAAACCTGTAAATATTGTTAAGAAAAATAGACAATAGAAGAACATGTAGAGGAGTTGTACGCATGAAAACTTATCATTCATTGCTCCAAAATGAGTTTTAAATATAAATATGGAATCCCAACAGTCTTAGGATTCCAAGCAACTTCGAACTGAAGATTTTTTTAGGGAATAAAATAATAAAGAAATTATAAATGTTCAGCAAACTACAAAATTAGGAACCCCAACTTGACGAGGTCATAACTTTATGCTTGATACTTGAAATTTGAAATCTTTTGCATTGTTGGAAAGGTATCGAAGTGATTACATTTGGTTCCTTAGAACCATGTCTTCTGCAATCGTTCTAAGTAACCAATGACAATTCCAAACCTCAATTTTGCTTCTCTAAACATATTTAGTAAGATGCAAAAAATACTCAAAATTTTGATTTACAGTTTTTCCCATCTCTGCTTGCTCTGTAAGATTTTGATGATTTTGGATTGCCCCCGGATGACTCTAGACAATCCTCAAATTGTTCTGTTTATTTTATGGCATGTCTTCCATCTTCTTCATACGACTTCTGGCACATGCTATATTTCCCTCATGTTGCTCCAGACTATGACTATTCTTGACACAATCTGGATCAAGTAGGCTTTTTTTTCAAAGTTGCTTCCTCCACTATATATCCTATATATATACATTGTACTTTCTAATTTTTTCTATGTACTATTTAATGACATCTTCCTCCTCTTAAATCAAAGCCCTATTTAAAAATATTTTTTTAGCTCATCATCTTAAGCCTTTGGTATGTTTAGACAATATAGAAACTTCCATCTTCATTCAATTGATCCAACCTTTTCTATTCTTTCCATATAGTCTCTATCATGTTTACCCCAAGTGATACTAAAATCCTTATAGCATCAACTAGATCCATCCTCAACTAAATATTGGTACCCATTCCCTGACTCTTCCCAAACTAGTGCCTTTTATTCCTTATATTCCATGTAATGTGATTGTTGATTATGCTTCTGCATGAAACTAGGAAGTTCCAAATTGTTGACCCAAAAGGAGAATTACTAGTTGTGTTGTGATGATCTAAATGAGGTCCTCTAAGTATAAATGTTTATATTGAAGAACTTTTTTCTATTTCTATTATGGATTGTAGTAAGTATTTCATACCGAGATTTCCCTAAGGATAGTGTTTGAAATTTCCCATTGCCATGTACTTTAAGACAATAAATTGTCACAAGATATTATTAGAAACTTCTTTTGATCCAAGTTGTCATTCAAAAACTCCTCTAGATATGTTATCCTAAAATCATAGATTTTAACATTTACGTATCCTACCAAATGAAGAAAGTTATTTCTCTTTCCACGATTTCAACTTTTTATTACAACAAGAAAGGAGTGGATACCACAAATTTTTCCCGTAAGCTGTAGTGAAAAGTGTTATCCAAATAAATCTTTCTGGTAATTTGCTAGTTTTGGACCTCTAGATACAAAACCTATTTTGTTTCCTTATTTTTGTATTGAAAAATAAGATATTTGATTTTTTTAGTTGACCCTTTGCTCTAACGCATTACAATACACTCTCAAAGTGTTTTTTTATTAATTTTTCTTCTCTTTTACTATCCCCTTGTCTAAAATCATGGGAAGGAATGAAACCATGTGAGTTGTCATTAATCAAAATTGAAAACCTTAATGTGAAAAACCAAGATTAGATCCTTCTTCTTTATGATGTCAAAAACCAGCTTATAACCATGCTTAATGAACCTATCTTACGTGAACTTATAACAACAATAAATAATTATTAACATCAGCATAAGATAACATCAATAAGCAATAAATCAGCAACATAAAATCAACAAATAACACAAGATCTACATGGAGAAACCTTTGCAGGAAAAAACCTTCCCCACGAAGAGAGATCAAGCTTGCATTATCAACAATGAATGTGCGTACAATACAATCTCTTTCATTCTCCTCTTTGCCTCCACCATAGCAACACCTATGTGCATGTGAACATCCTCCTTATGCCTCCCACCTATCGCTTTTTCTTGCAAAGAAATCTACATTCAAGTGTTGCATCATTTTGCACCCAAAAGGTTGAATTTATAGAATGGAAAGAGCTCCAATACCACCAATAAAATATACAAAGAAGTCTTTTCGTTCCTCGCGGCCACAACCCTTGAAATGCCTCCATGGAACTTGGAAAGACATCGGTTTGGCCTTAATACTTTCCCTCCAACTTGAGTGCCCATTCTTGCAATTTAAACATTACGTTAAATGCAATAAATGATGGGATACCAAGAGACACGTGTTACCTCTTCCAAGCATCCACTTGAGAAGCCCAAAGATCACTCATTTGTTTACTTTCGAAGCCATTAAATACCTTATTCTAGAATTCCATGAATATGAAAAATAATTAGTGCTAGCAGATTTCCACAATCCATAAAATATCAATTTAGCTGCTTCTGGATTAAATTGTGTAAACAAATTTGCATCAACATTTCGAATCACTTTGTGATCCATCATCACAATGAAGAGAGCCAAGAAAGTGAAACGTTGATGCAAAAGAAGAAAGTGAAAACAGTGATGCAAAAAATGGATTATGGAGTGTGATCTGAAATGTTGATGCAAAAAAAATTACAAGATTTAATCCATAAGCAACTACATTGATAGGAAAAATGAGGTTGCAAGCACAGTGGATTTAACCATGGAGGAAACTCCGTACTTAAGCGCGCTCGAGCTGGAGTAGTACTAGGATGGGTGACCTCCCAAGAAGTCCCGGTGCTTCACTTCTGTGAGCATCACCTAGATCCAATGAGCGCTAAGTGTTGTATTCATTCTCATGAGAGATGGGTTCATCATGATAGCAATATCACATTTACTGCTACTGGTGGAACCCATCACCCCTTATAAATGTATTGCAAACAATATTGAACATTAAATATAACAAATCATTCTAAAAATATATCCTAAATGTCTTAAAGATGTTTTTAAAGGATAGATTTACAATATAGGTAACACCTTAATCCTAACATTTTTAATAGATGGGCTTCTACGAAATCCTTTCCCCTAATACAATTCTAATCTCAAATTTTTGAGATATTAATCCTCGATTATAATCAAATCAATATCCTCTTCACAACATTAAAATATACTTTTATTTTAATTTCCACATCCAATCAATTATTAACTCTATGGGTAGTTATGGAATTTTACCTGGTGCCTTCGTCATTCCATGTAATTGTTATCCATCATACAAAGTAGTATCTTTCTCGTTTCACAAGAATAAACAGCAAGTTATGGATTCACAAAGCTTGGAGTGAGATAACCTTAAGCACCTAATATCTCCATAAACAAGCAATTTTCACGCCCAACAAACAACAGAAGATGCGAGTGATGGATTTAGCATTTCAGAGCTGTGCACATCTAATCAGTAACGAAGACGAAATTCAAAATAATGTATTTTTTAGTTTGGTTTAATTCTCATTTGAGGTTGCTTTACACAAACACGGCCAAACGCCGATATCATTTATGAATGCGCTTGAACGATGAGATGAAAATATGATTATACAATATTGCAATGGTGTGACTAAGAGGAGAAAATTGGTTGTTTTTATGAACTGGTATCACCAGTAGGTGCATTTTTCTTGGTTACAAAACAGATAAAAGAATGCAGCATCAAATGGCACAGAGCTCAAGACCTTCAGGCATCATTTACTTGATGGGTTTGAATTTTGTTACAAGTTTATGCTGAAATGTTCCTTTCAAACAACAATCACTTTGCTTTTCATTTCTTTGCACCGAGAAAATCATAGTATTTACATGCATTGGTATATTCATAAACCAGCACGCCCATTGATAAGTGCAAACAAGAATACATGTGAAACATTTCTGCCGCCATACCCAAAAACTGATATTGATCAATGTGCCTGAACTATTAAGGCCCATATGATACATTGGCTAGATAATGTGCCTTTAGGTTCACTTTATAAGATGGAGCTATAGCAGTTGGCTTTATGGTCTCAATACAACTGTAAAGGTGGTTGGGACCAAAGGCTAAGCTTTTGAAGAGGGTTTTTCCGAAGTGTTTACTTTTGCTTTGAAATCAATAACAATGGACATACCAAATTACCAGATCCATGTCCAACTTATTAGAAAAAATCAAAATCAAGGTAAGAGCTCGAAGAATTGACATCTGGATTTACAACTTTCTTCTGGGCAGAATTAGTGCTGGGCATAGTTTTGTTTACAGTGAACTCGAAGTCAATGGGTTTGGGGATCTCAGGTGGAGTTGTGCTGCGAATAAGAGCCCAATTGACGCCTTCAAAGAATGGATGTTGTTTGATTTCTGTAGCGCCCCTCTTATAAGCTAACCTGTGTTGTGGGTCTTTGACAAGTAAGCCTCTGATCAAGTCCCTAGCTGCAAAACTGACACTGGGCATGTCAGGGAATTTTAGTGGATTTCCGACTACATTGTATAAAGTGGCTCTATTGCTTGATCCCTTGAAAGGTGTCTTTCCATGAAGCAACTCATACAAGAATATACCAAATGTCCACCAGTCAACAGCACTCCCGTGACCCTCTCCTTTAATAATCTCAGGAGCTAGATATTCATGAGTACCAACAAATGACATTGACCGAGCACTAGTCGGCTCGGCCATTAGTTCAGGTAGATGATTTGCTGAAATGCCTATATCATTCTTTGGCTTTCTGTTTTTCTTGGACCTTTGGGGGAAGAAGCGTGGGACAAAACATGAAGGCTGTATGCAAGCAGGTGTCACACATGATGGCTCAATACAAGCTGGTTGAATACAGTAGGCAGGAAGCCTGCGTGAAGGGTCGAAGTCTGTTGATGTTGACTTTACTAGAGTAGGACTGACAGCACACCTCAGTGATAGATCAAAGTCTGAAAGCATAATATGGCCTTCCTCCCTTACTAGAACATTTTCTGGCTTCAAATCTCTGTAAACAACTCCTAACATATGCAAGTACTCAAGAGAGAGGAGTACTTCAGATGCGTAGAACCTGCAAGGAATAAAGATTGTGAGGCTCTTGGCACTTGGAATAAGTTTTGTACGAGAATATATCCAGAAAATGTCATAGGTGCTGAAACCAATATTTATTATGCAATAATACAGCATAAATAAGTTCATTTAGTGATGCATCCACAGCTCTTTATAACAGATTGCAAGCAAATCCTTCAAATTTTTCTTCTTAGATGCTTATCATTAAGTACTTTTTACAATTGGCATTATTGAGAAAGATTATATCAAAGTTAAAATTTATGAGTTAAATATAAGACTTAGATATGAATCAGCAAGAGAAATTATTAAACCTTCCTGTTCCAACTTCCAATGCAAATGAACAAAATTGCATAAGCAGTTAATTATTAGGACTTACGGTTGGGGTTTGCATGTGGGTTTGTGTTTCTAACAATAGTCTGGAGCAGTGGCAGTTGCATAAGCTCATGTTTCTTTCACCATTCTTGAGCAAAATTGACTTGTTATAAAAGCTTAAGTTTGTGGAGGAACTAAAAATTGAATATGCATCTTTTGTAGAGGCCACTAAAGAGAACCATTCCATGGAAAGTCAGCATGAAGTCCAATTTATTCACTTTTCACAATGGTGTGTAAAAATGGCAGGTTGTATATACACACTTAGCCTTTGTATCTAGCGTTAGAATTCTTGTTTCAAAGATAGTTACCAGCCTACTAGGTGCCAAAAACTGTATTAAGGGGGTAAAAAAAATAATTCAGAAAATCCTGAATTTTCAAAAATGTTAGTTAGATTTATCGGAAGTGTAGAGTCCAGATCAGCCAGATTTGATTTAAAAAGTCCGAACTCGGTAACCATGCTTGTTGGAAAGCACTTCAACAGGTGACTGGACTGCAAGTCAAATAAAGCTCGACACACTGAAGCAGATTTTGTTTATGTGAATTTATATATATAATATTCTTTAGCAAGCTTATTTTGGTTAGACTTTGCGTTGGAAGTCATCATCATTATTATAATATGACATGGATCTCGTCATTTGCTTACTGGTATATAACCTGATTTCTACGCCACGGGAAGATTTATCCATTCAAGTTCCGTGTAACTATCCATCACATATAAAATTGAACACAAGTTTCGCAAGTAACACTCGTGTTGTTGTCGCACCTTCTTGAGTAATTCCAACTTCCAAACCAGTTCGTGGCTCTTTGGTGTAAGATAGGGCAGGTACAATATGGGCAATTTCATGGATCGTGAAGCTTATAATTTCTAGTTTTCCTTCCCCAAGACTCTTCATATTTGGTGTTTTCCACAAACTCTTACAAAGTCCCTGCCGTTCCATGAAATCAATTCCTGGAAGCAACTCCAAGGCCATTGGTAACGAAAGTGCAGATTCTGAAACCTGATAAGGTCCATAAAAAGTAGACAGAATGTTTTCTTCCTGCTGGCTTACTGCAGCAATTGAATTGTTACGTATAACAATTATAGCGAAGTATGCTGCTTGAGCAAAACGTGAGAATTTATCGTTGACATATATTTTGCAATTACAAGTCAATTAAGATACAGGGACTACTTAACACAAACAATGGGTAGCATAGGAACGATCATTGTCTCCATGAAGGAGCCTAACCAGTATCAAACACCTAAGAATAACTACCTGATAAGGTCCATAAAAATTAGACAGAATGTTTGCTTCCTGCTGGCTCAATGCAGCAATTGAATTGTTATAACAGTTATAGCGAAGTATACAACTTGTGAAAAACATGAGACTTTATCCTGACCTATATTTTACAATTACAAATCAATTACGATACAGGGATTAATTAACACAAACAATAGGAAGCATAGAAACAGTTATTCTCCCCATAAAGGATCCTCACCAGTATCAAAAACCTAAGAATAACTCCTAAGAACTTTTCTTACTTTAAGCATAGTTGAAACAAGCCTGTAGTATAATTCTGTCTATGCCAATGGACAGCTAATACAACGCAGTAATCAAAATTCTCATCTGAAAATGTTTGCAATTCAATGTTCCTCGTTGGCGATTAATCCTAGTCTCCACTTTTCCTGTTGGATGAATAGCGAAAGTATTGATATATGTCAATGGGCCCTTGGTCTACTGGTGAAGTTAAATGGTTCACAAAGAGCCCACCAGGGATCAAGTCTTGCCGAGTGCAAGGCCCGACATCATAAGAGATGAGGCTGGGATCGTGCCCCAGGCGAATTTGGCAGCGTGGATGCTCCTCAGTCCTTGACTCTAAGCTAAAGAGGCACGTGTGGACCCGTATCGGGTTCCTAAACCCTCCATCAAAAAAAAAAAAAGTATTGATATACTAAAGAAATCAAGCTAAAAAAAAAGGCTTAACATGCTTTTCTATGCTCAAAGAAAGCTTGACTTAATCTGCTTGCCAGACAATTTAAGCCCTTGCTTTTCTAAATATTCATTAATCGCAACCCTCCTTTTTTCCATAAGCATTCAATATAAACAATATAGTTTATCCTTTCTCCAAGGAAAGCCCCATTGCTGCCATCAATAGTCCTATGAAAGATGAGCTTTAGTCCTATGTTCAATGACGATAGGCCCATTCATCTGGTAGGAGATTTGAATTCATTCACTCCTCAATATCCTATACACCTGGGTTAAATTTGATTGCAGAAAAGCTAAGCCAGGACAGTAGTATTAGTGGTGCAGACCTCAGAAAGGTTAATGATAAAATTAAAAGATTTGACTGATATTTTGAAGTGCTTGGCCCAGAATAAAACACAAATCTCCATCAACCCAAATAATGTTCTCTTTCCTTTGAAAACAGCATCCAGCTTTTCTTGTTGATAATGGAGGTATTTTTTATTTTATTTTTAATGAACAAATCACAAGTAAGGCCGTCTAATTCTCTTTCTCTGGTATGGTTAGTAAGTAGCACATCAACAAGCATTTCACTAACAGTTTGTTATCCTTTCGTGTTAAGTAAATGGATGCAACTTATGTAGCAACAAGATGCTTTATAGTCCTAGGTGATTAGGCATGCCAGGCTATTGATGTGGGAATAAAATAAAAAAATTCCTTGCTGATCCCAAAAAACGACATTCCTGTGTCCCACGTCTGCCCAAAAACAAAGCTAAATGGCCATAAACACTTTACTATATAGAATAAAAACCATGGGCTTCTCAAAATAAAAACTTCATAAATAGGATGACTCGATTTGTTTCAGCAGTGCAATCTTTGTTCAAGACTACAACTAGATCAGTTAGGCATTATCACGGAAATTGGCATCTGAGCCTTGCAACCTCGTTCTGGCTGAAATGGTTTCTCCTAGCCATCACATGCAGGGTACATTATGAAAGGCCGAATATGCTCAATTAGATAATTTTGGGATCTTCATCCCTGTTAAGGAAGTTGATTTTATCATTTGACATTTACTGCTTTTGACACTGATCTCTTTTAATTCCTCCATGATTGGCATTTGCTGGATCCAAATAACTATAAAATCAAACAATTTCGAATAATCCCTTAAGAAGGCAGTCGAATTTATTGGCCAGGTAAACTTTTTTACTAACCAACAGTTAGGGTATATAGTTATACTCAAGATACGTATGCATGCACTCTTTGATAAGCTCAATGTATTCATCTGCAGATGGGAGTCCGATTTTTCCTTGATTGTTTTTGCGCCCTATTCATATTGAGCTCAGCATCAAATCTAGACTTTCAATAGTTTATTAAGAAATTCATCTAATTTGGGGCCTGATCCTGCAGCTTTCTCCTTAATCAAGCAATACCTCCATTTGCTCTTCAGATCTATCGGTCATTTGGTATAAAAAGGTTGTTCGTGAAGGATATCCATCAACTGTTTTTTTAATAAAAGAAATGCGGTTCCCATGTTCTCCGCATACAGAATGATCTGCTAGAGACGATTTAACTCAAATTCACATCACCCATCTCTCACCTAGGATTCAGATTCAAACTGTACTTGTATTACTATGCATAGATTCATTAAAACCTAAGTTCCAGGGTTCGGCCCCTGCCACCCCTGATATTGGTCCAGTTCGAATCCTCAGGTCCTGGTTCCGTACGCGTGCAGATCTAGTCAGGGTGCATAACCAAAGCTCATACTAAGTTTTAGAGTTCTTGAACCCGAATCGGAACCGACAACACAGATTATAACTTAAGGTACTAAAATAAAGAGTAGAAAAGGATAGAAGACATAAAAATGCAAAACTAAATGCTTCCTGTCTTCTCTCTTCCTTTCATCCAGACCCTTCATGGTCACTCTCTCCCTGCCTATATTCTGGACACGTGTGGGAGTCTTAGAAATCTGAAAATTTAAAATTCCACTCTGTTTCCAAGATCACATGCAATTATGAGTTCCGGTAATGCATGGTGATCCTTATAAGATTAGGCAAAGAGGCCATTATTCATTTAGAGTCGTTCTGAACAGTTTATACTTAAAGAGAGCTTTGGCTTGCAATGATTAGTTGGTTTAGTTGAGCTTGATATGGGTAGATTTTGTGTATAATGTTTGCATTGACATTCCAGATCCATCATCAGTTTAAGGTAAAAACTGGATCACGGAGAGTAATTTAGAATGTTGAAGCAAAAAAACATATACAGTTGAATATCCAAAAGCACTCTTAAGCATCTTTAAGGACTCTGGAAAAATCATGTCTTTCTCTGTATAGATTATTTCAGGAACCTCATAACCGTAGAATCATATTTAGCTCAAAACTTCTTTTTTTTCATTGTCCTTCAATTTGTCTTCGCTAGTCATAACTAGAATTTTCAAAATTCAGGGGAAATCTTGATTTGTTGAAAGAACTGAAAGTCCACAACAGTTAGGCAATAACTTCAAATTGCAGAAACATTTTAGAACAAAAGCTAAGAGAATTAATAAACCAGGATCATGTATTATATACATGTATGAAAATGGTATATAATGGAAGATCGAATTTTATATTGGCTTATCAGATCAGTTATCTCTAGTTGTGCTTCACTCTTACAACTCACCATGGCAAGGGCCAGGATTGAGGCCATGATCTTATGTCTGTAAAATGGTACAATATCTATCAGACAGGCAAATCATAAATGGTTAAATCTGCCCTCAAGGTTGGGAGTTGCGATGAAGATTAAAGGCAACCAAGCAGCAGGCAAGGGACCAAATTTGAGCCAATAAGATACTTCCTTCATAGTCTTCCCAACTACAGTCTGAGCAAATTTTATTTTAATAAAGAATCAAAGAGAACTTAAAAGAGGGTGTGGACGATCGCTCTCTGGTGACCCAATGTGGCCAAGCCTAGAGTAATAGTGCAGTTCTCTTCTAGGCAGATAATGTCCTGGTTATGGGCAGCGTACAAGTGCCCTCAAAATGTGAAATTATGTAATAAGGATTAGAGAGGTAGATGCTATATTCCATAGTTATGGCAGTATCTTACGATATAATATTGAAGTATAAATTGTACCACAATTTGAAGAAGAATAGAAAAACTAGTTTTGCTACCATAGTGTCCTGCAAAATATTCATATAACTGTCCCAATTTTATCAGAATAAAAGTTCAACGTTGAGCTCAAACAGGTGTGAAAGCAACATGTCTAATACCCAAAACGAGGAAAAATTAAAGGCATGATAATTACCTTGCAGCAGATTCGGAAAAATGCTTGTTTGGCTGCCTCTGTCTGAGAGTATGAAGATCGCCTCCGCTACAAAACTCCATAACCAAGCAAGAAAACTTGTCAGTTTCAAAATGGGTATACAAGGTTGGCAAGAATGGGTGATCCAAAGAAGCCAGAATCTCTCTCTCTGTCTGTGCTCTCAGCAATTTTTTTCTGCTTGCTAGGGACCCCTTATCCATTACCTTCATTGCAAAATAACAATTAGTTCCTCTCAATTCTGCAAGATACACACTGCCAATATCCCCACATCCCAAACGCTTAAGAAGCCTAAAATGACTCAAACCCAATACTGTATCTCTGCTTTTCACAAGCTGAATGGCTTCCCATCTTGAATCATTTGCCTTGTGAGGCTTGTTGATTGCACTGCTAAAACTGCTGCAGATGCTCTCATTGCTATCACTCACACCACTGCTGCAACTAGCCCTGCTGATGCTACTCTTTCCGCTCATACTTGTATATTCTGCTTTCTCGTTCTTGAGATTCTCAATTGTTCTGTTGCTGTTGTTACAGTCATTGAGCTTCACTGTTAGTGTTGCTGTATCAGTCATATCATTGCTGTTCTTGACGCTGTTGGTACCTGTAACAGTGCTGCTACTGAGGCTGTTCTTGTTGCTCATATCCATGCTGCTTGTGCTTAGGCTGCCACTTATGGGAACACATGATGATGAATCCATGATCTTCTCAGGACTTGCCATTTTTCTGAAACAATTACAAATACATAATCTTAGAATCGCTATAGAGCAGTATGATGAACACCCATTTATGGAACAGATACACACATTGCTCTGAATGTAGACGTGTAAAACGTTCTTACACTTGAACTAAATATTATCAATTTAACAAATGGGTGTAAACCCCACTTGGAATGCTAAAATTTCATCAATGGAACTAATCAGTAGAAGGTCCACATTTTGTATGCTGGCTGTTCAGCTATGTGTATACAGGAAATGAGTTGTCTAGTATTATGTGATTGGAGAAACGGACAAGGAAGGGATAGAATTGGAATAGGAGCAAGGAATCTAACACCGCGGAGTCAACAAAGTAGCTTAGATTAGACAGTTCAAAAGTATGGGATAGAAATTGGTACAGCACAGACAAAACATAAATTGCTTTCCAACCAGTCAAAATCAAGAAAAAGCGAGATCAGACGAGAAATAGATGTCCATGAAAAACACAACCTAAACACTCCCTTTGGTGGGGGTTGTCTCCCGTAATTTTTATATTGCTAGTTTAATTAGTGGACTACCCAAAGGCGGGCTAATGTTAAATTAAATATAAGGTATCCTGGTGGGACAAGACATTCACTGTATTATTGTTGAATATTAGTTGGCTTTTGCTAATAGTTGTGGACTTTTAAGGATAATAGTAATGATGCTGTAAAAAGACATGTTATAATTGTTAAATGCCACCAAACAGAGGGGGACAAATATTTCGAGTGCATCCCGGGGTATCTTGGTCTCCTGCACGGAACGGCATGCTAGGTGTGTTGATGGTAAAATGAGGAAGGATCAATTTCCCATCATCACCTTGCTAGTGCATTTCAAACTGAATAGAGCAAATTTTATCATAATTTGTAATTCTTCACTGTTTATTTTTCTGAGTGGGATCCAGTTTTATTTAGTTCTACGCTGAGTAAATCCAGTGTTATATACGAGCACTAAAAAGTTTACATATGGATGCAGATTAGTTGTAGTGAACTAATTAATGTGTGCATTCCAAGCAAGTTAATTTGCATTGAATTCTTGCCTAACACTTAAGGGATATTAGGAAAAAAAGGATTACGTATAAGGGATATTAGGGAAAAAAGGATTACGTATAATTTACATTTTATTATGGTGGTGTCAAATTTAGAAAAGGATAGAATTATGCGCATGAAAGAAAAAATAATTTCTTTGCGGATTTCTGGAAAGAATGTTTCTTTCCCATCGGGAAAAACAATCTCCGCAAGGAAAGTCTCCTCTCTTTGAAAAATGAGATCCAAGCTCTTATATCCCTTAGCAAAATCCTCGTCCTTGGTTGGCTTACACAAGTGGGAAAGGTAGAAAGAAAAGAAAGAGTCTTTGAAGGCTTCCAAAGTACAAAAGTTATATATAGCCAAAGCATTGTGGACTCCTCCATGAGGTATATCATATTCCCTCGATTAAAGAAGTGAGCATCTGGAAAAGGAGTCTTCATTATCTTTTCGGAATAACCCAATTCCCTTGTAATTTCTGCAACGAAGAAATGCGAAAACACAATTTCTCACAGGTTTTGGCAAAGAGATTTCATTATCTTTTAAAACAATCTTCACGTAAGATTTAAGGCAAAAAAATGTTCGCATGAACTTCTAAATGGGGTCTTATTACCTTTGAGAAAGCATCTTCCTTTGAAATTTTCTAAGGAAATCCACCTAAGCTTTAAAACAATGTATTGGCTGTGCAGTTTCTACGCAAGTTTGCTAGTTTTCGTAACAAAATAATCTTTTTGGAAGTATCACAAAATAAATAAAAAATGATAGAATATAGTGAAAAACTTATTTAAATGATCATCATAAATAACTTATTATAAAACTGCGAAATGCATCTACCTAATAAAATAAAATAGAACTAGTACAAATTTCACTAGGGTCTTTACAATGAGGCCCACTTGACAAATGACATATTTCTAGGCTTGTCAACTATTATAAATGTGTTAAGCAAGATAATAAAATAACAATATGAAATATAAATATACTAATTATAAATATTAATATAAAAAATATATTTTCCTAGGAAAGAGAGAGAACCTAGAGATCAAACGCTTAATTAAGTTCAAACCTCTTTCGGGTTAAGAGCCCCTTAATGAGAGGAAGTATTATAAAATAAAAACCACAATTTTGGTTTATAAAGTTAATAAAATAAATGTGAGTTGTTTAAATATAAATATAAAAAATATTTTCCTAGGAAAGAGAGCGAACCTAGAGATCAAACGCTGAAGTTGAAACCTCTTTCGGGTTAAGAGCCCCTTAATGAGAGGAAGTATTATAAAATAAAAACCACAATTTTTGTTTATAGAGTTAATAAATTAAATGCGACTTGTTTAAAAATCT
Source organism: Thuja plicata (assembly GCA_018584345.1). Lineage (NCBI taxonomy): Eukaryota > Viridiplantae > Streptophyta > Pinopsida > Cupressales > Cupressaceae > Thuja > Thuja plicata. The sequence goes on along the minus strand of MU225832.1, from coordinate 825,606 downwards.
ATTGACTTGTAACACTGTAAAGAGAGCCATTCACATGTTAATTCAATATTTTATTCCTTCAACACAACATCCAATGTGATCGAGCTATACCATCGTTGCGGATTAAAAACATATTTACCCTCAGTCAAATTTTGTGTCGATAAAAACCAGACGGTAAATTACTAAAATATGCTCACGAGCGCGATTATCTATACCTGCAGTATCTTTTCAAAATTTCTGTTACGCCCAATC
>MU225832.1:795649-824450 GCA_018584345.1 Thuja plicata | reverse complement strand
CCAGTTCCAGCTACGACAACAGACGGTAAAAAAAAGCACTCAGATCTTATTGGGAAAGAAATTAGGTAGGTACCTAAAGCAAAACGTGATACAGAGTCAGGACGTGGGCTTCCGTGCTGATTCCACGTGTTCACAAACCATTCGACAAGAAACTGTCTACGTGGGATATGCCTTGGCTGATGCTTCTTTTTCTACTGCGGGTGGTCGCCGGTTCGAGTCCCAATAGGCATAGGTACTGGGTACGCTGACTCAGAGTTTATTATTATTAATATAAAAAGGTACTTTGGAAGTAACAGGCTTTTAACGGCTTTAAAATTGAGCGGGGAAGAAGAGACGCGTAACGTTAATAGCGAGAATTACGGTTTTATTGAATAATATGACCACCTGCTAAGCTAGCAAGGGGCTGTGGGGTCGCAGGCAATAATGGTGTTGAAAGGGACATGTACTGGGTTCACTTTATTACCTAACAGGCACCTGCCGGTCAGCCTTTGGTCCCAGGTAAACAGGGATCTTGTTTCATGTTGGTGGGGTCGCCACGGGAATCCTCCGTGGACATGTGAAAAGCTCACGCGCAAAATCTGGTGACCGCCTGTTCATCTCAATTTTCCTTTATTTCTATAATAACTACGCTTTTTATGCGCTTTAATAAGTTTGTACCAAACTTAGGAAGGTGCTTACAGAGCTTCCATGTGCTATACTTTCCAACAATATATTTGAGGGTTTTAAGAACCCTAATATTGCCTAGACAAAGCGCCTAGTGCAATCTTAGGAAGCCTATATTCATCTTTGACTTTCATGTCACTTCTATTGAAGTTAAGGTCACATCTAGTGAGTCGGTTGTCCCAATTCAGTTGATTTTTTTACACAACTATGTTTCTACTTTAGAGGTCCTAACATTTTTACCATTTGAACTCAATTTATTTGACCATATATAGCATGATATTTGTATATGTGGTAGTTGTCAATTATATAAACTTTTTTGAGATTCTAATGTTTTATTGTGTTTTTTTTCATCAAAAGATGTTGTCTTGTTGTACCAAGGAACATTATGCTCTCCATGTGAAAACAAAATGCAATAGTAGTGACTTGCAAGAAGATAAGTTTAAAATCTAATAACAAGACATCATTTCGACAAATCTTCCACGTAATTGATTTTGTTATAATTGGCTATATTGTGATTATGAACCATATATCCATCAAAACAATGCATGATATTATTGCAAGCATTATCATTTTCATTAACCATAATTGTCTGGATGGGTTTTGTTATAGTTTGCTATATTGCGATTATCAACTACAAAACCCATTGGAAAATGCATTTCATTTATTACAAGCATTGTCATTTTTATTAACTATAGTTGTGTGTGTGTGTGTGTGTGTGTGTGTGTGTGTGTTCGTGTTCTTGGAATGGAGCTAATTAAGGATATTATCATGTTGAATTGGAGGGTGTCCTTTTATGGAAGACTTGACACTCTATAGTGGATGTGAACCATATCTAAATTTCATCATAGGATCTTTTCAATTATTGCAGACGTGTCATTTTTATCAACTATAGTTGTCTTTCTTTCCATATATATCATTGGAATGGAGCTAATCCAATGATATTCTTATGTTGAATTGGAGAGTATCCTTTTATGTAAGGCTTGACATTATATGGTGGATGCGATCATCTCAGTTTCCATCATAGGCTCTTAGATTTGTATAAATCTTAAATTTGAAGCTCATCAACATCTACCAAACTTCTTGTCTCTACCTCTTACTTTTATATCACTTTCAAGCGAAGTGGCATTAGGTTTCTTAAATTAATAATGGTTATAGAATGGTAGGATTCAATGATCTTGTTAATGTTCGTTAGAAATATAAAGTTTTCTCCATGCTTGTGGGAAAAAAATATTGAAGTAAACATTTGCTCATGGTACCAAACTTTTTACACATTTGTTGACAAGCTAATTACACATCATTTGTTCATCGTACCAAAAGCAAAATTACTATCTTTAGCAGATATTTCTAGGCATTTCACTTCATGTTTAACTACCTAACAAATTTAGACAAATCAAGAGATTATTAAATATTGATTTTAAAGGGTGATCAAGCTTATGAATCAAATGATACTAAATGCAAGTAAAACTCTTTGAACATTAGGAAAGCAAGTAAAAGGGTGTAAAAAATATCTTTAGTAGTATCCCTTATATTTCCAACAAAGGTCGTAATGTTTTAAAGGAGTAGTTATGTTCAAGTGATAATGTGGTCACCAATAATGTAGTCAATCACAAATTCACATACATATTCAATAGCTTTATGCTTCTCTCAACTATCACAACATACAACATGTACTTGAAATTTTATGAGTTTGTCAAGTTTATTATCTACAAAATAAGGATGAGATGGTGTAGACACTTTATACACATATGCAAATAAATAAATAATGCATGAGGTTGTTCCCAATTGAAAGGTAATATAAATTCACAAAATTAGTATATATAAGAACTCAAGTAATACATATAAATAATAATAAAGTCAACACTTCCTTGTTAGTGGTTCCCATGAATTCATGTGGTTTTTCTATTCAAATGCCCATTATTAAAAAACTCTTGGGAGATTTTTGGGGGGTAAATAATCTCATTCTTTTATCAAGTGTATTTTAATTAAATTTTAATAAAAATATAAAGATAGCATGTGTGATTATGTGGTGAAACCATGGCTGGGTAATGGTAACATAATTTTAGCTTCACATCTCATCCATAGTTGAAGTTGTAAATTACAAACCATAATTACTCCATGTTTTAAGGATAAGATTCTAAGTTATGTTATGTGATCATTAAAAAAAATGTGCAAGACCTCCTAGACCTTAAAAAGGTGAGTAGTGCCCTAGTTTAGAACTATACTAGATTATCTTATACTATTTCTTATGCTCCACAAATAAGCTTAATGATGCATATGATTGAACTAAAAATTCTAGTCACCTTGTTTTTTTTACTTCTTGAAATAATTCTCATCCAAAGAAAATTTCAAGTAATAGGAAAAAAATTATTTAATGTATGAATTATTCATAGTGCAAATTTGTCAATTTATTGAAGGATGATGTTCTTCCTTTATGAGAATAGCAACACAATTTCATTACTCGACACATAATAATATAATATGTTGGTTGTGACACAAAAATAATTTCACTAGATATAGAATATGGGAAATAAATTTACATGTGAATGTGTCTCAATATGTGAAAATAATAGAGTTTATTTAGACACCATTCAAGGTAGGAGTCATGGTTAGGGATAACCATAGATATACATATGAGGGCTTATGGGTTACAACAAAAGTTATATTGATGGAGATTGTTTCTCGCTTCGATTGTGTATCAGTTTTTGGATCAACGTTTTGGATCGTAGTCTATGATTCATCATCAAGATGAAAGAGTACATAAGAGACCCATGCATAACCAAAAGATATCCCACAACTATTAGTAGCATAGAGAGATCCATCAAGTTGCATCTTCCACTCTAAATTTTTTACTATCATATAACTTAGTGTGGCCAAAAGAGGGTGGAATCCATTTGATCATGTCTATGTAGAGAGAGGGTCTCGGAGCAACATCCCTTTAATGCTAAATTTGGAGGACTAAAAATATTTAGAACTAAATCTAGAATTAATCATATATCTACACAAATAGGAAGCCAAGCACATTTTCATATCTTTATTGTTTGGCTACTAACAAGTGAAAAAATGGGCATAAACATGTATATTTTGGTACCTTTAATGATGTTTCATCATCCACATTGTCCCCCTAATATGTGGATATATCATGTGCAAAATCATCAATTTTTGACCTAACATTTTTTATATGAACTATTATCTCATTTTAAGTGTTAACACATCTCCCATCTAACACAACATTATCATCTAAGAGATCTTGTTGTGAAGAATATTAAAGGCTTATAAGGCACACCACTTGCTGAAGTTTTTGCAAATGGGGTTGCAAGCTAAGTGGTCTTAACTTTGGAGGAAAATTCATGGTTAATCACGCTTAAGATAGAGTAGTACTAGGATGGGTGACCTCCTAGGAAGGCCCAATGATTCACCTTTGTGAACATCACCTAGATGTAATGATTACTAAATATTCCATTCATTCTCATAAGAGATAAGTTCTTGTGAACCACTACTCATGAAATATGGTTCAATGAGTTTTACTCAAAAAATTACACAATTCGATTCTAATCGCAATATCAAAATTATAAGACTATTTTACACCATCCATCTCATGCACCTAATATATAGGAGATGTAATACATGAAACTATTGAACGTTATTACAAAACCATGGACTGAAAACCACTTATAAAGCAGTGCCCATCTTATCTCTAATCAAAGTTGTCCTATGATGTGTCAACACACATACCAACACATGTAACTCCCTTTTATAACTCACTTACATGCTCAACATGTTTTTACATTTCCTATTTCACGAGACCAAAATTTTGGAGGCCATACTTTCAAACTAGACATTTGATTGATGAATTGCTTGAAACACTAGAAATCTCACAATATGCTCTATCACCTAGTAACCAACTATGCTAGTTTCCCACATGTCTAGGGTATTTCAGAGCCTATAAATCCTTCAAAAATGATTTTTTAAATGTTTTTGATAATTTCCAAAAATAAAAACTTAAATATCTTCAAAATTAAACAAGATCTTGCAACAAAAATTTATCACATGCTTTTCTATCCCATCGAAACCTTCAAGGAAATAATAGGGAAAAATCATGCTCAAATGAAAACTTACTAAAAATAGTAACTACATGTAACTACAATGTTGAGACATATGTTCCTGACATAGAAATATATTAAACTTCTAATGTAGACAAAGACATTGATTCCTGCTTCATACTAGACTAAGAGACCGACCTATCTCTCAAGAAAAATGCATTTTCATTATTACTTATCACATCATTCATACAACTTTCCAAGTTAGCATCTGTATAGGTCCTTATGAGAAATCAAAACTATTTCTATACCAAAAACAATAGTCCAGAGTTCCTTAAAATATTTGAATATCTTTTTAACAACCTTCTCATGTGATTGTTTAAGATAAGATTGGTATCCTGCAAAAAACATGTTGCATGCATTATGTCAAGTCTAGAAGTATTTAAATACAACAATCCTCTAACAAAAAGCCTATAAAGAGTCTCATCAAATAGAAGAGAAACAACATCTTTACTCAAACTAGAACTAGTAGCCATATGAGTCATGGGCCATGAATCTTTGGTACCAAACTTTTTCAATATTTCATTTACATAATTAACCTAATAAATAAAGATACCATCATCTAGCTGAGCAACTTGAAGTCCAAGGAAGAAAGACAACTCCTAATCATAGACATCTCAAATTACTTTTTCATCTCTGTTAGGATTGGATAATACTGAGAGGGGGGGGGGGTGAATCAGTATTACAACACTTAATTAAATTCTTTAACCATTTAAAAATTAACCATAAACTTGCATTAAAGAAAAGAACATAAGCAAATGACACAGTACTCATAACACCATATTTTATTTTTGAGGAAACCCTGGCCAAGGGAAATCCCCGGTGGGGATGGTACCCACAAGCATGTACTAAAGTATAGTGTCCCTGTTAGGAAACCTAGCCCTGTTAGGAGCTAAATATTACATAACACATTTCCTTGTTAAAGGAATTACAACCATGTTAAAGGTTCACAACACCCTATTAGGGGCCACCTGAGCTTACAGCTCTTACAAAGTAATTCTGATTACAAAGTGTTCTCAATCATGAACAAAATAAGCAAACTAATGCTTAGATAATTCCTTTATAGTTCTTCAATGATCTCTGTCATTCTCTGGTCTGCTATTCGCTCAACAACTCATCCAAATATCCAAAAACAACATATCTCTTTATCAAAAAAAAATATCTCACATATATATCTCACAACTTTACAAAGTCGGCTCCCAATATGAATATTACAAATATTACAAAGTCGGCCTTCAATACAAAATACATTAAATATAGTAAATATCAAATGCATAGTTGGCACTCTTTCATAGTCAATGTGTAGGTTATCAACAACCAAAATCCAACTTTGATTGCCTGGAGTCCATTTCATACTCTCTCAATCTTCGCTGTTGTCCAACTACTCTGTATCGTTGTTCTGCTGCAGTGTGTATGTCTTCAATTCTTTATAACTCACCGTAGACATTACCAAAACCAAATTGATCTTAGGTGGAGGTCATACATACCCCATATTTTCTTCCTCTAAGCTCACTTTCCCTATTTCATCGATCTCGATCTTCGATATCCAAAATACTTATGTATCTCTGCTTCTATACTTAGTCAATTTCTGAATCAACAAAACTTATCTTTATAGGAATCGATTTGAAACCCAGATGTGTTGCCATAAATGACAACCAAAAAGTCAATCACATTTACACAAAATGATCACTTTCCAACAATCTCTCCCTTTGGCATTGATAGCAACACTTAGAAAAAATGAATAAGTGTTCCAACAAAACTGTCTCCTCTATGTTCTCTCCTTCCTCTTCTAGTCTCTTCTCCCATTTTCTCTCTTTTATATATATATATATATATATTTTTAATTATTTTTTAATTCTTCTTCTCTCTTCTTCCCCTTTGACAACAATGACAAAGGTGCATACAAAACAATTAGATTTAGTGTTTTTTCACCAGTTTCATAATGTCTTGAAAGGAATCTTCCAAGATCTTCACTTATGTGCTCCATGACTTGAACAATATCTGACTGATATGAATGATGCCATTCAATGCAAATGATGCGGTCTCGTATTATTTCAATTCTGTGGGCATGGATTTAGTCAATCGATCTATCACTTTCTCCAAGTCTGATAAATGAACCTCAAGTATGGATAGCTTAGGAGTGATTAAACTTTTCAGCAAATTAAATCTTGTTAGCACTCTCCCTTTCTCATTATCCAAAACACTGAGTTTTGCCAAAGTTCTTGTGACTTCCTTGTCTAACTCTATTATAGATTGTGAAGATGCTTCACAATTGTCCATCATACCGTTTAGAGTTTCCCTTTCCTTGGCAAAGATGTCTTCCATGTTCTGAACGTGTATGATAGGATTCATGCAATAACTAAAAAAATTTCTCCCATGTTCAATGCAGCTCTTTACATTTTTCAAACACATTTTCACAATGCCTAAGTCCCATGTGATAGACTTGCAAACTTCTATAAGCTTCTTTGAATATTTGTTATCTTCCTTCTCCTCTGCAATCTTTCTCAAATTCTCATACTACCCATAAAATTCATCAAGTGTTATTCTCAGATTTTCAATGTCATCTTTGTGCTGGAAAACAATAGGTACTGGAAGCAATTTATTCACAGTATCAATTTCTCTTGTGATTATTTTATCCTTTTTATCTCCTTTCTGTTCTGATCTTTCCTTAGCTTTATTTAATGCAGTAAATGTCAGTTTGACCTATTCAAATTCATCCATGCTATCAACATTTACATCACTGCTTGCCAACAATGAGATAGATGAAGTGTTTACCTCTTTCTGTTCATCCTCTTTCTATTATGTCTTCTATTCTTCTTCCTTATTATGCTCCTCTTCCTTTTTCTATTCAACTTCATCTTCTATAGAGGTGTCCACATTCCCTGCAAATGGATCCTTTTCATCTTGAGATGTGTCAAGAGTCACTGGCACACCAGAAACATAGAAATCTAGTGGAGGATCTACTTTGCTTGTCTCAGCATTAGTCTCATTTTCTTTAGAGATTTCTCCCATTCCTAATTGTGTAGGCGAAGTGGTCTTAGGAGGTGGAGTCTTATCAGAAGTAGTATTCATCAATATCTTTTCGAGTGCCTTCTGAGTTTCCTTAGTGACTTCATCATACTTCCTTGCCATGATTTTCAACAATCTTACCTTGGTCGTTAGTAAAGGTTTTAATTCCTTGAATATCCTTTCCCTTTCTTGTAATGATATCACAAGCAGCATGTTATCAATTTCTTGATTCCTGATTGTATCATCCTCAATCTGTTCTAAGTGTTTCCTTATTTCCAGTCTCCCATACAAGTCCTTAAAGGTATACTTCCTTCAATTTCTAATAGAGTCTTTTTGAAAGTAAGTAGATGATCAATCACAATGTCTTCAATTTTAAGCTTATCTGAATCTCCATACCTGTCATAATATATGTCAATTGTTACCAGTTTACCTTGTTCTATTGCTCTCTTCTCTATCATTTTCATATCATGTTTCCATATGTGCTTCTATGTTTTCTTCTCTTCTCTCACTGTGCTCTGCTCTTTAGGCGATGTCTGCATGCTTGATCTAGTTACTCTAGGAGTGATGTTCTCTGTCTGTGATGTCTGCTGTGATGGAGGAGGTGGACTGTCTACCATAACTACCTCAGGAGTGGGAGGGGCAGTAGTAATTCCACTTGCCAGTCCAAGAGATCTATTTGTCATCTTCTTTTTCACTTCTTTTAGTTCTTCTTCTGTCAATCCATCTTTTACACCACATTCATGCACAAGGTTTTCAATTTTTCTTTTCCTCAGACCTCTAGTCTGTTCCTCTCTCACCTTTGTTGATTTCTCCTCATACGTTACCATCTTTCTTCTAATGTATCAACTTCTTATGCAAGAACATGTTCTACTTGCATGGTAAGTACCTCAAAACTTACTTCATAACCCAAGCTTGCTCGAGCTCAATCCATAGATTTCGGGGCAGGATATATTCTGATGTCTGTATCCAATGCCCCCCTAAGGCCATGATCGACCAATTAGGTTGATTCTATTTTACTACCATCAGGCGAAGATCTAGTAGCATCTACTGACTCTTCTTGAACTGATATCTCACTTGTTTCTTTAATCTTCCATATCTTACCACTGTTGCTATCTTCTGCTTTCTTAAAACAACTTTCAAAATCACTCTTCAAATCTGCAACACTCTTACCAATATCATTTCCATTCTTCTATGAATTCATAGGAGGTGGTACTCTTATGTTGTCTGATCCATTATACCTGAAAAACTTTGCTATATGTCCTGGATTATTGCATTTGTAATATATAGGAGGTCTTCTTTCCTGATTAACTTGCAGTTTGCAGTACTTCACAATGTGTCCAATGTTGTTACATTTGTAGCATGTAGGTTTCACTATAGATTCTCTTCCATTGTCTTGTCTATATCCAAATTGATTAGGTTTTCTGCATTCTTCTTTCTTGTGCCCATATCCATTACAATTAAAACAATAACCAGAAAAAGTTCTAAAAGGGGCATTACCTCTGTAGTCTCTCTTCATGTGTCCAAATTTGGTGCAACCAAAGCATCTACCTCTGAATGGTCTGATCTGCTCTCTAGGTTCTTCAGTAGAAGGTTTCTTAGCATCAATCTTCTCATTGGATTTCTCTTCTTGATTCTTTGAACATTCAGCTTCATTGAAGCCTATACTAGTCATATCACCTTTAGGTTTTTGCTTGTCTCTTTGTTCATCAATCAAGTCACTACTAGTGTGAATTTTCTCAATGTATTTCTTTGCTTGAACAAGTTCACCTTTTATAATCTGATTTTATTTCTCCATTTCTAGATAGTTGTTCTTGTAGTTGTCAACCTCATTCTTTATTTGATCTAATGCACTGTTTAAAGCTTCTTCAACTTTCTTCTTAGCATCCTTTTGTATCTGTATTTCTTTATCCATAGTCTCATTTTCAAGTTTCAGAGTCTCATTTTATTCTTTTAGTTGCCTCACCTGATCTGAATTATCTTCATCTAAATCCTCTTTTATCTGAACCATAAGGTCTTGTCTTTGACTTCTGGAAAACTCAAGTTGTTCCTTAAGTTTCTTTATAAATTTCTCAGCTCTTCGCATGTTGAATCTCAACTCTCCATTTTCTAATTTTTCTTTGTCTAGGTCTTCAAGTACAACATCAAAGTTTTCTTGCAAATTGTCCAAATCCATTATGATCTCCCTCGAGCTGTTAGACTTTCTCTCCAAGGGCCAAATGCTCTGATACCAATTGTTAGGACTGGATAATACTGAGAGGGGGGGGGGGCTGAATTAGTATTATAACACTTAATTAAATTCTTCAACCATTTAAACATTAACCATAAACTTGCAGTAAAGAAAATAACATAAGAAAATGACACAGTACTCATAACACCATATTTTGTTTTTGAGGAAACCTTGGCCAAGGGAAAACCTCAGCAGAGATAGTACCTACAAGCATGTACTAAACTATAGTGTCCCTGTTAGGATACCTAGCCCTGTTAGAAGCTGAATATTACATAGCACATTTCCTTTTTAAAGGAATTACAACCTTGTTAACAGTTCACAACACCTTTTTAGGGGCCAACTGAGCTTACAACTCTTACAAAGTAATTTTGATTACAAAGTGTTCTCAGTCATGAACAAAACAAGCAACACTAGTGCTTAGCTAGTTCCTTTATAGTTCTTCAATGATCTCTGTCATTCTCTGGTTTGTTATTCGCTCAACAACTCATCCAACTGTCCAACAACAACATATCTCTTTATCAAAAAAAATATCTCACATATATATCTCACAACTTTACAAAGTTTGCTCCCAATATGAATATTACAAATATTACAAAGTTGACCTTCAATACAAAATACATTTAATATAGTAAATATCAAATGCATAGTCAGCGCTCTTGCATAGTCAATGTGTAGGTTATCAACAACTAAAATCCAACTTCAATTTCCTGGAGTCCATGTCATACTCTCTTAATCTTCGTTGTTGTCCAATTGCTCTGTATCGTTGTTCTGCTGCAGTTTGTATGTCTTCAATTATTTAAAACTCGTCATAGACATTACCAAAACCAAATCAATCTTAGGTGGAGGTCATACATACCCCATACTGTCTTCCTCTAAGCTCGCTTGCCCTAGTTCATCGATCTCGACCTTTGATATCCAAAATACTTATGTATCTTTGCTTCTATACTTAGTCAATTTCTAAATCAACAAACTTATCTTTATAGGAATCGATCTAAAACCCAGATGTGTTTCCATAAATGATAACCAAAAAGTGAATCACATTTACACAAAATGATCACTTTCCAACAATCTCTTCTATGAAACTCTTGCACACAGTATCATCTCCACCAAAGATGATGTCATCAACATACACTACAATTATTAAGAGTTTTTCTTCCTTGACCTTAATATAAATATTGTTATTTGTAGTAATTTTCTTGAAACCTCTTTTAGGTAAGTACTTTTCCAACCTCATTGCACCATCCTAAATTATAAGCACTTATAATTAGATTCTTAATTAGGCCCCATATTGGTGTTCTCGAGATTTCATGTCCATTATGCTTGATCCAGCCTTGAACCGCCTACATTTATGGCTCTCTTTCCATCTTCCTGACTTCCAAAAAAATTAATTTAACCCATTTTTGGTAGGAAGATCAAGAAGAGGGTTTCTTGGGCATCCTCTTCCCTAATGTTTTTCTTAAAATTTGAATAAGGGGCTCATCTTGTTGATTTGGTTAGATTTCTAAATTTCTGTCGGCCTCATTTAAGTTTTGAGATCTGAAATATTGTGAGAGGTATAAAAGAAACCTATCTCTCCTCATCTTAGTAACCATGATCAATATTTTAGGAAATATTCTCCATTATAGAAAGCTTCTCTTCCATGATGGCCAAGTAGATGAGACCTCAACCAAGCAAGAAGATCCTTTGTCCATCTATATCCATTCTTCACTTGGCAAGAGACCATCAAGCATAGCAACATTGAATATTTTTTTAGGAGTATTCACATATCTATGCATTTGTGAAAGACATCCTTGATTCTTCTTTACATTTCAAGATTCAAAGTCAACATACAACTACATCCAAGCACCATACACGCATCTTCATACACTACAACAAGTCCCTATGTGTAGCTCCCTTTTTTTTCTAATTTTTGCTTCCACCCACTGTTTCAATGTATTTTTCTCCAATTTTTTGAAAAGTCGGTGCTATTTATTGGGACGATGTTATTTTTGGCATTTTTACATTGAACATAACAAGTAGGCTCTAAATCAGATGCTAATAAGCGCCTAAATTAGCACCCAATTTAGAGCCTTAATTAGCACCTAATTTAGCACCTAAATTAGTAATGCCTAATTTAGCGCCTAAATTAGTAATGCCTAATTTAGTGCCTAAATTAGTAGCACCTAACTTAGCGCCTAATTTAGAGCCTAAATTAGCACCTAATTTAGAGACTTAAGTAACATTATGTATTATAAAGTCACCAAAACTATCCTTATGCATGCATGCATCACATGGGATCCAAAACTGATGTAGAACTACTCCTGAAAATAGTCCAAAACTGTCCATAATTCATACAAAAAAGAACCCCCCTCGTTGACCCCATAGACTCAAAAACCCCTGAATGCATTATCTCTCTATTTTTGCACTAAAATGATGATTAACTAAGCATTTCATAATTCAACACTTAGTTATCATTTAAAATCAAACTTCATGCAAAAATTAAAATAATATCATCTCTCCAATTGGTCTCCAGAAAAAACATGCTCATGAAAACTCCTTTCTTTCCTCATGCAAAATCAAATCCCTCTAAGCTCATAATTACATGCAAAATTTTTATAATTTTGCATTTAAATTTATTATTTATTTACATGATTTATAATTCACCATATAATAAATATTAATTACATTATAAAACATGCAAAAATAGAAAAACTCACAATATATTTGTATTAATATTTATTTAGTAATATAAGACCGCACCAATTAATAAATAATATCTATTAAGTAATGATCTTATATTACTTAATAAATATTAGTTAAAATATATATGATTATTTTCTCAAAGGCACACAAGTCTTTCTATAAGATCGAGTATTTTAATTCAAAAGATTTTAATAAATAGTAAGGAAAAAATGCATTTCCTCCACAGTGATATTAGTGTATTCAAACCTAAAACCAAACCTCATTTCCCATTTTTATTTTTTTACATTTGTTGTGGATGCTTTGCCTGTGGCTACCAGGGGTTTTTGGTTATGGCTCTATGACAACTTCTTTTAAACAAATATTTCCCTTTGGAAGTGCATCTCTATTTTAATTTGCAGGTTTCAATGCTCTCCATGATATGTTCAAGTTCTTTTCTACAGGAAATAACTCTTTTAATGGCTTTCACTATTGGAAATCTTTATGTGTTTTTTGTGGAGGAAATATGAAATCCTTTTGTGACTATCTCTCTAGTCGTGACTCCATCTGTATATTTGGGCTTCTCTGTGGTCTGAAAATTTCATTTGGGAGGATGGAGCTCTGTGAATGTGTTCAAATCCTTGTGTTTTTTCCTGATTTTTGATATGACACTTAAAGAATGTTAAAAATATATATTTATCTTCATGTCTTTCGTTTTTATTCTTGAGGGTTTCATGTTTTCTTCTATTTGAAGATTGTAATGGCATATTTCTTCATCAAACCCTTGTGTACAAAAATGTCCTTTGCCACTGAAATAAGGGTTTTGGCAAATAGAAAGGCTCTCTATTTTCTCACTTTAAACAATTATTATTGTAATAGAAAACTACTATTTTTTTTCTAGATTTATTAATACATTGTGCAAATGGATAAAATTTACTATTTTCACCCCCTTGCCTTGACTGTAATTGCATTATCCTTAATACTTGTCATGCTCTCTAATTTTATAACTGAAAATTGTTAGTATAGCTCTGCTTTTATACATGAGTTTGATCCTTTTCTCTTTAAAATCCTTGCATGTTGTCCTCATAATTTTTGTAGCAAACTAATAAAAATTTCTCACAAAATACAAACTAGGTTTTCATGAAATTTAATGGGTTGTTTCATTTTGATGTTTTCTGATTTATGTGAAAATTTCAAAAAAACCCAAATCGTATTTTGAGAGATATGGATAAAACACGACCATGTTGTCTTGTATCACTGAATTTTCCTTATCAAATGTGATTGAATAAAATGATGGTTTCCTGGATGATTTTTCTTCTATTTGAGATTGTTGGGATGTTCAGATTGTGCATATATGTGATGGCATTAATTTTTTGTCATTGATGTCAACATATTCCTACTGCTGGAGACAATGTTCCTGGTTTATTTAGTAAAATCATTTATGTGATGTGATTACTATATTGAAGATCTAATATTGTGATTGTTCAATTTTGTTTAGGGATGTTTTTACTTGATCTTGTTTGAGTGGAAAAGGTTCGGATGTTGATTTGAGAGATTTATGATGAATTTATCAGAGACATATTTTTGTTGCTCAGACTATGATAGTGTTTCAGTATTTGGATCAGTGTGGATTGGTTATGCAATATTCTTGGTTGCTAACCTGGTGGATAGTTCACGAAATGGATGTGTGTCCTCATCTTGAGAGGTAAGTGATTTGGATGTTGGCAAGCTAATTTTGTTTTATGATTGTGATTGCTAATCAATGTTCCTGGTGAACATAGTAGAGAAGTGTATGGATTTTATGATAGAGAAGTTCCTGTTGATGTCTTGGTATTTCACATTTCTTGCTAATGTTTCTTGATTGTGTTGTGGGATCACATTGGATTGCGTGATCAAATTTGATAAATTTCTTGTGGCATGTCGATATTCTTATGCGTTCTTGGTTGACTTGGTGATGTAGCGTGTTGCGAAGGTTTGTGGCGTGATCTATAGATCTGGAGCATGTTCGAAGATGTTGTTATGGATCATTTCTATGTCTTAGATGACAATCAATGGATCACAATGAGTATTGAGATGTAATGAATTAATGTTTTGTAATTAGGTCCTTGACCAACCTAGTTGAAATAATTTGATGTAATGTGTATAAATATATAATCATTTGTAATTGTGAAAGGATGAGAGATTGTGAGGTGCTGAAGAGAAGAGGTATGGGTGGAATCTGCAATTGAGGCTAATATTTATTGCACTTCATTGAAACTATTTTGGCATATCAGAAATGTTGTTTGTCAATTAGTGAGTTTGGACAGTATGGGGTGAACCCACAATAGTGGGTTACACTTTTTTGGAGGAAGCAATTCCTCCTGAAATTCGCAAAGCAAGCATATTTAGAAAGCACTTTGGATAAAAAGTAGGGACTTTTGATAGAAATTACTTTGTATCGAAAGTCCTTGATTAAGGGAAATTTCAGTCAAGTACTTTCGATAGAAATTAGTTTTGATCGAAACTAGTTTCTATTGAAAGTAGTTTCTATCGAAAGTCTCTGATTAGAGGCCATTTGCAGAGGTTGACACAAGCCTGAAGTTTTCATGGCTTCATGGCTCAAACGCAGGGCTCAAATGGAAGAATAAGGAGAATTTCTTTTGCATTGCACAAGTACTCTAAATGAGCTTTCTAACAAATATAGATATAGATTTGACAATTTTTGAATTAAATAGGCCTATATTTTTTGACATGCATCGAATGTGGGTTTTTTATCAAATATAAACCTCCAAGTTTGACGTTTAATGAAAAATAGTAGAAAAGAGAAAAAAAAATTGAAAAATAACACTGGCCTCCATCTTCAAGTCTACTTTCTATCAAATTTTTTTTTTGAATTTCGATAAAAACACAACAAGTTATAAGCAATGTAGTCAAGGTATGTCAAAATTACAGTTTACTCAACTTCAAACGTTCATAAAATATGCAATAATCATGATAATGTCATCAAACAAATTGCATGCCCTCTGTATGGATGTTACAAAACTAAATTCGAAAGAATCACATTGATTTTTTTTTTTTAAAATTATGCTCTATGAACTCAATGTAACTCTTTGAAAATGACGTTTTAAGCAACAAAGTAGTTTTCATGGGAGAAATAAAACCATTCAAATCATTTTTAAAAAAAAGAAAAATATATATTTAGAATCTAGACAGAAAATCCTAAAAGACTCTACTTTACTTCATCTTCTGATCTCAAATGGTTTAATGGAAATATGCATCAGAATCTTTTTTTTTTTTTCAAAATGTAGAGTTCAGTGTCTATTCAGCAAAAAGTGTAACCCACTATTGTGGGCTCACCCTATGTCCTCTATAATTCGTAATCAAAAATTTTTGTAAGGCAGTGAGCCTTCCTTGGGATTGAGATCCTTTTTGTATTTTTGCAATGAGCTCTAGGAAATGTTCCTGAATGCATGTGTATTCCCCTTTGTAATACTCCTGATAGAGTATAGTGATTTTAATAGAGTTCATTCATCTTGTGAGTTTCATCCCCACCATGGTTTTTCTCCTAACAAGGTTTCCACGTCAAAAATCTCGGTGTTATGTGTTGGTTACTATGTTATGATTTTTCTTTCATGTTTATTATTTATATCTAAGATTAAAGTTTATAAGTTGATTAAAATTTGATGATATTATGGCACAACTGATTCACATCCCCCTCTTAGTTGTGTGTGCTCCTTAAGGTCCAACATCTTTTGTCATACTTTCAAATTTATTTATCTGCCATTAATCTTTAAACATAACTATTGATCTACTTCATTTCCTTGATTTTTCCTTGTACTTTGCATTCATGGTGAAAAAAACATTGTTGACTTTTAATGTTAAAACTGAAAACATTAAATATATTTTTTGAAGCCATCTCTTTGACTAAATTTAATGAGCTAGAATACTATTAATTTACTTAATTTGTTGTATTTGTAGGAATATTTTCTTCATTTATATTCAATATCATATCTCTAATAAGCATATGTTCCTTCCATTCAATATCAAAGATTTTTTTTACCTATATATTTAATGATCATTATGATGTCATTGTTACAACCTAGTTCATTATTTTATTTACTCACTATTATTTTATCATGTGGTTATAGTCATAAAAATCCTTTTCCCAAGAATATTGAACCAAAAGGTTTCATGCTATAGGATCACTATTCATAATATTCTCTATTTGGATGACACTTGTGGCATGTCCCTTTATGTTTTTTAATAAAGTTTGACTTTGCCGAATATGAATTATCCAATGGATGGAATAAGATTTTAGTGATTCCCTCGTGTCACATCTAATGTCTATTACTCATGGTAATGAGATCCCTAGAAAATAATGACCTTCTGATAAATGACTTTATTTCATTTGACTGTTTACTTTTAAGACCAAGAACAACCATCAACATTCCTCTTTCATAGGTATAGTTGTCATTCAATGTCATCATTTTTAGTAATGTTGTTTGTATGCTTTAGTTGGAAACCCCTTTACCAGTTCACTACCTCTATGCATTCGTGTGGATCTCCTAGAACACCTTGTTTTGTTCATTGTATGCTAATTGTTATGCTCCTTGTTGTAATCACGTCATGTTGTACCTGTAACATATGATGTGAATATCATACCTCATTTTTTATTATTTCATTAACATTGCTTGTATCTGAACTTTGCTAACAATGATGTCATGATACTTGGTATATCCTGTAGCACATTTCATTGATTGATATGATATTTATTATTGGACCTTTTGCTACTTTTTTCAATTCATACAAGTTCATTGGTCTTTTACTGATCATGTAGCATCCTATAATCTTTTAGCCACATATTTTGTTATTTATCAACATGTTGGGGTCAACCCTCATGGGAGCCCACTTCATCCCACATTCTGATAAATAATAAATGTGTATCTATTCCTACAAATGAAACAAACATGTTTGACAAAAAAATTAGATTTGTTTCATTGGTTCCTTTCTGATTTGCTCCGATCGGGTGCATTATGCAAGTGATATGTGTATTCAACTAATGATGTATAGGTTAAGGATTATGATCTTAAGCTCTAACACAATTTATTATCTCTCTAAATGTGCTTCAAAGGTGAGGCAGAGCTAATTAAAGATGAAGTTATTACTGTTTCAACTATGGTTCATCATTCATAAGGTAATGGCAGATCCTTCTCCTTTATCTATGTTTCAATTTCTCATACATTTCTTACTTTACCATGTATCTTTTTAGTCACTCCCACGAATTTTGTGGGATATGTATCTTAATTTTTGAATAAAGAACACTTTTAATACAAATATTTGTATAAATTTTAGTTTTGTTAAAACATTTACATATCATGATGCACTTATCTTTATCAACATTTAATTTTAGTAAGAATACTTAACAAAACTTAGAATGTACCTTTACATTTAACTAGAACACATAACCATCTCCCCCTAATTGAACTAATATCAAAAATTAGGTAACAGTAACACCCTTTTCTTCCCAACTTGAGATGATTTACAAACTTGAAGACAGTTGAGACAAGATGGAGATATGAAAAACAATGGGACAATTATTGCAATACTACTTCAAGAACAAAAATAATGTGGCCTACCTCCTAATTTTGATTAGTAATGCGACTACCTGAAAATGTTTAAACAATATGAGAATGACTTTCCTCTATTGAGACCTCATTATTGGTTGCAAACTTGACTTCTACTACCTTGTTGACCTCCATTCTGGATAGATGTCTTATAGGACATCCTTGTGAGATGAAAAAGTTCATGGAAAGAATGTTGGTTCCACCTTTTTACTTTGCTACTCCATCCCCCCTTCTGGTTTTCATTTGATGTCTCCAATGCTTCTTTTAGAGCTATGACCTTTAACACGTAGTATTGATGTTTTCCTTGAATTACCTCTCCAATAGTTGCTTCTTTAACCTCCAAATATAAACAAAATGATTCTTCTACATCTCAAATGTTGGAAGCTACAATTGAAATAATTATTGTATTGTCATTAATGTCAAACCTTAACTGGTAAGACAATTGCTATCTAGTAAAGTGTCATATCAATTGATTGATGAAGAAGATTTGAAAAGAGGAGATAACAAGAAGACCTAGTGAAATGGTTGAGTTGTGTGAAACTAAAATGGGTACTTGATGATATTGCACCTTGACAAGGTAATATGTTGTTTATCTTTAACACTAAGTGAATATTGGAAGACTAAAAGTCTAGTCTTGACCGAGCAAAAGAGAAGAAGATTAAGGAACTTATGTTTGTGCCGAGTGATGCGAGTGTCGACCAAGTGCCAGTGCATGTCGAGCAAATATAGTGTCAACCGAGCATCAACATTTACCGAGTGTCAATAATTACCAAGTTATCTAGTGATGACTGAGAAAAAGAACACAGTGATGACCGAGTGTCAGTATTTTGACAGTTTGAAAAGATTTGAGATCCCAACTGACATAGTTGAATTCTTGGGATATGTAAAGTGTATTTAAGATAAGGATGATCATTGTGGAGAATTAAATGAGAATTTAATATATGTTTAACCATTTTTATGTATGGACTCAAGAAGGAGTTTTGAGATGTATTCTACAAGGTAGAAGGAGAATGAAATGTTGGAAGGATTTGTTGGATCTGACCAAACCCTAAGATCTACGGTGATGATCAAGTGGAAAAAGATCGAGCTACGTAATTAGAGAGGTATAAGAGTAATCTAATTGTAGGTTATGAGTGTAGAGGTTGATTTAGTTGATTGGAAAACCTAAGTAGAAGGTAGAGAAGGCTAAGAAGAACAGTAGAGGACTGCATAGTGGTGAGTGCTTGACAGATTTCCAAGCATATTTGAGTGATAGAGATGAAAATTGAGGCTAGTCAATGAATTAGCATTTGAGCTAAGTGGATATGTATTTTCAAAGTGAGTTGTATGTTTCAGATCAATCTATTGTTACTTTCTAACCATTGTATCAGTCAAAATCCTTTTAACCAAGGTTGACCTAACAATCATATTGTTAATCCTTTGATCAAGGTGACATTCTAATGGAATGATCTAAGTCCTCCAACAAGGCTCACTTTTAATAGGGTGATTAAATCCTTTAACAAGGTCACATTTAAAAGTGTGTATTGTAACCTTTAACAGGATTGGATCCTCACAGAGCTCACTTCAAAAGAGTGAAAAATTGGTAGCATGTTACTTGTGGTTTTTCCCATATTGGGTTTCCATGTTAAATCCTGGTGTCATTCTTGTGTGAATGTTATTTGATGTGTTTTATTGTTAAGAGTTTTTATTCTGCAGGTTGATTACCTCAAGAAAATGGACTGCAAGTTTATGTTATTGATTATATGTTATAAAGACCGAGTGGATTTTTGAGTATATCTAAGTGGGTTGAAGTGTTGGAAAGTTCAATTGGTACATCTAGACCTGAGGATAACTTATTCACCCCCCTCTCAGTTATTCTAAATCACTCTAACAATTGGTATCAGAGCATTGTGGTGCTTGTAAGGAAAAGTTTGAAGGTACTTGAAGCTAAAGATAAAGATGTATAAAAAGGAGGTACCAAGGTTGAACAAGGAGAACTTCCCTGTATGGAAAATTTTGATGAAGCTACACCTAGATGGAATTGGAGAAGCAGCAAATACTATGTGGAAAATGATTACATAAATGTGTCGACAATGTTGATATCTCAGTAGATGAAAGAAAAGCGGGAACACAATCAAGTAATGTTGGAGATTGTATCAACCCTAAGTTATCCTGAATTTGAAGACATAAAAGACCATAAAACTGGAAAAGAAATGTGAGACACACTGGCATCTATCTATGGAGATGACACAAATTTACTAAGAGCCAAATTTGAAAGCTTGAGAGGTAAGTTTGATGAAATGAGAATGTTAGATGGTGAAAATATTGTTCAATATTATAATCGAGTTAAGGAGGTTATGAATGTTATTAGAGGAGATAATGGAACTATTGATGATGATATTGTTATTATCAAGGTATTGAGAGCCCTACTTCCTATTTATGCTATTAGAGTATCTGCTATACAAGAACTGAGATGTACTCCTGGTAACAAATTAACTCTAGAAGGTTTAGTTGGTAGACTTACTACTTTTGAGTTATCAAATTTTGATAATTTTACCCCTCACAATGTTGATTTTGCATTCAAATCACAATTGAATCTTCATAAATCAAAGAAAGGAAAAGAAAGACATGTGAATAGTGCCAGTGACACTTTTGACGATGATCTCGATGAACTTGAGGCACTTATGGCTAGAAGAATACCGAGAGGAAAAGGAAAATTCAAAGGTAAACTTCCTATAATTTGTTTTTCATGTAACAAAGTTGGCCATAATACAGCAAGATGCCCTGACAAGAATGAAAGAAGAGAAAGAAAGTACAAAGAAAAAAGGGATGACAAAGATTTCAGAAGGTATAAGGACTATAAAGAAAAGGGTAAGAAATCTTGTTATATTGCTGAAGAAGAAACTAATAGTGAATCTGATAAATCTGATGACAATGATATAGAAGTTGTTTATGTTGCTATGAAAGATGATTCTGATGAGGATGCAAAAACTACACTTATTTCATATATGATTAAAGGTGATAGATGAATAATTGATAGTGGTTTCTCACATCATATGACTGGAGATAAAACTAAGTTTGAAACCTTAAATCATTGCAAAGGTGGTAGTGCTAAATTAGTTATGATAAACCATATCTTGTGAAAGGAAAAGGATCAATAAAAATGACTGATAAGATCACACGTGACAATGCTTATTGGGTTGAAGGTATTAACTATAACTTGTTGAGTGTTTCTCAGTTGAACACTTTTGGATGCCGAGTTGAATTCCATCACAAAAAGGATAAAATATTTGATGCTACTGGTGAACTAATTAGAAGTGGAGAACAAAGAAGAGGTAATTTGTTCTAACTAGATCTATCTGACGAGACATGTTTTTTTGCACAATATGATGATGTATGGTTATGGCATAAAAGGTTGTGTCGTGTGAACTTTGACAATTTGGTAAACATTAGTAAGATGAAAAGAGTAAGAGGGTTATCAAGATTGAAGAAACATGATAATGTTATGTGTAAGCAATGTGAGTTGGGAAAAATGACAAAGTCTAGTTTCGATAGTAAAACCTATACTTCTGATATTTTTTGGAATTGGTTCATACTAACCTTTGTGGACCTATTGGTGTGCAAAGCTACTGAGGTGATAAATATTTCATATTGTTTATTGATGATTACTCTAGAATGATGAATTTGATGTTTCTCAAAGAAAAATTTGATGCCTTTCAGTTGTTTAAGTGGTATTTGGAAAAAGTTTAAAAAGAGACAGGTAAGAGCTTGACATGTCTAAGATTTGATAGAGGATGAGATTTTATATCTAATGAGTTCAACTTATTCCGTAATGATAGAGGAATCAAAAGATAGATGTTTGCTCGATGAGATCCCCCATAGAATAACATAGCCAAAAGAAGGAATAGATCAATAATGGATTGTGCTAGAACACTAATGATAGAGAAGAATGTTGCACAAAAGTATTGGAGAGAAGCTATAAGTACAATAATCTATACCTTGAACTGAGTACAATTGAAGAAAGGTACTGATGGTAAACCTTATGAGTTATGGTATGGCTATGCACCTAATGTAAAATACTTTAAAGTTTTTGGAAGTAAATGTTATATATTGAAGGATAATAGAAATGGAAAACTTGATGCTAAAAGTGATGAAGTCATATTCCTAGGTTATTCCACTAAGAGCAAAGTGTATAAGTGTTTGAATTCTAACACTAACAAAGTTATGGAAAGTGCAAAAGTTAGAATTGATGAATATGCAGAAAAGAATGAAGTTGAATGCAAGCAAGAACCTGAAGATTACAAATCTTTTGTATACATGAATGAAGGAGAGCCCAACAATTTACCTGAACCAGAAAATAAAATTGTCGAGTAACAAGAAACTGCCAAGTCACAGAAATAAGTTGTCAAACATCAAGACGTAACTTCTGAGCAATAAGAAGAAGAAGCAGAGACACAAAATGAACCCAAAGATAATTTTGAAGATGAATATGAAAACCAATAACAAGAGGAAAAAAGACCAGAGCCTACACTAGAAAAATATGTAAGAAGACATCATAAACCAAATCAAATCATTGGAGAAAAAGGTTCAAAGGTCGTGACAAGAAGCAAATTGAAAAATTAGACATGTTTATAATGTGAATTTGAGCCTAAATTGGTAAAAGATGCTTTGGATAATGAATATTGGATACAGGCCATGAATTAAGAAATTGAGCGGTTAGAGAAGAACAAAACCTAGACACTAGTACCTAAACCAAAGCACTAGAATGTTATTGGAACCAAGTGGGTATTTAGAAATAAGTTGAATGAGCATGAAGAAGTCATAAGAAACAAGTCTAGAATGGTATGCAAAGGTTATGCACAAGAAGAAGGCATTGACTATGGTGAGATGTTTGCCCCAGTTTCTAGATTGGAAGGAGTTAGAACTCTACTAGCTTATGTAGCTTACAAAGGATTCAAAGTGTATCAGATGGATATTAAATAAACATTTCTGAATGGAATACCGGAAGAAGAGGTACACATTGAACAAGCTGGAGGATTTTTTGATTCAAGCACAAAGAATATGGTCTAAAATCTACATAAAGCGTTGTATGGATTGAAGAAAGCCCCCAGAGCATGGTATGAAAGATTGCATAATTACTTAGTCAAAATTGGTTTTACAAGGACAAATGACAACAATAATCTCTACTTGAAGGCTGAAAAAGGTAAAGGGATATTGTTAGCTGAAATTATTTTTGATGATATCATATTTGGAGGACAAGATGCTTTATGCCAAACATTTGCAAATGAGATGCAAACTAAATTTGAGATGTCTATGTTTGGAGAGATCAAATTTTTTGTTGGTTTGCAAGTATATTAGATGAAAAAAGGTATCTACATTACTCAATCTAAATATATCAAGGAGATACTAAAAACCTTTGGCATGGAGGACTCCAGACCTATCAATACACCTATGGCTGCTGGATAGAAACAATCAAAGTATGATGAGACAATTGAAGTCAATCAAACCTTGTATAGGTCAATGATTGGAAAGCTACAATATGTTGTTCACTCTAGACTAGATATTGCAATAGCAGTTGGGATTGCTGCAAGATTTTTTGCAAATCCTAAAGATAGTCATATGATGGCAGTAAAAAGGATACTGAGATATCTAAAAGGAATAGAGGACTATGGATTATATTATAAGAAGAATGAAAAGTTTGACCTGAAAGTTTATACAGATGTAGATTGGGCAGGCAATGTTGATGACAGAAAGACTACAAGTGGTGGCGCATTCTTTCTAGGAAATATATTAGTGTATTGGACAAGCAAGAAGCATAACTGTATTTCTCAATCTACAGTAGAAGCTGAATATATTGCAGAAGTAGTTAATTGTTCAAACATAGTGTGGATCAAGCAATTGTTGAAAGGTATGAAGGAAGAGATTATTGAACCAATTATTATTTTCTATGATAACACAAGTGTTTTCAATATATCAAAGAGTTATGTGATGCACACAAAGACCAAGCATATTGCTATCAAGTATCATTACTT
The DNA here is from genome assembly GCA_018584345.1 of Thuja plicata. Lineage (NCBI taxonomy): Eukaryota > Viridiplantae > Streptophyta > Pinopsida > Cupressales > Cupressaceae > Thuja > Thuja plicata. Next base: position 800,182 of record MU225832.1, on the reverse strand, counting down.
GAGAGATCTAATTCAAGACAAAGAAGTGAGACTGGAATATGTGAATACAAAAGAATAGTTAGCTGATATATTTACTAAATCATTACCTAAGGATGCACATGAGTATTTGAGAGGTAAATTAGGGTTTATTCCCCTAGCCGAGGCTAACTAGGATCACATGGAGTGATTGCATCAAATGTATTACCCAAAATATCTAAAAAATTGATGCAAAGGTGGTCACACTTTAGGGGTTGCCTAAAGATGTGAAAAGTAACACACAAGATGTTGATCAGCCATAAGCAAGATGGCAAAGGGAGCATAGAGTTGAAAAAATTGACACAGAGATATCTACATGGTGAAGATGTATGACTTTGGCATTGTTGTCAAAGAGGGAGATAAGGCTATGAGATAAAGAGGGAGATAATACTTTTGAGGGAGATAAGCTACACAGATAAATCTATCCAAGAGGGAGCTAATATTTGTATTGGAGAGAATCAAAATGAAGCTAAGGACATTAATGAAAATCTGTTTCCAGAACATACTTTTTTGATTATTTGGTAATCTTGCATATGTTGTTTGCATATGGTGTTTGCTATCAATGCCAAAGAGGGAGATTGTTGGAAGCTACAATTAAAACAATTGTTATATTTCCATTGATGTCAAACCTTAACTGGTAAGACAATTACTATCTAGTAAAGTGCCATATCAATTGATTGATGAAGAAGATTTGAAAAGAGGAGATAACAAGAAGACCTAGTGAAATGGTTGAGTTATGTGAAATTATAATGGGTGCTTGATGAGATTGCACCTTTGAAAGGTAATATGTTGTTTATCTTTAACACCAAGTTAATAGTGGAAGACTAAAAGTCTTGTCTTGACCGAGAAAAAGAAAAGAAGATTAAGGAACTTATGTTTGTGCCGAGTGATGCGAGTGTCGACTGAGCACGAGTGCATGCCAATAAAATATAGTGTCGACCTCAGCATCAACATTTACCAAGCATCGTTAATTATCAAGTTATCTAGTGATGTCCGAGCAAAAGAACACAGTGATGACCAAGTGTTAGTATTTTGACATTTTGAAAATATTTGAGATCCCAGCTGACATAGTTTAATTATTGGGATATGTAAAGTGTATTTAAGATAAGGATGATCATTGTGGAGAATTAAATGAGCATTTAATATGTATTTAACTATTTTTATGTATGGATTCAAGAAGGAGTTTTGAGATGTATTCTATAAGGTAGAAGGAGAACAAAATGTTGGAAGGATTCATTGGGTCTATTGATAGGACTTTGTGACCAGTCTCATCAATAGAGGAACAGTTATCACCGGGTACCGGGGTACTGGCCAACTTCGCCTATAAAGGTTTTCCAGGGAATAAATTCTTTGGGCCTTCAAGTGTTAGGAATAGTCCCAAGAGATAACTGAGAGGGGGGGGGTGAATCAGTTATCTACAAGATTCAATTCTTTTTCCAATTAAGTACAAAATAATTTTAAACATAAACTCAAAAGATAACACAAAAATGAACAACACAATTTTGGTAACGGGGAAAACCAAATTACGTAAAAATCTCAGTGGGAATTAGTACCCACAAATAACTGTACTAGTTTATAATTATCCTTGTTAGAAGATCTTGCAACCCTGTTAGGAGTTGATATTTACAATGCAATAAGTACAGAGACTTGGTCAAAGGTCAGACCCTGTTAGGAGTCTTTTACAAATAATCCTGTTAAGGTTGAGGACTCACTGTCCAAGAGCTCACTGCTGAAATGGTGAAGGCTACAACCTTCTAAAAGGAATATATAAACTACATCTAAAAATGAACTATTTGTGTAGACCTGTTGTCTTGATCAGTTCCAGTGAATTGTAATCTTCTTCTGATTCTTCACATAGATCTTCAATTGATGAATGATGTAGACTTACTGTCTAACTTTCTGCTCTACTCTGTCTCATTCTTTCTCGCTTCATTCACACTTTGCAATCACAATTGAACTGCTATAAGTATCTTTCATAAGGATAAGGTCATGATGGTTGTAGGAAACACTTCAGTAAATTGCTTGTCAGCTTTACTAAGCACGCAATCAAATTTAGGACCACGCAACTCAAAATGAATAGACGCGTTGCTTCACATAGTCAGCTCTACCAAATTAACTCAAACATCATGTTTCTATTAAAACACATTTAGTGCCTTTGGATAATCATCATTAACTCATAACTAAACTTGAATACAAACATGCATATCCCAAAGATAGGCGCAACTCAAGAAACAATGTAAATACATCGACTCTTAACAGATAATCTCTAGAAACTATAACTGCCAAAACATATTAACACAGCTTAACTGAAACTACATATCTGAATCTACGTGTATGAATATTACATCCTGAACATGTCTACCACATATATATAAACGCGCAAGGATCTAGAATATCTGTACGGATAATTGCATACATGACACTGCTGTATATTATATGTTGTCATCAATGACAAACATACAATCAACTATTTGCACTGAAGAAAATATCCAACAATATCCCCCTTTGACATTGATGACAACATATGATATGAAAAACACCATCAACCCAAAGTATCTTTCTTCTTTTTACAATCTTCTCAATATCCTCATCAAAAACTCCTCTTAACTATTGCATCTCTTATTACTATATTTTTCATTACTGTATACTCCCCCAGAGTATATGCTCCCCCTAACTATATACTCCCCCTTTGACATCAATGGCAAAGGGTGCCAAAAATAATTAAGCACAGGTACTACTCCAAAAGTAGAGTAGTCAACCACTCATCAGTCACTGATGCTCTTTCCACAAGTTCTAATTAGACTCAGGAAAGGGAATTACTCCTAGCTTCTCCCTGAGATACACAAAAGTATCTTTAGATAAAGGCTTTGTAAAAATGTCTGCTAACTATTCTTTACTGCTCACATAATCCAACTTTACTTCTTTGTCTGCAACTTTTTCTCTTAGAAAATGATATTTGATCTCAATGTGTTTTGTCTTTGCATGCATCACAGGGTTCTTTGACATATTGATAGTGCTAGTGTTATCACAGTGAATAACAATAGGATAATCAATCTGAATACCAAATTCTTGAATCATCTGTTTGATCCAAACCATTGTTGAACAATTCAATGTTGCTACAACATACTCATCTTCTGCTGTTGACTGAGAGATACAATTCTACTTCTTTCTTGTCCAACTAACCAACCTGTCTCCAAGAAATACTACTCCTCCTGAGGTACTCTTCCTGTCATCAATACAACCTGCCCAATCTACATATGTATACACATGAAGTTGTATATTCTCTGAGTTAGGATACCATAAACCATAGTCTATAGTTCCCTTTAAGTATCTGAATATCCTTTTTATTTCCATTAGGTGATTTTGTTTAGGTTCAGCTGCAAATCTTCCAACAATGCCAACTACATTAGAAATATCTAGTCTAGATTGAGTAAGATATATAAGTTTTCTGATCATAGACTTGTATAGTTTCTTGTCAACTGCAGTGGAATCATCATCCTTAGAAAGCTTGCATCATGTTATCATGTGGGTGCTTACTTGTTTGCAATCTTCCATTTTGAAAGTCTTCAATATCTCCTTCACATACTTAGATTGATTTATGAATGTACCTTTGTCTGTTTGTTTTACATTCAATCCCAATAAATATTTGATAGGTCCAATCATGCTCATTTCAAACTCACTTTGCATCTCTTTGGTGAATTTTGCACTAAGTTTGTCATTACCTCTAAAGATAATGTCATCAACAAAGATAGAAACAAGTAGTAGTCCATCAGGTGTCTCTCTCATGAATAAGTTGCAATCTGCTGCTCCCTTTTTGAATCCAATCTTGGTTAAGTAACCATCAAGTCTCTCATACCAAGCTCTTTGGGCCTATTTAAGTCCATAAAGGGATTTCTTTAATCTGCATACCATGTCTAGTTTGTCTGATAATTTGAATCCTTCAGGTTGTTCTATGTAAACTTCTTCCTTCAAGTCACCATTCAAAAAGGCTGAATTGACATCCATCTGATATACTTTGAAGTTCTTGAATGTTTCATAGGCCTAAAACAACTTGATAGCTTCCATTCTTCTCACAGGGGAAAAATATCAGTGTAGTCTATTCCTTCTCTTTGTGCATATCCTTTACATACCAATCTTGCTTTGTTTCTTACTACTGTACCTTCTTCATTCATCTTATTTATGAATATCACTTTGTACTAATTAAATTTTTGTCACAAGGTCTAGGGACCAATTCCCATGTATCATTTTTGATTATCTGATCTAATTCTTCTTTCATAGCTTTCTGCCAATATGGATGATTGGATGCGTCTTCAACACTTAAAGGTTCAATTTGTGAAAGTAAACATACCTCTTCATCAACTGTTAAACCTTTGGCTTTAGATCTTGTCAATACTCTACTGCTCTGATCTCCAATGATATCTTCCTTTGAATGGTATCTAGTTGTGAATTTTGGAACTTTAGGTGTGACATCTTCATCTGTAATCTGTGATTCCTCTTTGCTTGTTTCAGGGTCATTGC
>MU225832.1:781412-794227 GCA_018584345.1 Thuja plicata | reverse complement strand
CTTCAAGAATTTTCTCAATGTCTTTAATGGAAACAAATCCAATTTCATCTTCTCCTAAGTCATCATCAGTTACACCATCTTCAGCATGATAGCATTCCTTAGTATATTTGGGCTTGTAATCTGATCTGAACTTCTTGACTCTTGTAGGATACTTGGATGGAAAATGGCCAACTTTGTTGCATGAAAAAAATTTGAATGGTAGCTGTCTTTCATATTTTCCTTTACCTTTCCTTTCTTTCTTGGCAATCATAGCAATGATTTCTTCTAGTTCTGTATCCACTTCTTCTTTCTCATTATTACTAGAGCTGCTCAAGAATTTCTTACCATGGACTGAGGCTTTGAAAGTTGTTTCAATTTTAGGTTCTGTCTTCAATCTTGATATCTCAAATGAAGATATTTTTTTGATCAAAGTCTCTCTCTTGAAGTCTTTTTAAAATTGCATAGTCTCATCTAAGATATTAATCTTCCTCTCATAGTCTACTGTCAATGTAGTCATCAGTTTGTCCATTATGTCTTCCTCTGAAATTTCTCCACCATTGTTTTTGATTCCTAAAATTGCTTCATTAATCCTCTGATTGTAAGCTCTGATGTTCTCTTCAGGTAGCATCTCTAAGTTGTTATAACTCTTTTTCCATGTCTTTCTCCGTGCATTCTTTGCTTGAATATCTCCTTCAAACATATCTTCTAAATACTTCCATATGGTGTAGGCTTTGTCTACTTTCTTGATCTTAGAGAATTCACTGTCAGATAATGCACTTATAAGGGCTTCCTTGGCAATTGCATTGGCAGTGAATACCTCCTTTTGTTTACTGGTAGCATCATCTTTTGTAAGGTCTCTCAGAGAGGGAACAATAACTTCTTGTGTGGCTATTTCAAAAATTTCAAAAACGATGCACTATAGATGTGTTATCATTTTGTTCTTCCAATCAAGATAATTCTCTCCATCAAACATAGGAATCTCTTTTCTAAAGTATGCCATCTGATCTACCTTAAGCTATTAGGATTTCTCTCCAAGGCACTTAGATCTGATACCAATTGTTAGGAATATTCCCAAGAGATAACTGAGAGGGGGGGGGTGAATCCGTTATCTACAAGATTCGATTCTTTTTCCAATTAAGTACAGAATAATTTTAAACATAAACTCAACAAGATAACACATAAATGAACAACAAAATTTTGGTAACAGGGAAAAGCAAATTAGGTAAAAACCCCAGTGGGAATTAGCACCCACAAATAACTTTACTAGTTTATAATGATCCTTGTTAAAAGATCTTGCAACCCTGTTAGGAGTTGATCTTTACAATGCAATAAGTACAGAGACCTAGTCTAAGGTCGAACCCTGTTAGGAGTCTTTTACAAATAACCCTGTTAAGGGTGAGGACTCACTGTCCAAGAGCTCACTGCTCAAATGGTGAAGGTTGCAACCTTTTGAAAGGCAGATATACACTATATCTAAAAATGAACTATTTGTGTAGACCTGTTGTCTTGATCAGTTCTAGTGAATTTTAATATTCTTCTGATTCTTCACATAGATCTTCAATTGATGAATGATGTAGACTTACTATCTAACTTTCTGCTCTGCTCTGTCTCATTTTTTCTCACTTCATTCACACTTTTCAATCAAAATTGAACTGCTATAAGTATCTTCCACAAGGATAAGGTCATGACAGTTGTAGGAAACACTTCAGTAACTTGCTTGTTGGCTTTTCTAAGCACGCAATCAAATTTAGGACTGCGCAACTCAAGATGAATAGACACGTCGCTACACATAGTCGGCTCTACCAAATTAACTCAAACATCATGCTTCTATTAAAACATGTTTAGAACCTTTAGATAATCATCATTAAATCATAAATAAAAAATGAATACAAACACGCATATCCCAAAGATACGCGCAACTCAAGAAATAATGTAAATACGTCGGCTCTTAATAGATAATCTCCAGAAACTATAATTTCCAAAATAGATTAACATAACTTAACTGAAACTGCATATCTTAATCTACGTGTATGAATATTACATCCTGAACATGTCTACCACATATATGTAAATGAGCAAGGCTCCAAAATATATGTACGGATAATTGCATATAATAAAACTGTTGTTTATTATATGTTGTCATCAATGACAAACATACTATCAACTATTTGCACAGAAGCAAATCTCCAACGTCAAGCACCTGAGTGTCGGGTCTCGACAGTGTGGGTAGCTAAGTTGGGCAAGTGATTGTTTTTGTTCGGGGGGATAGTTGGTTTTCACTTGTCTTCTTCGGGGATTTCATAAGTAGGTTGGGGTTTCCTGCAAGCACGCATGAGTTTACCAAATAAACAGTAAAAGATACGCCAGATTTAGGAATTTTTTACTTCTACTTATAGTCATACCACATATTTCTAACATCCACAATGCTCTAATGAAATACACTGAATGCATACATAACCATCAGTTCATACATATTCAATAGAAAGGGGAAATGAGATAATCTAATCTAATCTAATACTAACAACATCATTGCCAGAAAATTCTTCCTTCTTCATTAATAGGTTGTTCCAGCATCACTGGTGTGTACATCAATGGCTCCAAGGTGTCTAACAACTAAGAACTATCGAGCATTGATCTATGCAACTACTAGAAATGAAATGTTGAATGCTAATAGTGCTGGACTGCAAAATCATCAATTTCTCTAACCCTTGAAATGAGATCAGACTTGTTATTTATACACAAATTTTTTCCTAAAACTAACCTAATCTAACTGTACACTCAACATTAAAATACAATATCTGGTGGCTGGTACTACCTGCACCACTTTACAATTACCTCAAAAAGAGAAGAGGTCTGGCATGACATAGGAAGAAGACAAGAAGAAAGGATGGAAGAATCAGCTTCGAGAAGAGTGCCAGAGTAAGAATAGGAGAAATCTGATCTTCCTAGAGTTCAAGGCTACATGCTTCATTAATATGAAATTTGGCTCATTGTATTCGATGCACCAGGTAGTTAATGCTAGAGCGGTGCCTTGGGAAGATCACCTATTAGGGCCATCCCTCAAACTGAAATGCCCTATTGGGGTTGCCTACTTTCTGACACCCTTATTAACTATTGGATAATGACTGGTTAGCTCCAGGAACCTAGACACGGGTCACCGAAAGAATACAAAACTGTTGGATCCAGAATTCCAGAGTCCGGGAGCTTACACTCAAGGAATAATGAATACTCAAAAATACACCTTGCTAGTGAAAATCCCTAGAATCTGGAGAACTTTACTATCCCTTGTTGTTATTGAATGCTTCCAAAATTTGGCTAATGCCATCTCCATCTATGTCCTTGATGTTGTTCCACTGATCGTGGACAATTCCAAATTTCTCTTCAATATCTTCGGCCCCGTCCCAGAATTCATCGACTAGCTTGACAGAGTCATGAGCCCAGAGCATCAAGTTAGATATTCTCGATAATTTCCCTCCGTCAAAGTCTCCAACAGACTGATACCGAGAATCCATCAACTCATCATATTTACTAAGGACATAATCCTCCAGGGCGCAAGTTCTGGTGGTGAAGGGATCAACTTGTGAAACCCTTATAATGAATGCTTTGTACAGGTCTAAATGATACCAGACTCCCATGACTTTCTCTTTTAGGGTCGTGACCAGTTACTTGCTTATCTCAATTTTGAGGCCAAGTTTGGAGTACTAGGCCTAGAGGAATTCAAAGGATTCCTCTCTCAAAATTCTTGCCTCAGTAATGGCCTCTTCCCCGAAGTTTATTATTTCTTCTAATCTGGTCCTCCAACCTTCATATTTCTCTAAGTTCCCTTCCCATAGGACATTGGAATTTTTCACTTGGCCCAAGAGATTATTGACCAAGTAAAGGTTCAGGAGTGACACCTCTAAAAATTGCCGTATGGCCTTGATCTTCTCAGTGATCCACCCATCTACAGCCTACACCTTCTTCTTCATGGCCCTAAGAGCTTCCATGTCACCCTACGGAAGTGGTGGTCCAGAGGTGGAGGCTTCCAGATGGATTTTGGCCAGTGGTTGTATAAGTTCTGCTAGAAGTCTGAGGGGATTTTCATTTTTCTCTCTTTCCTCCTTTACCTTTAGCACCTATTTGTCATACTGGGCTTCAACTGCCCGGGTTGCCTCTCTTAGTAGGTCTAGCTCACCCTACTTATTTCTCCTCCCTAGAGGCACCTCTGTGATTGCATAATCCTTGGCCCTTATTGTTTCCACATCTGTATTTGGGGGAGGGGTTGTAACTATTGCAACTGTGCTTCCTCCCGGACCAGTCTAGAGGGTATGAACTATCCGGGCCTTTTTGGGCTTCTTAGCCTCTTCATTCTAGGCCATCATTTCAGCCAAGGAGAGGGGAACACTTGCCACCACTAGGGCATTTATCTTTATAGATTCCACCATCCATTATGGCAGATAGGATAGTTTGGTTGCTAAGGCCTGAGTGTTGGGACCTCCTTCAGAGTCCGGCAGTGCATTCCTAGTATCTACAATTTCTTTGGGCTCTTTCTCTTTTTCTTGTTCCTTTTCTCTGGAGGCTTTAGTGTCTTTCGCCCTGGTGGCATCCTTATCTATGATGTCAGGGACCTCATCTCCACCGCACCAACATTACCTATATCATCAGGGATTTCCCCATCTTTCTCAGCATCTGTTGAATCAACATTTGTATCCTCGGGGTTCTTTCCCCCATCCTGCTGCTATTGTTCACCTTTGGTGCTATTTGCTAGAACACCCTTTTCCTTAGGCACATCTTTCATAGGAGGCAGAGGTGTTTGGCCAATGTTTGACTGTGCGGCTGCCGAGACCACCTCACTAAATGTCATACTCCAGGGCACTTGATCACCCAAAGTAACTCAAGGCATTTGGAGCGTGACAGTTGGGGGCACAGTTGATCCCATAGGTCCAGTTTCCCCAGTTGTCAGTTGCTCATTGATTGTTTTCCTTGAACCTGTCTCGGTCCCCTGGACCAGTGTTTCTTCCTATTCAGGTTCCTTTTGTGCTTCTTCTTTTTTCGGTTCCTGGACCTCTTGTTCTAGGATCACTTCCTTTTCTGGTTTCTCCCCTTTATTGGGGATTATATCCACCTCCTTCTTCTACCACCTTATATATCTCCCTGTACAGGTTCATGAGTTCATCTATCTTGAAGATGTCATCAAAGTCATCATGCGGGGGGAGGTTTCTAGAAGATCATCCAGTTTGGGGGATTTTGAACTGACCTCCACTGGGGGAACATTGTGCATGCCAGGGCCCGTGTCTGTGCTTGGGGGATTGGCTACCTTCTACATCTTATTTCTTTTTAATGGGGCCCTGGCATCTAGAATATCCACAGATTCTGCCTCGGCGAATGTCTACCTACTAATTAGTGCTGCCAATGAAGAGGATCCCGCCGAGTGGGTGGATCCCACTGGAGTTGCCAGGAGACCGCGAGAAAGAAGGGTGCTTATATTTTGACTCATCAGCCTAGACGCCTCCATCTATATCTGTATTTTCTCCATCATGGGGAGCAAACCCTGGGAAGGCACTTGGGTTGGGGTACTTTCTTTGTCCTTCCCCTTACTTTTGCTTGATCCCACGGTTGTAGAGGTCGAAGCAAACCCCCATAGAATTGGACCCTTACAGGTGCTCCTTGAACACACCCTCTCAAAATATCTATGACTATTATCAATGATGCGACAACTCACATCCTCAATTTTGAAGTTCTTCGGGGTGTCCCAATCCACCGAAGGGAGATCCAACTTGTCGATCTCTTGTTCTTTGTATGATGGGTCCTCCAGAGGCCCATCGTCTGTAAAATCTTTCAGGAAGCCCTGAAGTTCGAGGGCCTTCATTAATCCTTTGGACATCCGGGAGTACTGCTGGGCCCAAAGATCAAAACTATCCTGGCAATCTGCCCAAAAATATTCAATGTTAACTTTATGCGGCGCGGATGCTCGGGGTAGTGCCTCTCTTATCTTGAATACCGGATCAAAATTTCTTCTAGTAAGGTGGAATTCCACTAGTCCCAGACTCTTTAACTCATTATTGGCTTCCTTAGCTGCCGTGAGACTACAAGAATAGTTCCCACAAGTGATCGGGAATGGAATTGATGTGACCTTTTTCAAGGCAAAGAATGCATAGAGCTCCAGGATTTGCCTGCAAAACTCCAAAAGAATGATCCTATCCCTGTAATGCCTGGGGAGTAGGTAGGGTTTCTCAGAGAAGTCGATCATCTAAATGTAAGTATGCTACTGAAATTGAATAAAATAAGTGTCGTAAGTGCTCACCAAGTTCATCACCTCCTATGACAACCGGTACCCAGTATCCCGAGTAAGTGTCAAAATGTTGTGGTAAACGAACGCGTTGTTTACCTTGCAAAAATTGGGGAAGATGAGTTGCCACTGAACCTGGGGATAATGTTCCCATGGGACCAACTAGTCAGGCCCATTCTTGAGAATTCCCACTATTTGCTAACCCTGAAAAGTGGGTCTTTGTTGGGCCAGTGGTCACAATACATATGAATTCATGTAGAACTTTGAATTCTAGAGGACATTATTCAACTGGGAGTCTACATGGTTGACGATGATAGTCACCCAATCAAAGGTCTAGCTGTGGGTGGTGATGCAGTAGAGAAAATAATACAACCATGCCAAAAAGTCTCTGGCATGGGGCTCTCCAAAGAGCCTGCACAAAAATATGATTCCTATTAAATGGATTCTTTAAAGTCTCCACGGGGAATCTCCAGCTTCATCTTCTTATAGTCCCTTCTCGGGGACTTCAGCCAGCGAGTATTGAGATGATGTCGGGAAAGGAGGGAGATTTCCTCAAACTCCTTCAGTGATACAGACTGGGAGATAACAATGGCTCCCTTGAACTAGGGGATTCCTAGCCCCAAAGTAAAAGTGGTGACATCCAAATTGACAATGGTCGTCGGATAGTGTAATGGTAGAGGATTGGCAAGCAAAACTAAGCAGGGGAAACTTGTAGCTTTAATGATGCTAGAGGTGACCACATTCTTTGCCATAGCATCTTCGGCATCCCTCTATTGATACATGGTTTGGACAAGGCTCTGCATTTCAGCCCATAGTTCGGGCTCGGTATCTGTGATCTCCTGCAACTTGGAGTCCACTTTGGACCCCATAAGAATACCCTCCCTCAGGTATTTGGAGGTTAATATAATTTTGGCGAGCATCTTCTCGGCCTTTATTTTTGTGGCCGCCCGAGTTGAGGTAGTTGGAAGCTCCAGAATTCCAAGAGGAGTTGTTACTTCAGACATGTTGATGGATTACCTGCAACCTGCAAGACCGGAGAACCATCAATACATATGATATGACAAAAATACATTTAATGGAATCCAGGGAATTCACTGCCATCTTGCACCTGCTCAAAGAATATTAGTATGCATCAAAATCCTGGAATATAAAAGTTAGCAAGGATTGGATTTTGATCAACACTTGGAGGCTCTCGGGTATCAGTTTAGGTGACAAAAATGGGATGAAGACCCAGGGACTTCCCAGTACCTGGAGTCTAGAGAAACTAGCCATTATCAACACGACCGACAATGAGTCATACTTGGCTAACATGGGTTATCATGTGGCCATGTGACAGACAGTGTAAACACTCTTAATGGCAAAAAGTGGGCTGACACAAGGGAAATTAATTCCAGATGGGATGTCTTTTGAATGCTAACTCGTGGGGAATTAGTCCTGCCATTAAGATGAAAAGACAAAAGAGGGAGAAGACTGCCATGGCTTGAACAGGCGAGGTGTCGAGTTTGATCCAGGAAAACACCATGTGGATGAGCTCCAAATATGGTTTTCAACTCACAGGGCATGACAAGATCACCATGGGAAGGCTCACCAGGACAATATACAACCCTAAATGTATAGGGGGAAATCCATAAATGACACCATTTATAGGAACTATGACACTCTACAGAAGGAACTCAAGAATTTATAGTAGGAAGACTACCCATTTATAGCAATTCCAAAACCTATACACAAGGATTCATAAGGATTCACAATATCTACACTAGAATACATTACTTACAGAGCATAAAAGCATGAGGAAGGTGAACAACCTTCCTATAGAGCCATCCCACCAACGAGAGGCGAAAATAGACCAGAAAGTGAAGCAAGAATGAAAGCAAGGACAAAGAAGAAACAAAACAAACCCAAACACAAACACAAACAAAAATAGAAGGAGGAGAGCCGAAGGGCCTACCTTAACAAATGAAGGAATGTAGGAAGAGGAGCATAGGAGCCACTCTTCAACTGGTTTACCTTGAAATGACCATGAACCAACATTGTTAATCATTGTTTGAGCACTGTTAATCACTAAGAGCAATTCACACTTAATCATTGTTTGATCGCCTTAATCACACTGGTTAATCACTCTGGATAATTTTTTCACAGTAAACATGAAAGTGACAGCTAAATCCTATTTATACCCTTAGGGCAAAAACACATTTCTTTCTTTCACAAACTCTGGGAAAGGCAAACCTTCAGACTCTAGGCTTGGGGATTTCGTGCAACCACACCCTCTAGTAGAAGAGGAAATGGTGATAGAGAATCCCAGAGTCCAGACTCTAGCTGGAACGATGAAGACAAACACTTCAGGACCAGGCCCTGGAGCAAAGAGAACCAAAAACAAAGAAAATAACCCTTTTGGCAGCAAAGGCCAGAGAAAAACAAGGGGAAAAGAAACAAGGCCAAAAGCAAAAAAAGGGGGACCCAACATTTTTCCTAAAAAATGTAGGGACAAGTATGTAGGGAATAACAGGATCTAACCAAACCCTAAGATCTACAGTGATGATTAAGTGGCAAAAGATCGAGCTACCTAATCAAAGAGGTATAAGATTAACCTAATTGCAAGTTATGAGTGTAGAGGTTGATTCAATTGATTGGAAAATATAAGCAGAAGGCAGAGAAGAATAGTATAGGACTGTACAGTGGTGACTACTTGATTGATTTCCAAGTAGATCTGAGTGATAGAGATGACAATGGAGACCAGTCAGTAAATTAGCATTTGAGCTAAGTGGATCTGTATTTGCAAAGTGAGTTGTATGTTTCAGATCAATCTACTGTTACTTTCTAACCATTATATCAGTCAAAACCCTTTTAACCAAGGCTGAACTAACAGTCATATTGTAAATCCTTTAATCAAGGTGACATTCTAATGGAATGATCTAAGTCCTCTAGCAAGGATCATTTTTAACAGGGTGACTAAATCCTTTAATTAGGTCACATTTAACAGTGTGTATTGTAACCTTTAATAGGGTTTGCTCCTCACAGAGCTCACTTCAGAAGAGTGAAAATTTGGTAGCATGTTACTGGTGGTTTTTCCCATATTGGGTTTCCACATTAAATCCTAGTGTCATACTTGTGTGAATTTTATTTGATGTGTTGTATTGTTAAGAGTTTTTACTATGCAAGTTGATTATCTAGGTGGACTGCAAGTTTATGTTATTGATTATATATTATAAAGACCAAGTGGACTGTTGAGTATATCTAAGTTGGTTTAAGTGTTTTAAAGTTAAATAGGTACATCTTGACCTGAGGATAACTAATTCACCCCCCCGCTCTTAGTTATTCTAAATCATTCTAACACTCAAAATGGTACAGGGGCGCCTTGTCAAGTTCAAGCTTCCGTAAGTCAATTTTGGTTTCTTAACTTAGGTTTGGTAATTTAATCAGGTAACAAGGTCCAAAAGACCATATTGAACTTGGTTGTATTGGTTTGGAGTCTTAGAGTGTCATTTTTCAAATAATGTAGAAGTTGTGAATTCTTGAAAAATTGTCATAGTGCAAAATGCAAAGAATGGGAATGTGAAGGGTGAAGGTTGGTTGGAATTCAAAAGAGATTATTTTAACTACTGCAACAAGATTTAAAGGCTTTAAAAGACCTTTTATGTTTGATCCAAAGTGGTTTTGGATTTTTGAAGATGAAATGAATCCAAAATAACATTGTTGTTTGTAAATTCTAACATTTTTATCATTTTAGGCCCTCGTACAAGCTTGTAATTTATAGTAAAAACATGAAATTTGTTGGAAAATTTGGCTAATTTTCTTACCTTTCAAATTCTTTTTGTTTGAGTAAATTTTATCATTTTTTGCAAAAGTTATGATAAATGTAGTGATTGTCACTTTTAGATTTTCACTATAAAACAAGTAATTTGATTGGTACGACCTTGTATGGTATAGTACAAGCCTAGAACCTATATGGTTGGAAATATATTTTTTTTGTGGATTTTTATTCATTCTTACCAATCCATAAGATAATATTTTTTGATTGGTTTAGTAAGTCAATCTTTGTAATAGCGTTGTTGGGAAACTCAGGTAATAGTGAGTAAAAAATCAAATTTTGAGGCATTTCATACACAAAAACCCACTCTTATTTTGGTATTTGTTCTATAAAACCAAAATGGGTATCCAAAAGTGGTCTTGGATCCTCTAGGTCAGTTCTAAAACAATATTTATGCCTAAAAACCTCAATCTACTATACTAATTAGGCCTTAGAGCAGCGCTACCAGTCAATTATAGAAGGGTATGTTGCAAAGTATCCCCTCCCAAGTTTTTTATGCTTAAGAGGCCCAAAATAATATTTAAATTACTTATTATTTTGGGGAGATCTAGTTTGCATCAACAGTTATGTCAGATTTTGTCATCTAGTATGGCTACTAAGAAATCAAGCCTATTGAGAGAGGTGCCAAGTAAGTTTGGAGCATCTGAGTCTTGTGAGCCATTGTGGGGTTGAACATGGTGTTTCCACATGGTATAATGTGTCTCTAATTTTTAATGTAAACCTTGAATCACTAATGCATGATTTGGTGTCTTGAAGCCATATAGCCTTGTGAAGGTGATGACAAGAAGAAGAGATTTTAGTGCAAAGAGGAATAACCCATTGTTGTGAAATATGTATCATTTATGTTTATTTGAACCCCTACTCTAAATAAAAAAAAACTCTTTTTCCATCAAATCTGAAAAAAACTTCTTCTTCATTCCAAAATGACTCTTTAACCTCCAAATCTGAACAAAATGCTTCAATGTCCTCTTGAGTCATTTGCATAATATGACTGATTTTTAACTCATTATAGCTCTGACCAATTTTTAATGAGACATAAAAAATATCTTCTTGAGGTACAAGTTTTGATTTAGGAGTTTGTTCATAAGATTTTTATTTTTCAAGGTGTGGCCTAACATCAATCTTTGAGAAAAAATATATATTATGGAGACAAAATCTTCAATTTTATTCATTTCTTTTTTTGTTTCATGGAATACGAATCCCTTGTCCAAATATTCTTGATATTGTATACTTGTCCCTAGAGTTAGTATGAACATATTCTCTTCATTTTTATTAACATAATAAGGAATTTCAACAAATAAATTAGTCATTATCTCATCATCAAGAACATTTTGTTCAACATACCTAGCATCTTCTACCTCTGGTAGCAAATCTGATTTATGATTCTCAATATCTTGCACAATCATAACATATAAATGATTTATCTCAGACTCTTTAAATATTTCCTTATGCTATTCTACAACTTGAGAAATCATAATATCATTGGGTTCTTGAGGTTGCACTAGGTTTGGGGAAGGTTTCTCTTGAGGTGTTGAATATTGAATGGGTTCCTCATAAGGCTTTACTTGCTCTAGAACAAGTTCTTGTACTATAACAGGCTCTTTAAAACTTAGGAAAACAAACATTTGAGGTTCTTTATTTATAGGCTCTTAAAATGAGGGATCACTCCTAAAACTTGGAATTTCAAATTTGGGAGATTTAGGAGACTCACCTTGCAAGAAAATTAGAATCTTGTCTTTGGAAGCCTCTTCTTTGGAAAGTTGTAACCTCATCTTTGCATCTTTTACTATATGTAACATTTAAAATTGAGGGCACCAAAATGTAAGATAAGAATAATGGTTTGGAGTAGCAATTGGATTATTTTTATTATTATTGGATAAATTGTATTGTTGAGATAGTGGAGAAGGTAGATTGTCCTCTTAGCCCCAAATTTCACAAAGGAAAGATCCACTTTGATCAACCATAAGAAAATGGTTAATACACAAATGTATCAATCAATCAGAAATAAGAAGAAAGAAGAAAGCCTTACAATCCCAAATAATGGATGAAAAGTATATAAAAACCTTGATTAAAATGAATTGAAGACAAGTACTAACCTCTAAATATAGTAGATTTGGAAAAGCTTGTTTTTTGATGTTTGTGTTAGGTTTTGGGAAATTCTACAACCGGATCTAGAACAAAAATGCAGAGACGGCCAAAACCTAGAAATATTTTCCTTTTCTGAGTCAGGTTGACCTTGACCTCTTTACAGGGGCACAATTGTACCCCAAAATGTTGACCTTGACCTGCACTGCTCCGACAGAAATTATGTTCACGAATCCCAGAAGTTGGCCAAAAAGGGTATCCAAATCTGCTCTTAAATTCATTGTCATGCACCTGTACCTACAAGAAAAATGGTTTTATTTGTTGGGGGGGAGGGGTTTGCCTTGGTCAAACCCCAGTTTTGGAATTAACCTTATAATATAATTGAAATTGCATAAATGAACAAAGAAAATAAACAAATTCACCTTGCTTGTATAGAAACCCTTGTGGAGGATTCAAATCCTTAGATCCACAAGTATGTATGCACCAAATGAATGTAGAATCTGGAATGTAGGATGTCTCAAATCAATTGATTGTAGATCTTCAACACCAATCTTTAATGGATCTTGGAATAGGAAGAGGCTTGCATGGATGTGGATGGAGAAATCTTCAACAAGAGGGCTCCATAGAGCTTGAATCCTTCAATGGCTACCAATGGATCTCCTTGATGAATTG
>MU225832.1:746416-763528 GCA_018584345.1 Thuja plicata | reverse complement strand
GAGAAAGTCCACTTTCTCAAGCTGGACTTTCTTAAAGTCCATTTTCTCAAGCCTTTCTCCCATGCTTCATTAAGGCCCTCATTAATATGAAGACCTTAAGCCTATGTCTCTCCCATGCCTTATTAATTCCTTGGGCATTAATGGCTCTTACATCTTCATTTATGAGTCTCCAAATTCATAAATGAACCTTGTCCCCCCTCTCTCTCGCCCATTCTTCTATAAATAGAAGCCTGTTTTGAGAGCAAAGAAGCCTTCACCTTAGATCAAAAATACATTTTTATGTTGTTAGATTCATCCTAGATTCATATTACATCTATTATATCATGCTAGTTCATTGTTTCCATTTGATATTTTAAAGCTAGATTGCATACTTTTTCATATTTTTAGCTTAAATTTGAATGAAATCCTTCATGCTAGAATAATATTGGTCACTGATTTGAAGCATATTCTGAGGGCTAAATATGAAACTAATTACACTCTTTCTAGTTAGAAGGCAATAGGTCAATATTAGTGGTTTTTAACATTTTGACTAACCATTTGAACTAATGCAATGACCTATTGAGTGTTTGTGTCTTTTTTGACAGGTACCCAAATACACACACACAATAGTAACAACAACCATAAGAGCATCATATTGATTATGTAATTCTTTAGAAGGTAAATATTTTTGAGTAAATACAATTTCAAGAGGACCCAGGGTAGCATGCACGCACTGTAAGAATGCATTTATGTTCTCTTGATTAGGAGGTGGAGTGGAAAGAGTTTCTAGAGATTTTTGCAAGGCTTCATGGTAGGCAGGTGAAGTTTGAAGAAGCTCCCATAAAGAAATCTTGGCAGGGGTATCACGCAATTGGTTTATCAAACCATACTCCTTGCTAGGAAGACAGGGTGGAGGAGGAAGAATGGGTTGAGAAGGTGGTAAAGAAGTAGGAACCACCAGATTAGGTTGAGGGTTATTCCTAGTACGATAGGTGTGAGATATCGAATCTTGATCATTGAAAGACTCTATAGAATCCATGGGTTTACCTATGATAGTAATGCAAGAAAAACCTTTGATAGTCAACAAGGGTTTTGGATAAACCATGTTAGTTGGCTCAACACTACAAACAGATTCACAAGAAGGAAGCAAAGAAGAAATCCTAGGAGGAGATGAGGTAGGATCTTGATTCTCCATATGATCATCAATAAGAGGGAGATTATTAAGGGAATTCATATCATTCTCAATGAATGCCTCATCACTAGATGAAATCCCAAATGGAGGTAAAACATCTATAATGTCTTCTTCTTTCTCTAAAATGTCTACATAAGGGGAGTGTGTTTTAGAAAAAGAGTCACCATCATGTATGAATATGTCATCCATTAATAAATCACCCTCTTGTATCAAATATTCTTCACGAGGAGGGGATAAATCAATGTCTTTATCCAAGGGTTCATCCCAAATATGAGGATCATCCACAATGGCTTCATGAGGAAGAGAGTAATCAATATCCAAATCCAAAGGTTCATCCCAAATAGGAGGATTATCATCCCTATCAATAAAGCACATTGTAGGAGCGCCATAAATCACTAAAGCTTGATCCCTAAAGGGGAAATAAGGTAAATTATATTCTAAAGTAGGTTCATAGAAAATACATATATTATGAGAAGAATTAACATCAATCCTCAACTCATCTCCATAAAGAGAAATATGATGGAGAGAAATATTAAATTCATATTTTTTCTCTAATATATCCTTACAAGGTAATACAAGAGAGGACAAAGCAACATCACACGCACTAGATAAAGTTTTTCTAGGTGTAACACCATGAAATGGTAAGGTAAGAGGAAGATGTTGTTTAATCCCAAAAGTTATATAAGGTTGTTTGGAAAATACTTGAAACAACTTGTAAAGAAATGCATAGAAAATATATCTAAATGCATTCAAATGAAATCTATAAGCATGAAAAATGTAACTATTTTTGTATTTTTAAAAAAATGTTATGATTTTTTATTTTTGATATATAAATGCAAGAGCATAAATGAAATCTACTTTTAAATGCATGTAAGATCTAACATAAAATGCAAATCTAACACCAAAAAAGAAAGAGTTGTCTATCGCGAGTTCACCAAAATGTAACATATAAAATGGAGGGCACCAAAATGTAAGATAAGAATAATGATGTGGGGTAGAAATTGGATGTATTGTTATTATTATTGGATAAATTGTATTGTTGAGATAGTGGAGAAGGTAAGATTGTCTTCTTAGCCCCAAATTTCACAAAGGAAAGATCCACTTTGATCAACCATAAGAAAATGGTTAATGCACAAATGTATCAATCGATCAAAAATAAGAAGAAAGAAGAAAGCCTTACAATCCTGAATGATGGATGAAGAGTATATAAAAAACTTGATTGAAATGAATTAAAGAAAAGTACTAACCTCAAAATATAGAAGATCTGGAAAAGTATGTTTTCTAATGTCTGTGTCAGGTTTTGAGAAATTCTGCAACCGGATCTGGAACAAAAATGTAGAGATGGACAAAACCCAAAAATATTTTCCTTTTCTAAGTCAGGTCAACCTTGACCTCTTTGCAGGAGCACAATTGTACCCCAAAATGTCGACCTCAACTTGTACTCCTCTGATGAAAATTATGTTCACGGATCCCAGGAAGTTTTCTGAAAAGGGTATCCAAATTTTCTCTTAAATTTGCTATCCTATACTTGTACCTGCAAGAAAAATGGTTTTTTTTTTTGGGGGAGGAGAGTTTTGCCTTGGTCAAACCCCAATTTTAGAATTAACCTTTTAATATAATTGAAATTGCATAAATGAACAAAGCAAATAAACAAATTCACCTTGCTTGTATAGAAACCCTTTTTGAGGATTTGAATCCTTGGATCCACAAGTATGTATGCACCAAATGAATGTAGGATGTAGGATGTCTCAAATAAATTTCTTATAGATTTTCAACACCAATCTTGAATGGATCTTAGAATAGGAAGAGGCTTGCATGGATGTGGATGGAGAAATCTTCAATAAGAGGGCTCCAAAGAGCTTGAATCCTTCAATGGATAAAAATGGATCTCCTTGATGAATTGAATGCTTAAATGTGCTTGAATGATTTAAATTAGATGATTTCTTCAATATATATTTGGCTTTCTTCAAGTCTTGCTTCTTAGCTTGTCTTTCACATTTAGATTTCACTTGCTTCAATAGTTTTTGTGCTTAGAGAAAATGAGAGGAGAAGGCTTCCTTATATACAAATCTAGGGCACAATATTCTAGAGAGGCCTACATGGAGAATTAAATTCCCATTAGACCTATACCCCTAGAAGTGGACCTATATTAACTATAATTTCAAGAGTCATTGCCTCGAAGACCGAAATAGCCTACCCGGAAGTGGGAAACAATTCTTTCTGAAACCCTGACATTTGGAAACTTTGGGAACCTAAAATTTGGACCCTAGGTCAAGGTTGAGGTTAACCTTAACCTAGAGGGTCAAACTTGACCTTGAGGTCAAGAATCTCAGAATCACAGAGCAGGGTGCTAGAAAAGGTAGGAGAAAAGTGGAAAATAGAGCAGAATCAGGGGGAAAAGCCAGATCCAAGTCAAAGAACCATTCAAGGCATTTGACATGACCCCAAACCACCTACTTGGAGGGCTAAACCAGTCCTAAATGAAAGTGCTTCCATTTTTCAATGATACACTATAATATGTCATTTTAGATTCTCTTTAAACTGCCTCTTTTGCATCTCATATTGTTGTTCTTTTGTTGGCAATGCTTTTCCCCTTGGAAAAATCTGAATATTTTTTGCTTGTGGAGTCAAAACATGGCTTTGTTTACTTGTAATTGGTTGTATCTCACAAAATAATGGCATTGGATGCCTTGGGGCTATACTACTAGCTTGAATTAGGCATTATTCTAGAGTAGTTATGGATATATAATTGTCTTGTGCACACTAATTTTATCATATTACTGTCATATTGTAACAATACTTTAATGAATATATTGATACTTTAATTTTCTACATCTAATAAATTTATACCACAAATATAAACCTCTATTTATCTTCATTCCTACAAGATGTATGCCTTTAAAATATCTTATCAAATAACTACTGCTCAAAGTTCACTGTTAAGCTTTACCGAATAGCAATCTAGCCTTTACCGAAATATAGTAAATAACTTAGTGTTTACCGATCAATCCTGTTTTATTAATGTGAAAAGAAAAAAATTAAAGTAATGAACCATATACACATTTCACACATGGATTTTTAATGTGGAAACCTTGTTAAGGGAAAAACCACTTGGGACTGGTAGCCCAAAATTTTCACTCTTCTGAAGTGAGCTTGGTGAAGAGCCAACCCTGTTAAAGGTTGCAAACACACTATTAAGTGCGACCTTGTTAGAGGATTTAAATATAATAGTTTTTTACTTGATATATGGCATTTCACTATGCTATCTTCATGAGAAACTTTTTGATACTCCTTGGGATGTATCTCAATATATAAAGGATAATTAAATCCCACTCTGTTAAGAGATTTTATGAATCAATGGTTAAAATGAAACAATATATGATCTGTTCATAAATATAACTTTAATCTTGCAGATGTTTAGATCTATTGTAAGCTCATAATTACTTTTTGATCAATGTTTCTTTTCTGTTCCTTTGCTACACTTCTTTTTTCTCAGTGATGATATTGCTTCTTTGTTGCTTGGTGTTCATAGAAATCGTAGCTCTATTCTTTAGCTTGTTTGATCAAGACTGTATGAAGACTTCTTATCTTCACCAGTATTCTCTTCAGCATCCTCTTCTATTCTCCCACAATTCATAATGAATTAGCTTGTCTCTCTTATAGACATTATTTCACCATTTCTAAGTCCCTGTCTTTCTTGTTCTTGATGTGATCCGTAAATTTTTCCATTCTTGCTTTAGTTTTATCCCGCACATTTCTCCTTGCCAATTGGAATAAAACTATATTTAAATCTATAGCTTATCTACAAATTTTAACTATTCAATGAAAATAATGTAATCAATCAGTTAATTCCATATTTAGCTCCTGCCAGCTAAGTCTTTTGTCATTTCTGAACTTCAGTTCTTATTGGTGTTTAACTCCTTGTTTGCTTGGTCTTGACTTCAATTGTCCTCGGGCATCTCTATCCATTGGGGTTGTATGTCCATCAGGCAACAGTGTAACTTTCATTTTTGCTCTGGTACCACTTAGGTTCTACTCGGTAATGCTTGCTCAGGTATCACTATGACTCTTCTCTCGGGGTTCTCTATCTGTCGGTGTGCACTATCCGTTGGTGTTTGTTGTCACTTGGTGTATATAGAAATTTTATGCATTACTAATAACATAACCTTCATCTCTTTGGTTCTTTGAAGTCTTTGACAATATGTATATAACCAATCAGATTATATCAAGTTGACATCAATGACAATACAATACATTAACTGATTTAATGTCTTGCATTAACTTTCTGCAACTCGATGATCATCAACTTAACATCTTCAAACATTCAATCAATTATAGTTCATCAATCTCTCCCTTTGGAATTTATGACAACATACTACATTACTACTAATACAATATAAAATACATCAGTTGTAGTTCATCAATCTACCAACCTTATTGTTCTATAACTAATACAGATGTCAGACTCTCGGTAAGCTCTTCTAGCTTAGATTTGTTTCCTGCAGAGTACTTTCTTCAATATTCATTCCCTTCACTAGATAGATGTAGCAACTTCTGATTCTATCTCTCCCTTTGTTGTAGAATCTCTTGTCTGACATTTTCTCTCCCTTTGGCTGTTCCTCTCCTTGATGGATAATTCTATTCATATCTCTTTTTCCTTTGACAATAATAGATATACTCTCTCCCTTTGAGTGATCTCACCCTTAGGATAATTCTCTACCTTTGGATGATCATGATGGATATTTCATATGGATATATAATCTCTCTCCCTTTGACAACAATGCCAAACTATATCCTTCCCCCTTTTTTTAATATATTCCTTGAATTTCCCTTTCCATAAATAGTACAATGACTCTGGTGATTGGTGCAGATAATTACCTTCCTGTGTACTGATATATCTTTTTAGTCCATCTCTTTTCTTTCATCAACATGAATTATCTTTTGATTATGTGTAGACTAATGCAGCCTCCTAGTTAGCTTAGTGACCAATAGACAAGGTTCGGACCCCTAGTCTCTTTCACAAGTACTCAAATGTATCTTTAGGCAATGAATTTGTGAATATGTCTACTAATTGCTCCTTGGATTGAACATATTCTAGTATCACCTCTTTCTCTTGTACTTGTTCCCTTAAGTAATGATACTTTATAGCAATATGCTTAGTCTTAGCATGCATGACATGGTTCTTTGATATGTTTATTGCACTTTTATTATCATAATAGATAATCAATGGTTCAATAATTTTCATATTCATACCTTCCAGTAATTTCTTGATCCATGCAATATTAGAGAAATTTGTAGCAGCAACCACATATTCTACTTCTATAGTAGATTGTGAGATGCATCCTTGCTTCTTAGTTATCCATGTGACAAGTTAATCACCTATAAAGAATGCTCCTTCTATTGTCCACTTTTTGTCATCTAAGTTCCAGCCCAATCAACATCTGTATAGACTTGAAGCTCAAATTTTCCTTCTCTTTTATACCATAAGCCATAGTCTTTGGTATTATTTAGATATCTCAAAATTCTTTTGACAACAGTCATGTGTGATTCGTTGGGATTAGCAGAGAATCTTGCAACTATTCCAACAACATGTGTTGTATCTGGTCTGGTATGAACAACATACATGAGTTTGCCAATCATAGATCTATATAGGGTCTAATTTACCTCGGTTGACTTGTCTTCCTTTATCATCTTACATCCGGTTGCTATAGTTGTTCCAATTGGTTTGGAATCTTCCATCTTTAATATCTTCAACACTTCCTTGATGTATTTGGATTGTGTGATATATATACCTACATACCGTTGAAGAATTTGTAGACCAAGAAATAATTTGATCTCCCCAAACATTGACATCTCAAACTCTTTGCTCATTTCATTAGAAAATGATTTGCATAATATATCATTACCACCAAATATGATATCATCAAAAATATTTCAGCAATCAAAATGTTATCATCAGTATCTTCTTTTAAATACAAATTATTGTTTTCACTTGTTCTTACAAATCTAATACTTATGAGATAAGAGTGAAGTCTTTCATACCATGCTCTCAGTGCTTGTTTCAATCCATACAAGGCTTTGTGTAGTCTACAAACCATGTTTCTCTTGTTAGGATCAACAAACCCTTCTGGTTGTTCAATGTATACCTCTTCTTCCAGTATTCCATTCACGAATGCATATTTGACATCCATTTGGTATACCTTGAATCATTTGAATGCAACATAAGCAAGTAGAACTCTGAATCCTTCTAGTCTAGCAATAGGTGCAAAGGTTTCTCCATAGTAAATACCTTCTTCTTGTGCATACCCCTTGCATACTAATCTTACTTTGTTCCTTATGACTTCTCCATTCTCATTCAGCTTGTTTCTAAATATCCATTTGGTACCAATGACATTATTGTCATCTGGTCTAGGTAATAATGTCCATGTTCTATTCTTCTTTATCTGTTCTATCTCTTCATTCATAATGCTAACCCATTCTTCATTTTCAAGTGCAGTATTAACATATTTAGGCTCAAAATCACAAATTAAACATCTAGTGTTTAGTGACTTACTTCTAGTTCTCATTCCAGCCTTTTTGTCTCCTATGATCTAGTTCTATGGATGGTGGCTTCTGACATACTTGGCAAGTACCAATTTATCCCTTTGTTCATCATTATGATCATCATCTTGACCTTCGTTCTGATCTCCATTGCTCGGGACATCATTTTGAGCAATTTCCTAATTTTTGGTGGTTATAGCCTGATGCTCGGGTGCATTGTTTTGTCACTCAGGAGTGATACACTGTTTCTCAGGTAGAGTGTTAGGTTTCACTATAGATAAACATATTGTAATCTTCTAGTTCTTTTCTGCTTTCCTTATCATTTTTCTTTGCAAATTCATCTATTCTAACATTTGCACTTTCAATGATTTTGTTAGAGGATTTGTTAAGACATTTATAAGCCTTGCTTTTGGTAGAATACCCTAAAAATATTCCTTCTTCACCTTTGGAGTCAAGCTTTCCATTTTTATCATCTTTCAAAATATAACATTGACTTCCAAAAATTCTGAAGTAACTTACACTGGGTGTGTATACATACCATAGCTCATAAGGTGTTTTATTTGTCTTTCTTCAATTGAAATATGTTCAATGTGTAGACAATAGTACTGACAGCTTCTCTCCAGAATGTTTGAACGATTCCTTTCTCAATAATCAATGTCCTGGAACAATCAATAATAGATCTGTTCCTTCTTTCAACAATCCCATTTTGCTGTGATGTTTTTGGTGCAGAAATTTGTCTTTGAATTCCATGCTGATTGCAAAAGTTAGTAAATTCATCAGAAATAAATTCTCCTCCTCTATCTGATCTTAAGCATTTCAGTTCCTTACCACTTTATTTTTCTACAATAGCTTTATACCATTTAAACATCTTGAATGCTTTTGATTTCTCTTTTAAGAACATAACTGTCATCATTCTAGAATAATCATCAACAAAGAGAATGAAGTATCTATCACATAGTAACTCTTTATTCTCATTGGTCCACATAGATCGGTATGGACTAATTCTATAATGGCATTAGATGTGTAGGTTTTTATCTTGAAACTAGATTTTGTCATTTTACCTTTTTGAAAATTCTTGCACATGACATGGTCAAGCTTTGACATGATCGATAAGCCTCTTACTTTCCTTTTTTTGCTTATCCTAATCATATTGTCAAAATTCACATGACATAACCTTTTTTTCCACAATCATATGTCTTTGTTTTCTAGCTATTAAACAAGTGGTGTTAATATCATCAAGATAGAATAGGTTACCTTTTGTCTGTTCGCCAATTCTGATCAACCTTCCTGGTTCATTAAAGATCTTTGCCTTTTTGTTCTCAAATGCAACTTGGTGTCCTGCTATTTAGATGTGAAACACTCAATAGATAATAGTTAAGTCCTTTTACCCAGTATGCATTTTCACATCTGATTAGATTATTTAACATTATGGTTCCTTTACCTTCAACCAAACAAGGTGAGTCATTACCCATTCTTACTGATTCACCATAAAAGTATTCAAAAGTTTCAAGCTTTTCCTTATCTCCAGTCATGTCGTGAGTACAACCACTATCAATAATCCATATATAATTTTTACTAACCTTAGATATGAGTTCAGTCTCAACATACCTTTCCTCTTTGTCTGAATCATCCTTCATAGCAACAAATACCACCTCAATATCTTCATCAAATTCGGTGTCAGTATTCTCAGCTTTGTTCTCAGCCAGGTAATAGGATTTCTTCCCTTTGTCCTTGTAGTCTCGGTTGTCTCTTCTATCAGATTGTCAGTTGCTTCAGTAATCTCTGTCATCATCTCTCTCAAACTTCTTTTCATATGATCTATCACTGTTTCTGTCTTCTTTTCTTTTGTTATGACATCTAGCAACAAAGTGTCCAATCTATTTACAATTAAAACATACCAATGGTAATTTACCTTTGTATCTACCTTTGCCTCTCTGCAATCTTCTATCCATTAGTGCTTCAATCTCATCAAGTTCTTGGTCATCACTATAATTTCTCATAGTGTATTTATGACTTGACTTACTTATTTTCAAAGAAGATTTGAATGTAGACTCAATAGACGTTAAGACACTGTTGTCAAAGTTATTCATTTCAAATGAATTAAGTCTACCAACCAAACTATCTAGAGAGACATTAGTATTTTCTATTGCTCTCATTTCTTGTACAACAGATACTCTAATAGCATAAACATGCAGTAAGGTTCTTAGGATTTTACTTACCACTATTTCTTCTTCAAGTACACCTCCAACTCCTCGGATAGCATTGAATACCTCTTTGATTCTACAGTTGTACTGAGTGATTTTTTCTCCCTCTTTCATTCTCAGGTCATTAAATTTTTCTCTTAGCATTTCTGCCTTAGCTCTCAGTACATTTTCATCTCCTCCATGTACTAGCTTCAATTTGTCCCACATTTTCTTTGTAGTGGTGCATGTTTTGACATCTTCAAATTTAACATCGAAGAGTGAGGAAGCAAGTTCTATCATCATATAATTGTGCTCATGCTTTTCTCTCAATTGATTAAGTGTCTGAGGTCCCATAGGCAACACATATTTAGTATCCAAGTATTGAGTAACATTGTTTCCAATACTTGATAGGTGGAGTTTTATCATACTTTTTCATGATGCAAAGTTGTCTTTGTTAAACTTAGGCACATCCCATTTTCTTTCTTTTGATCTTTTGCTTGAGTCTTTAAAATCTCTTTCTAAGCACACAAGCTCTAATACTAATTGTTAGAATAACTGAGAGGGGGGGGGAGGGTGAATCAGTGGCCTCAAAAATTAATCCAATAAATCAACCCAAAAACTTTATACCACAAATATAAACCTCTAGTTATCTTCAATCCTACAAGATTTATGCCTTTAAATTATCTTATCAAATAACTACTACTTGGAGTTCACTATTAAACCTTTTTCTTAAGCTTTACCGAATAGCAGTCTATCCTTTACCAAAATACAGTAAATAACTTAGTGTTTACCGATCAATCCTATTTTAGTAATGTGCAAAGCAAAACATTAAAGAAATGAACCATATACACATTTGGCACATGGAATTTTAACATGGAAACCCTGTTAAGGGAAAACCACTTGGGACCGGTAACCCAAAATTTTCACTCTTCTAAAGTGAGCTCAATGAAGAGCCAACCTTGTTAAAGGTTACAAACACACTGTTAAGTGTGACTTTGTTAAAGGATTTAAATATAATAGTTTGTCACTTGATATATGGCATTTCACTATGCTATCTTCATGAGAAAATTTTTGATACTCCTTGGGATGTATCTCAATATATAAAGGATAGTTAAATCCTACTCTGTTAAGATATTTTCTAAATAAATGGTTAAACTGAAACAATTTATGATCTATTCATAAATACAACTTTAACCTTGTAGATGTTTAAATCTATTGTAATCTCATAATACCTTTCTGATCAATGTTTCTTTTCTGTTCCTTTGCTCCACTTCTTTCTGCTCGGTGATGTTGTTGCTTCTCTATTGCTCGGTGTGCACAAAAATCTTAGCTTTGTTCTTTAGCTTGTTTGATCAGGTTTGTATGAAGACTTATCTTCACCAGCAGTATTCTCTTCAACATCCTCTTCTATTCTCCCACAATTCATAATGAATTATATTTTCTCTCTTATAGATATGATTTCACCATTTCTAAGTCCTTGTCTTTCTTGTTCTTAACGTGATCCACAAATTTTTCCATTCTTTCTTTAAATCTTGCTTTATTTTTATCCCGTAGATTTCTCCTTTACAACTAGAATAAAAATATCTTTAAATCCCTAGCTTATCTGTAGCTTTTAACCGGTTGATGAAAATAATGTAATCAATTGATTAATTCCATATTTAGCTCATGCCAGCTAAGTCTTTTGTCATTTCTAAACTTCAGTTCTTATCGGTGTTTAACTCCTTGTTTGCTTGGTCTTGACTTCAGTTGTCCTCGGGAATCTCTGTCCATTGGGGTTGTCTATCCATCGGGCAACACTGTGACTTTCAGGTCTTCTCCAGTATCACTTAGGTTCTGCTCGGTAATGCTTGCTTGGGTATCACCGTGACTCTTCTCTCAAGGTTCTCTATTTGTCAGTGTGCATTGTCCATCGGTGTTTGTTGTCACTTGGTGTATACTGAACTTTTATGCATTACTGATAACATAACCTTTATCTCTTTGGTTCTTTGAAGTCTTTGACAATACATATATAACCAATCAGATTATATCAAGTTGACATCAATGAAAATACAATACATTAACTGATTTAATGTCTTGCATTAACTTTCTGCAGCTCGGTGATCATCAACTTAACATCTTCAAACATTCAATCAGTTATAGTTCATCACACAGTGATGACCGAGTGTTAGAATTTTGACAGTTTGAGAAAGATTTGAGATCCCATCTAACATAGTTGAATTCTTGGGATATGTAAAGTGTATTTAAGATAAGGATGATCATTATGGATAATTATTTGAGCACTTAATATACGTTTAACCATTTTTATGTATGGATTCAAGAAAGATTTTTTATATGTATTCTACAAGGTAGAAGGAAAAAAAATGTTGGAAGGATTCATTGATTCTGACCAAACCCTAAGATCTATAGTGATGCTTAAGTGGAAAAAGATCTAGCTACCTGATCAAAGAGGTATAAGATTAACCTAATTTTAGGTTATGTTGGTAGAGGTTGATTCAGTTGATACCAAGTTGAAATCCATCACAAAAATTCTAAAATCTTTGATTCTACCGGTGAACTAATTGGAAGTGGAGAACGAACAAAAGGTAATTTATTTTATCTAGATCTATCTAATGAGGCATCTTTTCTTGCATAATATGATGATGTATGGTTATGGCATAAAAGGTTGTGTCATGTGAACTTTGACAATTTGGTAAACATTAGTAAGATGAAAAGAGTAAGAGTCTTACCAAGATTAAGGAAACCTGATAATGTTATTTGTAAGTAATGTCAGTTGGGCAGAATGACAAAGTCTAGTTTCAAAAGAAAAACCTATACTTCTGATGATGTTTTGGAATTGGTTCATACTGACCTTTGTGGACCTATTGGTGTGCAAAGATACCGTGGTGATAAATATTTCATTTTGTTTGTTGATGATTACTCTAGAATGATGACTGTGATGTTTCTCAAAGAAAAATCTAATGCCTTTTAGTTGTTTAAGTGGTATTTGGAAAAAGTTAAAAAAGAGACAGGTAAGAGCTTGAGATGTCTGAGATCTGACAGAGGAGGAGAGTTTATATATAATGAGCTCAAATTATTCTATAATGATAGAGGAATCAAAATAAATATGTCTACTCCAAGGAATCCCCCACATAATGGCATAGCCTAGAGAAGGAATAGATCAATCATGGATTGTGGTAGAACACCGATGATAGAGAAAAATATTGCACAAAAGTACTGGAGAGAAGTTGTAAGTACAATAGTATATACCTTGAAATAAGTAAAAGTAAAGAAAGGAGAGTTCAACAGTTTACCTGAACTAGAAAAAGAAGCTACTATGCAACATAATGGTGTTGCCGAGCAACAACAAGAAAATGCCTAGTCACAGAAAGAAGTTGTTGAGCATCAGGATGTAACCGTCGAACAATCAAAAGAGGAAACAAACAAACAAAATGAACTTGAAGAGAATTTTCAAGATGAATATGAAGACCAAGAGAAAGAAGAAAGGAGAATAGAGCCTACATTAGCAAATTGTGTAAGAAGATATCATAAACCAAATTAAATAATTGGAGAAAAAGATTTAGAGATCATGACAAGAAGCAAATTGAAAAATCAGACATGTTTACTATGTGAACTTGAGCCTAAATCTATGAAAGATGCTTTGGATAATGAAGACTGGATATAGGCCATGAATGAAGAAATTGAGAAAATAGAGAAGAACAAAACTTGAACACTAGTACCTAGACTAAAGGACAAGAATATTATTGGAACCAAGTGGGTATTTATAAATAAGTTGAATGAGAATGGAGAAGTGATAAGAAACAAGGCTAGACTGGTATGCAAAGGTTGTCCACAAGAAGAAGGCATTGACTATGGTGAGACATATTCCCCAGTTGCTATATTGGATGGAGTTAGAACTTTACTAGCTTATGTAGCTTACAAAGGATTTGAAGTATATTGAATGTATGTCAAATCAACATTTCTGAATGGAATACTGGTAGAAGAGGTATACATTGAGCAACCTGAAGGATTTTTTGATTCAAACAAGAATAATATGGTTTGAAATCTACATAAAGTGTTGTATAGATTGAAGCAAGCCCCTAGAGAATGGTATGAGAGATTGCACAATTACTTAGTAAAAATTGGTTTTACAAGGACAACTGACAACAATAAGCTGTACTTGAAGACTAAAAAAGGTAAATGGATATTGTTAGCTGAAATATTTGTTGATGATATCATATTTGGAGGACAAGATGCTTTATGCCAAATATTTGCAAATGAGATGCAAACTGAATTTGAGATGTCTATGTTTGGAGAGATCAATGTTTTTGTTGGTTTGCAAGTATATCAGATGAAGAAAGGTATCTAAATTACTCAATCTAAATATATCAAGGAGATACTAAAAACCTTTGGCATGGAGGACTCCAAACCTATAAGTACACCTATGGCTATTGGACAGAAACTATCAAAGACTGATGAGACAACTAAAGTCAATCAAAATGACAAGGGTAAGGAGGATCAAAATAAGCAACTGATCTTGAAGGCTGAAAAAATGAATAAGAAACAAAGAATGAACCCTGAAATAGTTGGTTTTGATATTGATGGTAGAATTCCTAAAGGCAAAGAGGACTGCGGGGCGAGTATGGAAGACTGGCTCAGTGAGGAGATGAAGATTATGAAGCAACAATTGACTGAGATGCAAGAAGCTATGGAGCCTTTCAAGTCCAAGCTTGAGGAAATGGAGAAGGACCTGATGATTAAGGTAAATAACAACAACAATGATGAGGAGCTCACTACTAGAGTTAACACTATTGTGGAAGAAAAGATGCAAGATATGAAAAAGAAAAGTAGCCACAATGCACACATGATACGTGTCATTCTCAAACACATCAATGAAGGGCTTCAAGTTTCAGTTTAGAACCTAAAAGTGTTATATGCTTACCTGGAAAGAAGCCTGTAGGAAAATACAACAATCACCATTGATGAAAAGGCAGGGAGCTCGAGCCCAGGGTCAAGAACCCGTAGTGGTCTTTGTTGGAAAGTGACAATGCAAGCAATTGTTATTTTGTCATTGATGTCAAACCTTAACTAGTGAGACTATTTTTATCTATTTGAGTACCATATCTATTGATTTATGAAGAATATTTAACAAGAAGACCAAGCGAATGGTTGAGTTAAGACAAATAAAATGGTACTTGATCAGTTGGCACTCTGGCAAAGTAATTAGTTGTTTATCTTTCAAAGACAGTTTTTCTGGCTATTTTGTGCCGAGCAAAGTTGCTTGTGCCAAGAAAAGTTGTTTGTGCTGAGTGAAGTTGTTTGTGATGAGCAAGTTTGTTCAATGTCGAGCACTAGTGAAATTGCCGAGTGAAAATAGTGATGTTGGCCGACTTACAGTATTTGGATTAATGATGAGATTTGAGATCTCTGGCCGACTTAGTAAATTTTATTGGGATATGTAAAGTTAATTAAAGATTGATACATGTCATTTAATGTATGGGTAAACATAATTAATGCATGGTTTCAAGATTTAATTAGAGACTAATTTGGATAAGTAAATGCAATGTAATGATGGAATGATCCGTTGGATCTTACCTAACCTAAGATCTATGATCTTGATTAAGCGGCAAAGATTTATCTGACCTAGACAGAGAGGTATATGATAACCTCAGGGGGTTATTCATTTTGTGTGCAAGTGTGGATGCAAGAGTGGATGTATGTATGCAAGAGGTTTGCATAGTTGATTTACTGATTGGCATGACCTAGAAGAGAAGGCTGAATACAGAAGCAGAGAGTTGCATGTGTGATTGCTTGACGGATTTCCAAGCAGATCAGAAGATTGAAATGACAATGCAGGCCATCCAATAAGTTAAAATCAAAGCTATAATTGGATCTAAATTTTCAAAGTAAGTTGTATGTGTCAGATCACAACTGCTGATTACTTTCTAACCATTGTATTAGTTAAAATCCTTTAACAAGGTTGACCTAACAGTCATTTGTATAAATCCTCTAAAAAGGTGACATTCAGGTGGAATGTTCTAAGTCCTCTAACAAGGCCACTCCTTATAGGGTGATTAAATCCTTTAACCAGGTCACACCTAATTGTGTGTTATTGTAAACTTTAACAGGGTTGGCTCCTCACAGAGCTCACTTCAGAAGAGTGAAACTTGGTAGCATGTTACTGGTGGTTTTTCCCATATTGGGTTTCCACGTTAAATACTTGTGTCAACTTGTGTGAATGCTTATGGTTTGTTTTACTGTTATGTTTCTACAAGATAATTACATAATACAGTAAACTACATGATTAAAGTTGTTGACATATGCTATTGCTGCTGAGTAGATATGAA
The DNA here is from genome assembly GCA_018584345.1 of Thuja plicata. NCBI lineage: Eukaryota > Viridiplantae > Streptophyta > Pinopsida > Cupressales > Cupressaceae > Thuja > Thuja plicata. The sequence continues at coordinate 747,311 of MU225832.1, read as the reverse complement.
ATACAGAAAGTTTTATTTGCTACATCTAGACCTGAGGATAACTGATTCACCCCTCCCCTCTCAGTTATTCTAAATTCATTCTAATAATTGGTATCAGAGCTATGGTCTCTTGAAAATAGTTTGAAGGTACTTAGAGCGAAAAGATCAAGATGTATAAAAAAGAGGTTCCAAAGCTAAACAAAGATAACTTCCCTGCATGGCAGAGTTTGATGAAACTGCATTTGGCCAGTATTGGAGATGATGCTAAGCGACTTATTGAAAATGACTATGTATCACCTAATACTCCTCTCACAGCTGCATAACTAAGAGAAAAGCAGGAGCACAATCAAGCAATGCTAGAGATTGCATCCTCATTGAGCTATTCAGAGTTTGATGATATAAAGAGTTGCACAAATGCAAAGCAGATGTGAGATAAACTAGCTACTGTCTATGGTGGAGACACAAATGTGCTGAGAGATGAATCAGAAAGTCTAAGAGGTAAGTTTGATGAGATGAAAATGCAAGAAGGTAAAAATGTTAATAAGTATTATGGTAGAGTAACATAAGTTGTAAATGCCATTAGAGGAGCTAATGGAACAATAGATGAGAACACTATTATGAGCAAGGTACTAACAAATTTACTTCTTGTATATGCTATTAGAGTTTCTGCAATTCAAGAACTGAGATGTACTCCTAACAATAATCTAAGTCTAGAAAATCTGATAGGCAAACTCACTGCATTTGAAATGCCAAATTATGATAACTACAATCCACAAGGTATTGATTCTTCTTTTAGATCTCAATTGGTCCTCAATAAATCTAAGAAAGGAAAGAAACATGTGAACAGTGATAGTGACACTATTGATGATGATCTTGAAGAACTTGAAGCACTTATGGCAAAAAGGTTGTCCAGAGG
>MU225832.1:683467-745215 GCA_018584345.1 Thuja plicata | reverse complement strand
TACTGTAGTCTATACCCTAAATAGAGTACAAGTCAAGAAAGGTACAAATGCTACACCTTATGAACTTTGGTATGGTTATGCACCTAGTGTAAAGTACTTTAAAGTATTTGGAAGCAAATGTTTTATAATGAAGGATGACAGAAATGGAAAACTTGATGCTAAAGGTGAAGAAGGTATATTGCTTGGTTATTCAATGAAAAGAAAAGCATACAAATGTTTGAATTCTAATACTAACAAAGTTGTGGAAAGTACAAATGTTAGAATTGATGAGTTTGCAGAAAGGAATGATGTTGAAAGTACACAAGAGCCTGAAAGCTACAAATAATTAGTATATCTAGATGAGGAAGATTCTAATACACTACCTGAGCCTAGTACCCAGCAACAACATGCACCTACCAAGTCACAGAATGGAGTTGCCGAGCAACAAGAATTGAATGCTGAGCTATCTGATGGAGATGTCAAGTCATAGAATCAACCAGAACTGAACACAAACAATGAACCTAAAGCAAGGACTGAACCTACTCTCAAAAAATATGTGAGGATACACCACAATTCTGATCAAATCATTGGATCAAAAGATTCTGTAGTTATGACACAAAGTAAGTTGAGAAATGGCACAGGTATGTTATGTGAATTTGAGCCCAAAATAGTGAAAGATGCTTTAGAAAATGAAGATTGGATACAAGAAATGAATGAGGAAATTGAACAAATTGAGAAGAACAAGACTTGGACACTTGTACCTAGGCCAAAGGATAAAAATGTAATTGGTACAAAGTGGATATTCAGGAATAAACTAAATGAACATGGAGATGTGACAAGAAACAATGCTAGACTGGTATGCAAGGGTTATGCACAGGAGGAAGGAATTGACTACGGTGAAACATTCACACCAGTTGCAAGATTGGAAGGAGTCAAAACCTTACTTGCATATGCAACCTATAAAGGATTCAAAGTTTATCAGGTGGATGTGAAGTCTGCATTTATCAATGGTATCTTGGAAGAAGAAGTGTATATTGAGCAAGCTGATGGTTTTGTTGACCCAAACAAAAGGAATATGGTTTGCAGATTGCACAATTATCTAATCAAGATTGGATTTGCAAGAACCAGTGACAACAACAACCTATAATTAAAGATAGAGCAAAGAAAAGGTACATTATTAGCTGAAATTTTTGTAGATGACATCATATTTAGTGGACAAGATGTGTTATGCCAAACATTGGCAACAAAGATGCAAACTGAGTTTGAGATGTCTATGTTTGGTGAAATAAAATTATTTGTTGGCTTACAAATTTATCAAATGAAGAATGGTATCTATATCACTCAATCTAAATATATCAAGGAGATATTGAAAACTTTTGGAATGGAAGAGTCCAAACTAGTAAGTACACCCATGGCTACTGGACAAAAGCTGACAAAAGTTGATGACACAAAAGAAGTGAACCAAACACTCTATAGATCAATGATTGGAAAACTATAGTATGTTGTACACAGTAGACCTGACATTTCCCTAGCCGTTGGAATTGTTGTAAGGTTTTCTGCTAACCCCAAAGAAACTAAAATGATGGTAGTAAAAAGGATTCTAAGATATTTGAAAGGAACTGATGACTATGGTCTATACTACAAGAAGAATGACAAGTTTGAACTCAGAGTTTACACTAACTCTGATTGGGCTAGAAATGTTGATGACAGGAAAAGCACTACTGGTGGAGCATTTCTTTTAGGAAAAATATTGATTTCATTGACAAGAAAGAAACATAACTGCACCTCATAATCTACAGCTGAAGCCGAGTATGTGGCAGCAGCAGTCAACTGTTCTAACATTGTGTGGTTGAAGATACTACTGAAAGGTATGAAGGAAGAAATCACTAAACCAGTTGTCATATATTGTGATAAAATGAGTTCCATTAATATTTATAAAAACCCTATTATGCACTCAAAGACAAAGCACATAGCTATCAAGTATCATTACTTGAGGGAGCTAGTTCCGAATAAAGAAGTGAGACTGGATTATGTGAACACTAAAGAAAAATTAGCAGACATATTCACAAAATCACTACCCAAGGATGCTCATGAGTATCTACAAGGTAAAATGGGGGTGATTCCCCTAACTGAGGCTAATTAAGTTATGTATGGTACTGTTGCATCAAATATTACACTCAGAATACTTGACACATTGATGCACAGTAAGTCACACTTTAGGATGCTGACTAAAGTTGTGAAGTTGGACAAGGACAAAAAAGAAGATTAGTCATAATCAAGATGACAGGATCAACATGATACTGAAGATCTACATGATAAATATATCGAAGCCTTTGGCATTGTTGTCAAAGAGGGAGCGATTGTCTAGAGGGAGAGATTACCAAGAGGGAGAGATTGCCTATATAGAGGCAGAAGTTAATATTGAAAACATTGAAGTGATTATCTACTCAGAGGGAGTCTACAGATGATTAGACACAAATGATTACAGTGTGATTATAGACACTAAGGGAGAAATGTTTTACAGATGAGAATCAGAATAAAGCTAAAGACATTAATGAAGATTTGTTCATATTAAGCAACATAGGTGACTTTTGGATTGTATGGTAACCATGCTTGTTAAATCATTGTTTTAATTTTTTGTGTTGCCATCAATGCCAAAGAGGGAGATTGTTGGAAAGTGACAATGCAAGCAATTGTTATTTTGTCATTGATGTCAAACCTTAATTGGTGAGACTATTGTTATCTGTTTGAGTACCATATCTATTGATTTATAAAGAAGATTTAACAAGAAGACCAAGTGAATGGTTGAGTTAAGGCAAATAAAAGGGTACTTGATCAGTTAGCACTCTGGAAAAGTAATTAGTTGTTTATCTTCCAAAGACAAATTTTCTGGCTGTTTTGTGCCGAGCAAGTTTGGCTTGTGTCGAGCAAAGTTGCTTGTGCTGAGCAAAGTTTTTTGTGCTGAGCGAAGTTGTTTGTGACGAGAAATTTTGTTCAATGCTAAGCACCAGTGAAATTTCCAAGTGAAAATAATGATGTTGGATGACTTACAGTATTTGGATTAATGATGATATTTGAGATCTTTGGCTGACTTAGTAAATTTTATTGGGATATGTAAAGTTAATTAAAGATTGATCCACATCATTTAATGTATGGGTAACCATAATTAATGCATGGTTTCAAGATTTAATTAAAGACTACTTTGGAGAATTAAATGTAATGTAATGATGGAATGATCCATTGGATTTGACCTAACCTAAGATCTACAATCTTGATTAAGCGACAAAGATTTATCTGACCTAGACAAGGAGGTATATGATAACCTCAGGGGGTTATTCATTTTGTGTGCAAGTGTGGATGTATGTATGAAAGAGGTTTTCATAGTTGATTTACTGATTGGCATGACCTAGCAGAGAAGGCTGAATACAAAAGCAAAGAGTTGCATGTGTGATTGCTTGACATATTTCCAAGCAGATTAGAAGATTGAAATGACAATGTAGGCCATCCATTAAGTTAACATCAAAGTTGTAATTGGATCTAAATTCACAAAGTAAGTTGTATGTATCAGATCACAACTGCTGATTACTTTCTAACCATTGTATCAGTTAAAATCCTTTAACAAGGTTGACCTAATAATCATTTGTATAAATCCTCTAACAAGGTGACATTCAGGTGGAATGTTCTAAGTCCTCTAACAAGGCCACTCCTGACAGGGTGATTAAATTCTTTAACCAAGTCACACCTAACAGTGTGTTATTATAACCTTTAACAGGTTTGGCTCCTCATAGAGCTCACTTCAGAAGAGTGAAAATTGGTAGAATGTTACTTGTGGTTTTTCCCATATTGGGTTTCCACGTTAAATACTTGTGTCAACTTGTGTGAATGCTTATGGTTTGTTTTACTGTTATGTTTCTACAAGCTAATTACATTATACAGTAAACTGCATGATTAAAGTTGTTGACATATGCTACTGCTGTCGAGTAGATCTGAAATACAAAAAGTTTGATTTTCTACATCTAGACCTGAGGATAACTGATTAACCCCTCCCCTCTCAGTTATTCTAAATTCATTCTAACAGTCTTAAAAGGAAAATACCGGAGATACCAAAAGAGATGATAGAGCTGAAGGAGTCCATTGACAAGATGGAAGAAATGCAGAAGGAGGCAGAGGAAGCCTACCAAAGTACGATGTGGTGTCTTTTCTTCAATTCTAAAAATTCTGTGGGAAGTAGTGCTAGAAATTGTGCATTTTTTTGGCAGTTCTTTTCTTTCCTGTTTCGGTCTTGGGTGTTTGTTGGGGTCCTACCTTTTGTTTGTTGCAGGCTTTCTATGTTTGTATCGGGCTTATGATTCTTATCTCTAGTAGTCTTTTGTAAAAGGTTTCAGGGTCCTTTCAAAACCTATTTTTACCTTATTCAAAAACTAAAGTAATCAAACCTTTTAAAGGTCAATGATTGGGAAGCTACAATATGTTGTTCATTCCAGACTAGATATTGCATTATCAATTGGTATTATTGCAAGATTTTTTGCAAATCCTATAGATAGTCACATGATGAAAGTGAAAAGGATACTGAGATAACTTAAGGGAACATATATGGACTATACTATAAGAAGAATGAGAATTTTGAACTGAAAGTTTATACAAATGTAGATTGGGTAGGAAATGTTGATGAAAAAAAGAGTACAAGTGGTGGCGCATTCTTTCTAGGAAAGAGATTAGTATCTTGGACAAGCAAGAAACAAATTTGTATTTCTCAATCTACAACAGAAGCTAAATATGTTGCAGCAATAGTTAATTGTTCAAACATAGTGTGGATCAAGTAATTGTTGAAAGGAATGAAGGAAGAAATCATTAAACCAATTATTATTTTTTGTGATAAAAATAGTGCTATTAATATATCAAAGAATCTTGTGATGCACACAAATACTAATCATATTACTATCAAGTATCATTACTTGAGAGAGCTAGTACAAGATAAAGAAGTAAGACTAGAATATGTGAATACAAAGGAATAGTTAGCAGATATATTTACTAAAGCATTACCTAAGGATGCTCATGAGTATTTGAGAGGTAAATTAGGGGTGATTCCCCTAGATGAGGCTAACTAGGATCACATGGAGTGATTGCAACAAATTTATTACACAGAATATCTGAAAATTTGATGCAAAGGAGGTCACACTTTAGGAGTTGCCTAAAGTTGTGAAGATTAATGCACAAGATGTTGATCAGTCATAAGAAAGATGACAGAGGGAGAATTTAGTTCAAAAAGTTGATACAAAGATATCTTCATGGTGAAGATGCATGACTTTGGCATTATTGTAAAAGAGGGAGATAAGAATATGAGATAAAGAGGGAGGTAAGACATGAAAACAATGAGGGAGAATATACTATGAAGGAGATAAGCTACTTGAAGAGAAATATATCCAAGAGGGAGCTGATATTTGTATTGGAGAGAATCCGAATGAAGCTAAGGACATTAATGAAAATATGTTTAGAGAACATACTTTTTGGATTGTTTGGTAACCCATGCATGTAGTGTTGTGTGGTGTTTTCCATCAATACCAAAGAGGGAGATTGTTGGAAGCTACAATTGAAACAATTGTTATATTGTCATTGATGTCAAACCTTAACTGGTAAGACATTTGCTATCTATTAAAGTGCCATATCAATTGATTGATGAAGAATATTTTAAAAGAGGAAATAAAAAGAAGACCTGGTGAAATCCTTGAGTTATTGAAGCTACAAAGGGAACTTGATGATATTGCACCTTGGAAAGATAATATGTTGTTTATCTTTAACACCAAGTTAAGTTTGGAAGACTTATAACTTAGTCTTGACCAAGTAACAAAGAAGAAGATTAAGGAACTTAAGTTTTTGTTGAGTGATGCAAGTGTCAACCAAGCACCAATACATGCTGAGAAAATTCAGTGTCAACCGAGCATGAGCATTTACCGAGTGTCAGTAATTACCGAGTTATCTTGTGATGATCGAGAGGAAGAACACAGTGATGACCGAGTGTCAGTATTTTGACATTTGAGAAAGATTTGAGATCCCAACCAACATAGTTGAATTCTTGGGATATGTAAAGTGTATTTAAGACAAGGATGATCATTGGGGAGAACTAAATGGGCATTTAATATATGTTTAACCATTTTTATTTATTGGGTTCAAGAAGGAGTTTAACAAAGATGCAATAATAGAAGTCATACTAGAAGCAATAAGAGACACAAAAATAGAAGAAAAATCTAGATGTAACAAGAAACATTATATCAGAAGCAATATCAAAAGCACATCTAGAAGAAAAAAATAGAATTAAAAATGGAAGCAAAATCAGAAGAAACCCGAAAGCAAAATTGGAATTAAAAATAGAAGCAAAATTAGAAGTAAACCCGAAAGCAAAATTGGAAGTAAACCTGGAAGAAACACAAGAAGAAAAATTAGAAGCCAAACTGGAAGCAACAAAGGACACCATAATGGAAGCAAAAAAGGACATTATAATAGAAGCAAAAACTTGCATCAATTTAGAAATAAAAAAAGAAGTTATTTTGATGCTATACTAGAAGCAGAATAGGAAGCTGTTGGAAGTACAAGAATGGGAAAGCAAGATACTGAGAGGGGGGGTGAATCAGATCTTCAATCTAAACCACTTAAAACAAATTTATCCACATTCATACATATATGAATTTAACCTAACATCAGATAGTATCCATAACATCAAATATGTAAATTATAACACAAAACTTGGTAACCCAAAAACCCAAATGGGTTAAATTGGGGTGGGGATGATACCCACAAAATATTCACTACTACAACAATAAAGTGTGCCTGTTAGGGCTACAAAAGTTTGATTACAATATGCAATCTACTTGGTTAAAGGTCTATTTTGTTAAGAACTAAAGATCATTACAATCTACCTTGTTATTAAAGGATTTCAACTTACAGTAAAGTAAGCACTCGGCTAAGAGATTTGAAAAGGTCTGCTAAAACCACTCTGTTAAGAGATTTAAATTGATACACCTGTTAGAATGTTCCAAGTAGTGATCCTTCATTGTGCACTCAGATGCTAATGACAGATCTTCTCTTTTCAATAACCTTTGTGATCTCTTAATCTGATATGTCTTTACTCTGCTTTTCACTGCTCTGTCATTCTGCTTGATCTAGGCTTCTTCTCAAAATGAATTATTGTTCATCTTTCATGAACATACAACCCTTCTTTGTATATCTCTTTCTTTTCACAAACTCTCTTATTATATCTTTTCAAATCTGGCGGCGAGATCTAGATCAATGATCAAGATCTATTATTTATACCTCCAATGCATACTGATTTCCAGATTGGCTCCATGTCATGCATAGTATAAAACAATTAAAAGTGAAATTAACTCAGTAGACAAATATTAAATGCGTACAAATGTCAGCTCAGATCTCATACAAGTCAGCCTTAACTGATTACATCAAAGTCTAAATTAATCTTGACATGTATGAAAAAAATAGTTCTGCTCAGCACAACACATCTATGATGCTTGACACTTAATATTCTACTCAGCTCGACATGATGTAACTTGGCAACCTAAAACTTGCTCGACAATGTTTCCTGGCCTTGAATGTTTAGCTCAGCCACAATTATAACCAACTAAAACTACGTAAGTAAATGACTAAGTGTGGGTCACTAATCATCAATAGAACTTAGGGATTAACAATCTCCCCCTTTGATATTAGTGGCAAAAAAACACTTATCATTACAATTCATTCCATCCAAAAATTTTCCTAAGTACACACTGTACTCCCCCTAGGAATATACATCATACTACATACAAAACTTTACATAGTATTCATGCCCGCAAAAAAAAATATTTATACATGGATACCTGTTCTGATCTCCTTTATGCTATATCCTTGCCAATCTTGTCAGTTTCCCCCTTGTTTTTGTCACTGATTGTTGGTGGGGTCAAGTTATACTTGTCCAAAAACTATTTATGAAGTTGTAATATAGACTCAAATGCAGAGTCCCAACTATCCTTGACAAACTTCATAACCTCTATTTTCACTTCTAGCTCGGCAGCTAGACTTACTAAGCTTTTTGTAGTTGAGAGATGAGAGTCTCTCTAAATCAATTCATTTGCAGATGAAATTTCTTTCTAAATGACCTCCAGATGAGGTATCAAACTTGTTTGAATAGTAATCAACTTGGTCCTAATCCAACCATCTTCATCCATGAGCTCGACTATCCTCCTTTGTGCATAAGTCAACCTATTAAAATGTAAGGAGCTAGAGCTAGCATCCATACTCAGTGAACTTCCAGTTGACTTAAGGTCAAGTTTCAATTTCTCTAAAGCCTGTTGATTATCCTTTGTGAAGAATTCAACATCAAATAACCTCTTATACAATGAATAGACATTTTTTCCAATACCTTCTAAAATTTTGGCCAGAGAAGAAAGTTCAACCTGTTTTACTGAAATCTCTCCTGAGATTTTGGCTAGTACCTTGTTCTCAAATTTCCTGTCAGACCATTGCAACATTTTCTCATTGTCTTCAATATTTTCATCATTTACCTTTTGCACAATGTGAACTAACTATTCAAGAATAGGGGCTTGGGGGTTCTCATCTTCCATGTCAAAAGCCTTTACAAATATATCTTTTATGTCATGTAACACTTGCTTTTGCTTTTTCTCCCTTTTCAGTTCCTCTTGTCTTTTCTTCCTCTTAAGTAAGTCCTGAAGAGTTTCAATCTGTTATAAGACAAAACATTGGGATCCCATGGTGGAATCATAATAACTTCATCTAATGTGACATCTAGAATCAGAGACTTCTTCCTCATAACTTTCCTCCTCTTGAATTCAAGTGAACTACTACTCAGCTTTGTTTCTATAGTACCTTTTCTAGATTTAGTAGTTGTCACCATCGCATCTTTAAGTTCAGTCAGAATTGCCTACTAATCAGGCATACTTCCTGTCTTGGTTCCAGTGGGAGTTGATGATGCAGAATGTGGTAGTTCAACCAACACTTGCTTTGCCTCTTGCTCTTTAGACTCACTATTAGTATCTTTAATCTCCTCATTACTATCTAGAACTAATTTTACAACCTCTAGAATAGGTGAATGTTGTACAATTACCTCTTATTCAATTTTTTTCTCCTTTTCTGCTTCATCTTGAGCATCCTTATCTTCATATTTCTTTTGAGTTCTTTCTTCTCCTTTGGTATTCTTCTCTTCTTCAACCTTAGTTGCCTTGATAGGTGATTCAATAGTTGAGTCCCTTGACTCATCCTGACCCTCAACATCTATATTACTAGAGTCATCAATTGTCACATCAATTAGACTATCAATAGTCAGATCAACATTGTTAACTATCTCTGATTGATCTTGTGCATCTGTCCTAGTCTTCTTAGACTCAGTTGAAATGTGAACTGTTGATATATGTGGTACAGGGGTGGATTCAGTTTACATATCCTTTGGCTCAGATGTTCCTTCATCAGCTCTCTTTTCTTTTGAAACACTTAGTCCAAAAACTTCCTTCCAAATTCTAGTACTCTATTGTACTGTCCCTTCAATATCATTCTTCAAAATAGCATAACCTCTTTGTTTAAGTAGAAATTTGTGCTTATACTCTTCAAAAAAAATTTCTCTTTGTTTCTTTGTTAGCTCAGGAATGACTTGAGCTAAAGTGCCTTCCCTAATTTGTCTTTCAGTTGTGAGTGCAAATTCCCACTTGCTAGATAGGAATTCATACAACTCACTCAGCACATTTTTCCTATAGCTGTAGGGGTCAATTTGAAATTACACATCATGTCTAGGAGAGCTTCTTGAACCTTATGTTAGTCTCCTATCTTCAATTTTTCATACCTTATAAACTTAAAACCAGATAACCCTACAAAATTTATCAAGTTCTTACATACCTCATCAATATCTGTAGGTTTCTTGAATGATGTTGATGGTATATTGTTGGGTTCATTAGTTTCAGTCATGTCCTCTTCACTTTCTGAATCCAATTGCAATTTTCTTCTTGGTCTTTTAACTTGTAGGCTCGGCACAACCTTTTTTGCTAATTTAGTCCTTGACCCAGGACTACTTTCTCCAACCTTATTTCCATAGACTTTAGTCTACTCTACTGGTGATGTGGCGATAGATGCCCTTGTCCTTGAACAATTTACAATGGGAGGGGTAATCCTGGGTTTTGCTTGTCTCGGATTTGTTACCTTTTCTACTGCTGGCCTCTTCCCTTTTACCTTTGCAGTGACCTCTTCTTTAGGTTCACTGACTTCTACTTCTTTTTCCTCAAATACATCTTCACCTTGTCCAGTAGATATGTCTAAAGGTGCATCCTCTAGCTCTTCATCACTCGGCAAGCCAACCATCTTTTTCAGATTTTTCACAATATTTTTCCTTTTTCTTTCCATGGTTCCTGCCTTAAGATTCATCGAAATATTTGCCTTAGCTTCATCAAATTTTTTGAATCTTTTAGCTTTAGTATCAATCTCCTCCGCTAGGAGTGCTGTAATAGCTGTTGATGCTTCATCAATATTAATTTCATAGGGAAATGACTCCAGCCATGATACCCTAGGTCTCACAGCCTGAATATATGTGTAGTCTGTATCCACTAAGAACATATCTCATCATAATGCTTCTCCACATGTGAATTGGGAATTCTGGTCCTCAACCTCATTCTCTTTTTGAATTCCACAAAATAAATTCCCATTATACTATTGAAATTACTGCCTAATTTTTGAATACATTCACTAATCTATAAAGTGATGGGTCTGTCCTTTTTCCATACAATATTTCCTAGAGTAGGAAATAACTTTTGTATATAGAAAAATATATATTTTAACAAAGCTCCAAACTTACATGATGAGTTTTTGGCTTTTCTGATTGATTGTAAGTTCTCAGCTAGTTATGTCAACTGCAGCTCGGCAAGGTTGTAGGTGTGATTATTTTTCACTATCTTCCATGCCTGGTAGACGACTGTACAAGGAACACTATCTAGTCAGATCGACTGATAAAATTTGTGAGAAATCACTCTCACTCCAAAATCAAGTTCCAAGTCTGTAATTGTAGAGATAGTCATTCCTCTGTTGTTCCAAACAGCTCCAGTGTTAGCTGCTATCTATTCTTTACTTTGGTCTCTCATAGTTCGTTTACCACTGATAATAGGATACCCAGTAACTCGATGAATAATATCTTTTGTGATCTTTACTGGTCCATTGTCTAGCCACATATGCATATTATGAACTTGGCTTAGGACAACCTTAATCCATTCATCCTTGAATTCTATTGGAAAATCTAGGGCATGAGTTAACCCTTTGTTGGCTAAATGTTTGAATTCATCCTTCAAAATTCCATTATCACACAACTTGTCATAGGAATTTCTCAATTCACTATTGCCCACTTTGCCAATTTTAACCATGTAACATGACCTAACATCATGAATCATAAGTACCTTTGGCAGGATCGATGAGAGGGCCCCGTTTAAATCACTCATAATTGCACTTTCTAGAACAACAAAAAATTTTGGTGGCGTGCATGCATCACTCCTTACTAGCTTAATTTGATTCAAATCCTCCTCCATTCCCTTGACTGGTGCGAAAGAACTTGCATCCATAGTCTCCTGAAGTTAGGGTTTAAAAATGAAGAACAAAGTACCTCGGCAAGCAATCACTTCACACTATTCAACTTAGGGTTGCTGACGGAACACTGACAAAATTATCGAAACAAACTTCGCTAAGATAAAATCTGCAACTTCTTTGTTCTCTCTGTAAATGCTGAAAATCATAAGGTAAAAGTGAATAATAGACCATTCGTCCATATATAGACTTGAAAGGTCAAGTTAGGTAAGCATTAATTATTTTGCCTGTTAGGTTAGTGCAAGCCAGCTATCATTGGTTGACTAACACAACTTGCATACCACTCAGCTTACCACACCCAGCCATCACATGACTTACTCAGCCAACCAACTTGGCACCTATAGTGCAGGAAACTCTTCTTGGCACTTGTCATAAACATGTCCTGGTACATCTTATCATATGCAGATATGGACTTTGGCACATTTTCATATTAGGAACTGATGTAAGATTTAAATTTGAATGCATTTCCTTACATACCTCTATTTCTCAGTTAGAGATGGTGTGATCACCTGATCCATTTGATTGGGTGACCTCGGCTTCAGTGGATTCACTGCTGCTCGACTCTGTTTTCTTTACCCATGTTCAATTCATCTGTGCTCTTACTTCTTCAATAGTAGGAGAAGGAACTCTTGTCCTACACTCTCTCTTAGTGTGTCCTATCTTCAAACAACTAAAACAGACTTAGCTTCCATACATCCAACTCTTAGATTTCCCTCTGACATGTGTCTTTAAGAAATCTTCAGGTGCATGTCCATATTCTTCACAGTAATGACAACTCTATCTTGTATTATAATCCCAGTTGTAAGTGTTGCCTCTCTTAGATGCTTTTGTTTGTGCCTTTGATGTCCATTGTTGTTTAGCATTGGATCTACAGTCTTGTGCCTTATGACCATGTTTTTGACACTTGTAACAATAACCATTAAATCTTGGTTTGGGGGGTGCATCACTTGCTTCAGCCCAACATTCATGTGCTTTATGTCTAAATTTCTTGAAATTAAAATAGTAACCATTAAACTTAGTTTTAGGATTGGACTTACCTTTCTTGCTTCAGCAAATGTTTTCTGTATGACCTGGTTTTCCACAGTGGTGGCAAACAGGTTTGTTGTGCTTTGTCTTTGCATTCCTCCTTTCACCATTCTTAGATGATTCTCCTTTCTTAGCAGATGTCTTTGGTTCCATGTGATCTAATCCAGAAGAATCCTTTGACCTTCTTGATGCTTCGATTAGATTTTCAAAATGAGTCAAAGATTCATTAGGTTTATTCAACCTTTCATTAAGTTCCTTCTCAGATCTTAGATCATCTTTCAATTGATTGTTCTTAGATCTCAAATTTATCATTTCCATATCTTTCCTATTAATCTCTTGATTTGCAAGTAGCATTTGATTTTCCATGTCAACCCAATTGATTGTCATCATCTGCACATCATGTGTCCTTTCATCAAGTCTGACATATATCACTCTTTTGTCTTCTTCTACCATATTTTTGTCATCTTCATCTTTCTTCTTTTGTTCCAATACTTCACATAGTCTTACTGTCTGCATTTATTGTTCTCTTTTCAAGTTTCTAACTTCTTCACATAGTGCATTTTTCTTTTCTAGTAGATCTGCAATTGTTACATCACTCTCAGTAGAATCTTGATTCTAAAATATATTTGCAGTGTCATCTTCCTGGTAATGAGTATCATTCATTTGTTTGGCCAAATCTTTCCTAGTTGTCAATGATTTCTTCAATTATTGTCTTGCGATCTCAAGCTGATGTAATGCTAGCTGGATCTCAATCTTTTGATTCTCAATGACTTTTCCCAACTTGTAAACCTCCATCTCAAGATATGTACTCACAAGCTGATTCAAAAAAATTTGTAGGTGAACTGCGCTCTGATACCAATTGTTGGAAGTACAAGAATGGGAAAGAAAGACATTGAGAGGGGGGGTGTGAATCAGATCTTCAATCTAAACCACTTAAAACAAATTTATCCACATTCATACATATATGAATTTAACCTAACATCAGAAAACATCCATAACATCAAATATGTAATTCATAGCACAAAACTTGGTAACCCAAAAACCCAAATAGGTAAAACTAGGGTGGGGATGATACCCACAAAATCTTCACTACTGCAGCAATAAAGTGTGCCTGTTAGGGCTAAATTTTTTTGATTACAATATGCAATCTACCTGGTTAAGGGTCTATTCTGTTAAGAACTAAAGATCATTACAATCTACCTTGTTAAAGGATTTCAACTTATAGTAAAGTAAGCACCCGGCTAAGAGATTTGAAATGGTCTGCTAAAACCACTCTATTAAGAGATTTAACCTGATACACCTGTTAGAATTTTCCAAGTAGTGATCCTCCATTGTGCACTCAGATGCTGATGATGGATCTTCTCTTTTCAATAACCTCTGTGATCTCTTAATTTGATATGTCTTTACTCTTCTTTTCACTGCTCTGTCATTTTGCTTGATTTAGGCTTCTTCTCAAAATGAGTTATTGTTCATCTTTCATGAACATACAACCCTTCTTTGTATATCTCTTGCTTTTCACATGCTCTCTCTTTTTAGGGTTAGAAGCCATCTTATTATATCATTTCAGATCTGGTGGTGAGATCTAGATCAACGATCAAGATCTATTGTTTATTCCTCCAATGCATACTAATTTCCAGATTGGCTCCATGCCATGCATAGTATAAAAAAATTAAATGAGAAATTAACTCAGTAGACAAATATTAAATGCATACAAATGTCGGCTCAGATCTCCTACAAGTCGGCCTTAACTAATTACATCAAAGTTTGAATTAATCCTGACATGTATGCAAAAAAATGTTCCACTCGGTACAACACATCTTTGACACTCGACACTTAATATTCTACTCGGCTCGACATGATGTAACTTGGCAACCTAAAAATTGCTCGGCAATGTTGCTCGGCCTTGAATGTTTAGCTTGGCCACAATGATAACCAACTAAAAATGCCTAAGTAAATGACTAAGTGTGGGTCACTAATAATCAATAGAACTTAGGGATTAACAGAAGCAAACTTTTCTAGTGCAACATATGGTGTAAAAGACATTTCTATTTTAGATGTTAATTACCTATTTCATTGTAGTGATAGACATTGCAATCTTAATATTGGTTTATGGAGGTATATGCATTTACAAAGTAGATCTAATATTTACTTTATATTTTCATGCTCTCCTTTCATATAATTTCATTTCTATTTTAAGGTTGATTCTCAACCAGGGTTTGACGAAGGAAAACCCCTTTCTACCCAAAATTTTTCTCATTTTTTTGTGTGCAGGAACATGTGGAATTCACATAATTTCAAATTCAAAAAGTAAAAGACCTAGCAAATAGTTTGCAACTAAGTTCAATCAAAAGCACTGAGAATAAGATGCCCCAGTCACCCTCTTCCTAGGAATAGGATGCACTGGGTGTCATTTTCCTTGAAAAAAAACATCAATTGAAATTACAAGTCAATGGTGTTATTTGATTTTTATTTTTGGTACCCGTACGAAGCTGTATATTTTCTACCAGTCTATATATTCTGCAACTTGTCATTTTTTCTTATTTTATCTTCTATCTCACATTAGCCAATCATATCTCCTCAATCAACTCTCATTTTTCCTAAAAAATAAAAGATCATTTCACTTTAGTCCTACTTGGTCTTAGTGGGTCATCTTCCTTCCAATTGTACAATAAAAAAGAATCAATTAGGTGTTTCACTGGGGAACCACTCTAGAACCCCTTGTTATTTATCTAACCCATTACTTTTCTATATTGTACATTTTAGTGAACCCAACTCATAACATTTCCATTTTTACTGAGGTGTTAGATATCCTTTGTATTAATTATCACTTTAGTTCACCTTCATTGCAAATTTTGATGAACCCAAAATATGATATTTCCACTTTTGATTTATGATTATATGTGTTATTAATTAGGTTTCATGTACAATTATGTGTCTTAATTATATTTATATTGCATAAAATTGATGAATGTTTGCATATTAATTTCTTTTCATTTGTTGAACATGTCCCTCTTTCTTTACCTTGTGCATGAGTGTCATAACATAGAGTCCTACCTAAAGCATTCTAGTTAGGAGAAGTCGTAGACTTATGGGTTCTTTTGATCTTAAGTCCTCTATGTTTCTTAGGAATATTGATGAAACAAAAATGCCTACTAATGACATTCCTACTATTTTTAAAAATCCTTCTTCCCAGCCTTCTCATGATGAAGATAAGACCTTAAGAATGTCTCCTACGCAAGTGCAAAAGCTTTCACATGCTTTTAAGAAATTTGAGCAGTGATTAGGTCAAGAAAATTCTAATACAAAAGCCATCTCTTTATTAGAAACAATGAGGAATATCAATTGCAATGATGAAAATGATGTTGATTTGTTGCATGTTATTTCCCATCTTATTGATAACAATGTTAAACCTATTAAAAAATGTGCTCAAGACCTTGGTTTAACTTAACCTCACACTAGTGTTGAGACTATAATTCCTATTCCTACTTCATTACCTAGTGTTTCGATATATGCTCCACCTCTCATTCCTGCATCTATTTCAAACATTAATCCTACACCTGTTAGTCTTGGAAATATTCTTAATCCTATCATTCCTCCTTCAAGTTTTCTATGTATTTCTCAACCATCATTTATGCCTACCTAAAACAATGTGTCATTTTCATATTTCAATGTTCCTTCCATTTCCCATAATGCTCCAAATATTTCACACACATCCATAACAACCTTTCTACATAACCCACTATCAATAGTCTTGATCAAATCGTGTCATCCTTGCAATAAAAAATCACCTTCATGACTCAATCCAAATTCAATATTCCCACTTGTGATATTCGTAGCCCTTTGTCCTTAGACATCATTTCTGTTGTTAACTCTCAATACATGGAAATTCCTCACTTGGAGACTTATACTAGAAAAAGTGATCCCTTGACTCATGTGAAAACATTTCAAACAATGTGTAGTGACTTCTCTATTGATCATAAACTCATGGTTAAACTATTTACTATAATATTTAAAGATAAGGATGTGTAATGATATTGTTCTTTACTTATTCTATTATTTCTTTGCAAAAGATTGCTAATGCTTTCATTCAAAAATTTCAAAATAATATTGGTCCTATAATTTATTTGACTAATTTAATGCATTGTAAACAAGGTGTTAAAGAAAAAATGATTGATTTTATTAGTAGATTTAAAAATTTTCATGCTAAAATTTCTTTTCATGTCCCTGATATTGATGCTCAACATATTTTCATTTCTAATTTGTAAAAGAACATTAGAGATGCGATTTTTATTTTTGATTTCTCTTCCTTTACTCAATTATTTCAATGCTTCATAATTATTAGCTTCAAGTGAGTCACTTTGAGAGCACCACTCTAATGGCTCTGGTTTATAAGAGTTATGTCATATCCTAGTCATTTCAAAAGATTTAAACACCTAAAGGATTTATCAAGACCAACAATTTATCAAACATTAATGCACAAGTAGCAACAATATCCAAAGTTGTGGCTCCTTTGTCATTTATCTTTAAACATTCTTGTAATGTTACACCTCTTTCTAAATCTTTGCATAATGTTATGTTGAAGTTGATTAATTCTAATATTTTAACACATCTTCTCATTAAAACAATTGATCTTTCCAAAGGAACATCCAAATCCTTTGATCCCAATTTTTTTTCAAATACCATTGTCAACCTAGTCATGATACTAAGAAATGTTTCTATTTGAAGACTATCCAAGACCTTATTGATTCTAATTCTATATCTATTGAGGGTTTTAATGATCAAGGAAACAAATATGTTGCCCCTCCCAACCAAAACTTACAAATCTATACAAATCCCTTACCTTCCCATTCTACCAATACTAGATTGAGTCTACTTATTCCTTGCCATCTTCTTCCACCAATGTTGTTGACCCTCCTACTATTGTGAAATATGATGATGAGTGTACCGAGGCCAACTATGTTGTCAAACTTAATGAAATCTTCATAAATCTTCTTCATCTTCATAAATCTTCTTCATCCTCTTCGTTTTGGAAATATTCTCCTTGACTTATTCTCGAAATTGTTCTTGTCGATACCTTGACCTCATGTTATAATTGGGCTACCTTCTTGTTGATCTTGGATTTCCAAGATTAAGATTGCATTCCTTTCTTGATTTTGAATTCCTTTTTTGAAGTGGGATTCTTTCCTTGTTCATTTTCTTCATCATCATGATGAATATCTTAAGATGTATTCCTTTGCATTTGTTTATGAATCCTCTTCCTTGATCTTGAAGTTCTTTCTTCATGTTGTAAGTCTTGTATTGAGTTCAAACTTGTATATTTCCTTGCATTACTTTGATGAACTATAACTATTTATATATTTGAAGTCATTTCTTGATATTCAACTGAGTTGCAGAAGTGATGATAAACATTATCAGTTAATGTATTGTCATTGATGTCAACTTATTTGAGTGTTATTATGGTGGAAAAAAATTGTTATGTATTGAAGATCTGGAACAAAAAAAGTTTTTGTGGTTGGTAATTGAAGAGTTATGTATACACCGAGTGACAAAGAACACTGAGTAAAATCCAGTGTATACCGAGTGACAATATTAACTAAGCAAGGGTTTGCCGATACAACTATTGAATTAAATCAATAATTATAACCGAGGCCAACTTGGATGCTTAGCTGGAAATTGATGATTTTGAGGTAAAAGATAAAGTTTTTTATTTTATCAAAAAATTATTAAAATTCAAGGGAGATCGAATGATAGAGATTGAAACATGTTTTTAACACAACTGCCAAAGTTGAATCAAGTGGGAAAATGAACGATGAAGATTAAGCGACAAGATTTGAAGGATGAAAATTAAATGATACACGATGTCTATTTAAGAGACAAGAGATTTTTTTTTGAATCATGATGACAGATGCTAAAGCATACATGCAAATTCATGCATGACTGATCAAATTGGTTAAAGATAGAACCGAGTGTAATTCTGTAGACATAACCGAGCAAACAGATGATAACCGAGAAGAACAAAGATGAAGAATGTGATGAACTGAAGTGAACAAAATTGATCAGAGGCATTATGTACTTAGTATAGATTTGAATATCTACAAATCATAGTTGTATTTGAATCAGATCATTACTATATCAGTTTAACCATTATTACAGATAAATCTCTTAACCAAGTGGGACAGTGAGTCCTTATTAAAACATTCAGAGAATGTTGATTATTTTCTTGTTGACCCCATAGTGAATGCATGGTAAAGAGAGAACTAGTAGTTTTAAATCCTCTAACAAGGTCACATTTAACAGTGTATTGTAACCTTTAACAGGGTTGGCTCCTGACCGAGCTCACTTCAGAAGAGTGAAAATATTTTGGGTTACCGGTCCCACATGGTTTTTCCCTTAGTAGGGTTTCCACATTAAAAATCTACATGTCAATGTGCATGAAGGTTGTGGATTGTTACTTTACTTTAAACTTTATTTTTTGACCTAGGTCGGTAATCACAGTATTAATTTATTGATACTCGGTAAACACTATTGATGAAAGTTTAAGTTTAAGAAATACATTTTCACTGAGTTGAATTATATGATTGAATTTTTTTTGATATACATCTGGAGAAATTTGGGACTGTAGGATAATTTTTGAGGAAACTGACTCTAACTGATTCACCCCCCCTCATTTATTCTAACAATTGGTATCAGAGCAGCAGTGCATATTAGTGCAAGAGTACTTATCAGAAAGTTTTGAAGGACTTGAGATAAAGATCAGAAGATGTATAAGAGAGATGCCCTAAGATGAACAGGGAGAAATTCATGACATGGAAAATAAGAATGAGATTATACCTATCTGGAATTGCAACAAACATTGAAGATTTTCTGGACAATGAATTCATCCTACCTATTAGAGATTTGACAGTAAATCAGTTGAAAGAAAAACATGAATATAACCTTATCATGATGGAGATTGCTTCTTCACTTACATATTCAGAATTTGAAGACATCAAATCATGTACAAGTTCCAATCATATGTGGGATATAATTGCAACATTTTATGGAGGAGTTGTAAATGTACTTAGAGCCAAAGCTGAGAGCCTTCATGGAAAGTGTGATGACATGAGAATGAAGGAAGGAGAAAACATCACACAATATAGCAACCAAATTAAGGATGTTGTGGGAGCTATTCAAGGATCTAATGGAACCATTAATGAAGACACAATTATGAGTAAGATTCTTATAACTCTATTGCCTATATATTCAATAAGAGTCTCTACAATTCATGAAATGAGAGTTGCACCTAGAAACAACATTACTGTTGATAGTCTTGTTGGAAGATTGATTTCTTTTGAGTTGAATAAATTTGACAATAGTATTGCACCATCTATGGAATCTGCATTTATGTCTACATTGAAAATTGGTAAATCTAGAAAACACATAATAAAAAATAACAGTGATAGTGATAGTGATAGTGATAGTGATGACAAGGAAATAGATGAACTTGAAGATTTAATGTTTAGAAGATTGCAGAGAGGCAAAGGAAGATATAAAGGTAAGCTACATTTGATATACTTTAACTGTAAAGAGATTGACCATTTTTCTGCAAGATGCCCTAACAGAAAAGATGATGATAGAAATGACAGATCTAATGATAGAAAAGATGACTAAGATTTTAGAAAAAAATGACAGTATGACCAAAGAGACAACCGAGACTAGAAGGATAAAGGTAAGAAAGCTTGTTACATTGCTGAAGATGAAGTTAATAACATTGGTACTAACAATGATGACGATATTGAGACAGTCTTTGTAGCACTTAAAGATGATTCAGATGAAGATGAAAGGTATATAGAGACAAAAACTTATTTATAAAGTTAGTAAACATGATATTTGGGTTATTGATAGTGGTTGTACACATCACATGACTGGCGATAAAGGTAAATTTGAATTTCTTGAACATTATGATGGCGGATCAGTAAGAATGGGAAATGATACACCATGTCAAGTAAAAGGAAAAGGCACTATTATGCTGAACAATCAAATCAAATGTGAAAATGCTTATTGGGTAAAAGGACTTAACTATAATATGTTGAGTGTTTCAAAGTTGAACAGCACATGTCATCGAGTCACATTTGAGAACCGAAAAGCCAAAATCTATGATGGAAAAGGAAAATTGATCAATGCTGGTGAACAATCTAAAGCTCACCTATTTTTATCTTGACACATCTAAAACTACTTGCTTATTGGCAAAGAATGAAGATATATGGATATGGCATAAAAGAATTTGTCATGTAACTTTTGACAACATGGTTAAGATTAGTAGAAAAAGAAAAGTTAGAGGCCTACGTTCGATCTTAACTAAACCAGACCATGTAATGTGCAAAAATTGTCAAATGGGTAAGATGTCAAAATCTAGTTTCAAGAGCAAGAATTTCTCATCTAATGAAATTTTGGAGTTAGTTCGTACAGACTTATGTGGACCAATGAGAACACAAAGCTATTTTGGGGATATATTTTATTTTATTTGTTGATCACTACTCTAGGATGATGACTGTAATGTTTCTAAAAGAGAAATCTGAAGCTTTTAAGATATTTAAGTGGTATAAGGAAAAAGTTGAAAAAGAAACTGGTAAAGATCTAAAGTTTTTGAGATTTGACAGAGGTGGTGAATTTATTTATGACGAGTTCACTAACTTTTGTAATGAGAATGGAATTAAAACACAAGTTTCTACACCGAGGACACCACATCAGAATGGTATTGATGAAAGAATGAACATATCAATTGTTGATTGTGCTAGGACATTAATGATTGAAAAGAAAGTTGCATAAACATACTGGAGAGAGGCAGTCAGCACATCAGTCTACACACTTAACTAAGTACAACTAAAGAAAGATTCAAACAAAACACCTTATGAGATATGGTATGGTAATACTCCCAATGTGAGCTATTTTAGAATTTTTGGAAGCTATTGTTATATTCTGAAAGATGATCAAAATGGAAAATTTGATGTAAAAAGTGATGAAGGAATATTTCTTGGATATTCTACTAAGAGTAAAGCTTGCAAATGTTTGAACAAGTCAACAAAAAAAATTATTGAGAGTACAAATATGAAAGTTGATGAATTTGCTGAGTTAAATGATGAAGACAACATAAAAGAATTAGAGGGTTACAATAGATTTTTATTGGGAAGAGCCTAATATTTTACTGACACTGACACCTAGCGTTATTGTGCAATAGGCTAATGTCACTAGGAAAAAGACAACACAAACTGAGAATCAGGAAAATGTAGAAACATAAGATCATGAACCAGAAGACAATGAAGATACATAAGAAGATAATGAAGATCAGAGATCTGAACCTGTACTTGCTAAATATGTTAGAAGACACCATCCACGAGATCAAATAATTGGAGATAAAAGAGCAAGCATTTTGAGAAGAAGTTCAGAGATGATACTTGTTTAATTTTTGAATTTGAGCCTAAGAATGTTAGAGATGCATTAGAAAATGAAGAATGGTTTAATGCTATGTCTGAGGAGATTGAGCAGATACAGAAAAATAAGACATGGAAATTAGTACCGAGATCAAAAGACAAAAATTTCATTGGCACCAAATGTATTTTCAATTTTTTTTTTAATAAAGATGGGAATGTAATCATAAATAAAGAAAGATTCGTTTGCAAAGGGTATGCACAAGAAGAAGGGATTGACTATGGAGAAACTTTTGTACCCGTTGCTAAACTTGAAGGAGTAATGATATTACTTGCATACACTGCATATAAAGGATTCAAGGTGTTGGAATTATATGATGTGCCCAATGAATGAGAGGGGGGGGGGGGGGTTGNTATGATGTGCCCAATGAATGAGAGGGGGGGGGGGGGTTTGAATCAGGAACCAATAAAACTTAATCCTTTTAATCCACAATTAGATTATCTTATTTGTTTGCATGCATATAACTTGAAAGTAAAGAATCAAATATAACACATAACACAATATTTGGTTACCCAGAAACCTTCCAAAAGAAAGTAAAATTGGGGTGGGGATGATACCCACAAGATTTAATACTGTAGTATAAATTTAGCCTATTAAAGCTTACAATGACCACTTCTAATGGTCTACCCTGTTAGGAGCATAAAAAGGACTGTTAGGTCCACCTTGTTAAAGGATTTTGTATAATACAATAAGTAATGTAACTCGGTTAAGATATTTAAAGAAAGGACTATTAGGTCCACCTTGTTAAAGGATTTTTATGATCCACCTATGAGAATGAACCAGTTGATGATCTTCTCTGTGCAACTGAGATTGCTAAATAAGATCCTTTGAAAATAACTGATCACCTGAATGTGATAGATAAGTCTCTGCTATCCTAAAAACTTCTGCACTTAACTCAAACTGCCATTTGCATAATCATATTCATCTTCTTCTTATGCTCATTATTTATTCTACATTCTACATATTGGATAAAACAAACTATCTTACATATATATCTTTATCCAACAAATAAATTTGTAAGTTGGATTGCAATAAATAAATTTATATTTAACAATATATGCAAAGTCGGCTTCAAACTGTCACTTGGGTCCAAAAGACTACTCGGGTGATAAACTGTCACTTGGGTGATACTGAACACTCAGGTGATGCTGAACACTTAGGTGATGCTGAACACTCAAGCAATGTTGAACACTCGAGCAACACTATATACTCGGGTAACACTGAATGACTAAGTGTTTTGACACTAATTGACAATATGTCTTGCCACAAGGTTTACAATCTTCCCCTTTGGCATTGGTGAAAAAAAAACTTATCATTAAACTCTGTATCTAATATGTCAAAACTCCCCCTTACTGATTACTCAAGTTTTGATACTTTCTTTGTTTCTCGGGTCTAACTGACTCTATTTTTGTATTTTTCAAAATTGTTATTGTAACATATATCTTCTACACTATTCAGTGTACATGTGATATTTACAATAACATTTCCCTTTTATAGAATGATATTTCCCCCTTGTTTTTGACAAGAATGCCAAAAAAAATGTCATCTACATGGTTATCCTGAAGTAGGATAGAAAATCACTATTTACCTTCAAAATTTGGGACAAAGTGTTGTCCCAATTATCTTGTAGCACCTTCAAGATGTGCAATTCAACTTGTAGTTCTGCAGATAGCTTTATCATCAGCTTAGAAACTGAGAAGTTATTTTCATGAATCAGAGTTTAGCATGTGTTATGCATTTCTGCATTCCATCCATGTAGTAGAAGTTGGTTCTGAATGGTTGTAAGAGCTTCTCTGATTCTTGCTTCTTCTCTCAACAATTGAGCCTACAAATCAGTAAGATACTTTATTTTCATGAAGTGAGCAGAATTGGTGCTCGGGTCAAGTGCTAACTGCCTTGCACTTTCCTTCATGTCTGCATCGATCTTTACTATCTTATTCTTGATTTCCATGGTAAAGTTAGAGGATTCACTCAACTTTACAAATATTGCTACCACATTTTTCACAGTAGTTTCTATAGTGCTGATAATCTATGTAAGCTGCACTTGGTCAATTGCAATCTTCTTTGTAATGCTCTCTAGAACCTTGTTCTCAAATTTATTCTCTACCTTCTCAAGTAACTTCTCCTGACCATTCATGTCTGTGTTGAACTTGTGGACAATGTCAATGAGTTGGTCCATTATTGAGTCACTTTCATTGACTTCAATCTGCAAAGCATCTACAAATATGCCTTTAACATCTTCAAGTACTTTGTTCCTTTGTCTTTCCTTTCTGAGTTTTTGTTGTGAGGCTCTTTTATTCCACAATTCTCCCAAAATATCCATTTTTTCTACAGATAGGTTGGATAGATCCCAATTAGGAATCACAATCTCTTTATCCAAATCTATCTCATCAGTTATTACTTCCTTTGATTTAGGACTCGGTGAAGGAACAATTTCCTTACCTTTATCTACCTCATCCTTTGTTTCAGTATTCAATCCAATTAGGTCATTGAACTTTACAACACCAATTGTTGGATAAACATTTATTGATGAATCAAAAGTATAAATGGCTACCTTTTCTTTCTGTGACTCGGGTGTGCATGTCTTAGTAGTAAGAGGAGCCTATTGCTCAGGCTTTGTCTGTTCTGATGTAGATTCTGCAACTTTGTCTTTTCTCAGAGTCACTATACTATGTATGTGAGATTGGGGTAGTGATGTCATTACCTCAACTGCAATCTACTCTGTGTTGGACTATTCAATAGTCTGTACCTCAGGTAGAGTATCATCATTTCCTTGTGTTGGAGGGTCTGTACTTGATATTTCTTCCTTCACATTGCTTTTTTCTATCTCAAATATTGATTTACACACTAATGTGGCACATTGAGCTACTTCTTCTATATTCTTGTTCAATATTTGAAATACCCTGAATCTAGGGGTGTGATTATTCTCATATTTTCTCAAGGCCTCTTTCACTTCTTTGCCTTTCATTGCAAGCATGACCTGATTCAATGTCTCTTCCCTTATATCTATTTCAATTTGTACTACATTCTTCTAGGGAATAGAGACCACCTTAAATAAGTCTTCTGTCATATAACTCTTCAACTCGGAAGGCTCATATTTCCACTTTGCCATCTTATCTACCACTACTTGCTCAATTTTCTTCTTTTCTTCTTCTATCCTAGAAGCATACTTCAGTGATTTCAAAGAACTCACAGCTCTTCCTTCTTTAAGGTCTTTGATCTTTTGATCAAGTGTGGGTTTGAGTTTAGTGAAGACTACAGTATCTTCTTCATCATCATCCTCTTCATCACTTAGTATAATTTTTATCCTTGATCTTCTCAGGGTGACAACAAGAGTAGTGCCCTTTTCCTTTTTTTGTCTAGGTGTTGTCTTCCTCCTCTTTTGTGGAGGATTAACATCAGTTTCTTCCTTGTCAGATTCAATTTCCTCTATCTCCTCTATTTTAATTATTTCCTCTTTTCTCTTAGATATTGTAGGAAAGTCGGAGGTCTTTGCATACTTATTCTTGAATGTATCAAGTCTCTTTCTTCCTCTCTTCAATATCTTAGGAATCTCAATTTCCAAAGATATACTTCTCTTTGCTTCCTCATAGGTTTCAAAGTAAGGTTCCTTTGGATTGATATGTTCATTCACAAGAGCCTCTATGATATCTTTAGTGTCCTCATTATTAACTTCATATGGCAGGGGTTGTACCCATGAAACCATAGGATTTACTGCTTGTATATACACTTTATCACAATCAACTAGAAAATAAATTTATTCTTTGTACTTCTCAACTATTTGTTTGGGAATTCTATATCTACTTTGCATCTTCTATTTGAAACTTTCAAAGTATCCATCCATAATTCTATCAAAATTATCTTCCATCTCAGCTATGAAATCATTAATTTAATGGATGATTAGTTTATCCTTTTACCATGCTACTATTCCTTTGGAGGGAAAGAACTTCTCAACATTAAATAGTATGCATATTAGAAGAGAACCAAACTTACATGAATTAGTTTTTGATACTTATATTCTCTCCATGTTCTTTCTCAATTGAGTGCATTGCAATTCTGCTAGGTTGAATACCAGATTCTTCTTGACTACTTTGTAAGCTAGGTCAACAGCTTCACATGCAACACTGTTGGGTCTGCTCAAGCTGTATATCTTATGTGCTATCACATGAATGCCAAATTTCATCTCCATATCTATTACTCTATTGAGTCTCATGCCTCTTCCGTCCCACCAGGAAAGAGTTAACTCTGCTAGTTCATCCCTATTTAAGGTTTTGGTAGATTTTGGTAGGGAACCCAATAACACGGTGAATTATCTACTTAGTGATCTTCACAGGATGATCCAACCATAGTTGCATGTCGTGAAAATGAC
The DNA here is from genome assembly GCA_018584345.1 of Thuja plicata. NCBI lineage: Eukaryota > Viridiplantae > Streptophyta > Pinopsida > Cupressales > Cupressaceae > Thuja > Thuja plicata. The sequence goes on along the minus strand of MU225832.1, from coordinate 718,757 downwards.
TAAGAACATATCTCATCTACTTTATCTGGAATTCCCTCAACATATGCATGATATTTGTCAAACCCTTGGTTTCGAGGTGCTTATGCTTGGGCTTTAGTTTCCTGTCTGTACATAACTTCTCATATGTTTGATTCATCTCACTGGTTGAAAGCTCATATATGTTGCAGTGATAGAAGCTGCAAATTTCATTGACTAGTAACACTCTCAGAGGGATTAGGGAATGAGCTACCATCGGGTCTATCTCCTCTACAACCATCAGATGAAGCTTGAACATGGGAGGATAAAAAATTGTATTCCTTACTAGCATCTCCGAACATTTCTTGACCTTGCTACTGGAAGTGGATGCCATATTGCTCGGACAAAATAATCAAACTCCACTTTCAATCATGAATTTGAACTGAATTGCTAAGGGCTCTAAAATCTTTGTAAACAATACTCTTCACAATCCTTCATATATAAGATATTTTCAACCGTTAGAGTATTTCATTAAATGCTCCATACATAGTAGCTGGTGTGACTCATGTGTTTCTCCAAGATTCACTCGGAAGCTTGGGTGAAACTAACTTTCCAGTTATCAATATTGCCCGACTCAGCTTGAGTGAGCTAGAGTGACTCTGGTGTAACTAACATATTAACTCTGGTTGAACTATAATATGTCCTCATGCATCAATATGTGGATGTGGAGTGTATTGCTTACCTAGAACTGATGTAGGATGGCTTGTTTTTGGATAGTTCCAGTCTTCTCCTTTCCTATTCTATAATGATGGATCCACCCATCTCACTATTTAGGGTGTCATTAGATCCTTCATTTCTTTGATCTGAATTATCTAAGGATTTCCTTATGCATTGCTTTCTCATCTAAGCTCTGATTTTTGAGACTTTGGCTTCACCATTCTCAAAACCAGTATCAACCTTTTCTCTATTCATATAGTTCTTGCTCAGATGACTGAGTTGTTTAGACACATAACATCTCTTAGTAGGATCTCTTTTCTGAAGTGAGTCTTCATACAATTTGCACCAATGTGTCAATATTAACCACAGTGACAACATCTGTACCAAGTTTTGTAATCCCAAGCAAAAATTGCCTTGGCTAATTGTTCAGAAGGATTCCAATTCTTAGTTTTGTACTTAGAAGATTTATGACCGTGTTTGTTTCATTTGTAGCATTTCCCTTAAAACTTAGGTTTCTCTTTGCATTGACTTTCTCTATGTCCATGTTTGTTGCAACTGTAGCATTTACCATTAAATTTTTACTTTCCATTTCTTCAAAATTTATTCGAGGTATGCCTTGTCTTACCACAGTGATTGCATTTAGGTTTGTTGTTCCTTTGAGCTACTTGTTGTGAGGATTTACCTTGTTTAGTATATCCTAATCCAGTTTGTCCATGATGTCTAAGTTCTATTTCCTAACCTATGCTAGTTTGTGAATTCACCATACTTTCATTTGTTTGCTTTTCAGTATTGAGATCATTCTGCAGTCTTTCATTTGTTTTCTTTTCTATCCTTAGATTGACAACTTCTTGTGTTGCATTGTTGAGTTGACTTACCAAATCAGCTTGCTGAAATGATAAGTGTTGGATTTCATTTTCTTTTTCTTCTAATCTTGTACTCAACAGTCTTCTATCTTCTTGTGATATATTTATGTCATCTTATGATTTGTTCTTTAGTTCCATGACTTCACACATTCTGATTGAGTGAACTTCCTGTTCTCTTTTCAAATTTCTGACTTCTTCATGCAAATTGAGATTCTTTGCAAGCAAGTCTTGAATGGTTGCATCAGCTTCTTCTGAGATTCTATCTTTGCAAAATTCTTCAATTCTTTCTCCTATATAGTTCTTGTCATTCATCTGCACTGCTAATTCTTTTCTTCTCTTTAGGGAAAGAGAGAGATTCCCCTTAAGTTTTATGATCTGATCCATGGCCACTTTAAGATCTATCTTTTCATTCTCAATGGCTTTCTCTAGTTTGTATGTTTCCATATCTTTTGATCTTTTCTCAAGCTGTCAAACTTCTAATAAGAGAACTACAACTCTGATACCAATTATTGGAATTATATTATGTGCCAAATGACTGAGAGGGGGTGGGGGGGTGAATCAGGAACCAATAAAACTTAATCCTTTTAATCCACAATTAGATTAGCTTATTTGTTTGCATGCATATAACTTGAAAATAAAGAGTCAAATATAACACATAACACAATATTCCAAAAGAAAGTAAAATTAGGGTGGGGATGATACCCACAAGATTTAGTACTGTAGTATAAATTTATCCTGTTAAAGCTTACAATGACCACTTCTAATGGTCTGCCCTGTTAGGAGCATAGAAAGGACTATTAGGTCCACCTTGTTAAAGGATTTTGTACAATACAATAAGTAATGTAACTCAATTAAGAGATTTAAAGAAAGGACTATTAGTTCCACCTTGTTAAAGGATTTTGTTGATCCACCTATAAGAATGAACTAGTTGATGATCTACTCTATGCAACTGAGATTGTTGAATAAGATCCTTTGAAAATAACTGATCACCTGAATGTGATAGATAAGTCTCTACTATCCTGAACACTTCTGCACTTAACTCAAACTGTCATTCACATAATCATATTCATCTTCTTCTTATGCTCATTCTTTATTCTACATTCTACATATTGGATAAAACAAAGTATCTTACATATATATCTTTATCCACCAAATAACTTTGCAAGTTGGCTTGCAATAAACAAATTTATATTTAACAATATATGCAAAGTTGGCTTCAAACTGTCACTCGGGTCCAAAAGACTAATTGGGTGATAAAATGTCACTCAAGCGATATTGAACACTTGGGTGATGCTAAACACTTAGGCGATGCTAAACACCTGAGTGACACTGTATACTCAGGTAACACTATATACTCGGGTAACACTAAATGACTAAGTGTTTTGACACTAATTGACAATATGTCCTGCCATAAGGTCTACACAAGGTATATCATACAGATGTGAAATATGCATTTTTGAATAGAATACTAGAAGATGAGGTATACATTGAAAAACCTGAAGGATTTGTTTATCCTAAGCAGACAGACATGGTATGTAAGTTACATAAAGATTTATATGGACTGAAGCAAGCACCAAGAGGATGGTATGAAAGACTGCATTCTTATCTAATCAGTATTGGATTTATTAGGACAAGTGACAATAGCAATTTGTATTTAAAAAGTGGAAATGAAGATAAGACACTTATTGCTGAGATATTTATTGATGATATAATATTTGGAGCTAATTATAACTTATGCACTTCATTTGCTGATGAAATGAGGAAAGAGTTTGAGATGTCTATGTTTGGTCAGATTTTTTTTTCTGGGATTGCAAATTTTACAACAAACTATCGGAATATACATAACTCAATCAAAATACATCAAGGAAGTATTAAAGACATTCAAAATGGAGGAATATAAACCAGTCGGAAAACCTATGGTGCTAAGATGCAAACTAACAAAACAGGAAAAGACACCTAAGATAAACCAAAGCTTGTACAGATCTATGATTGGTAAATTGATGTATGTTGTACACACAAGACCTAACATTACACACACTATTGGAATAGTAGAAAGAATTTTTGCTAACCCCAGAGAGTCACATATGACAATTGTTAAAAGAATTTTTAGATATTTGAAGAATAATGAGGATTATGGAATTTGGTATAAAAGAGAAGGAAAATTTGAATTGAAAGTATATACAGATGCTGATTGGGCTGGACATATATATGAAAGAAAGAGAACAACTGGTGGAGCATTTTTTATTGGAGACAAACTAGTTACTTGGATTAGCAAGAAGCAATGTTGCATATCACAGTCTACTGCAGAAGCAAAGTATGTTGTTGTTGCTGCAAATTTTTCTAACATAGCATGGATAAAGCAATTGTTAAAAGGAATGAATGAGGAGATCATTGAACCAGTGATGATTTATTGTGATAAAACAAGTGCCATAAATATTTCAAAGAACCCCGTGATGCATGCAAAGACAAAGAACATTTCTATAAAATATCACTACTTGAGGGAACAAGTACACGACAAACAAGTAATATTGGAATATGTACAATCAAAAGAATAGCTTGCAAACATATTCACAAAACCCTTACCGAAGGATGCATTTGAGTACTTGAGAGGTAGGCTAGGGGTCCATCCCTTGTCTGTTGGTAACTGATCAGATTAGGAGGTTGCATCAACCTACATTAAATTAGAATATCAATCATGTTGATACAAAATCTGAATTGGACCGAACAGAGATATCAATACACAGAAAGGTACTTACTACACCGAAAATCAGAGATATTTCATTTGGCTACTGAAGAGATGCATGTTTCTTTTTGGAATTGTTGTCAAAGGGAGAGATTTTTGATTAAATACAAAGGGAGATATCTATCCACTAAAGGGAGAAAAGAGAAAGGGAGAGACATATTTAATCTATAGAGAGATTCAAGAGTTGAAAAGACAAAATGCAGGGAGAGTCTGCATATTTTCATATTTTGTTTATACTAACAAAGATTATATGCAAGTTAGGGAGAGCTACTAAATTGTTACAGTTGTGGAAAAAAAGTTTGTTATTTGTTTTATGGCATTTTATATTGTATATTTCATATTGTGTTGCCATCAATGCCAACGGGAGAGATTGATGAACTATAACTGTTTATATGTTTGAAGTCATTTTTTGATATTCAACGGAGTTGTAGAAGTGATGATAAACATTATTAGTTAATGTATTGTCATTGATGTCAACTTATTTGAGTATTATTATGGTGGAAAACATTTGTTATGTATTGAAGATCTGGAACAAACAAAGTTTTTGTGGTCGGTAATTGAAGAGTTTTGTATACACCGAGTGACAGAGCATACCGAGTAAAATCCAGTGTCCCAAATTTCTCCAGATGTATATCAAAACAAATTAAATCATATAATTCAACTCGGTGAAAATGTATTTTGCAAACTTAAACTTTCATCAATAGTGTTTACCAAGTATACTCTAGATTTTACTCGGTATACACTGGATTTTATCGAGTATACCGAGTAAAATCCAGTGTATACCGAGTAAAATCCAGAGTATACCTATGATACTCGGTAAAATCATAGCTATGTGTAGGTATAAACTAGATTTTACTCGGTGTACACTGGATTTTAAGTTTACAGAGTATAGCTATGATACATACGCAATTTACAAATTTATGAATAGAGGGAAAATGGAAAAATGACACAAAGTTCCTCTCCTTAATACATTGTGTGAACGAAGGGAAAGATTCTATGATCTATTTCAAGTAGAAGAATTTTCTAAAAATCAAATTTCCAAGATAAACACATACATAACTAGATAGCACAAGAAAAATAACATAAGGAATACTGCAATAATTCAAAGATTAATTTGTCGTTGAAAGAGATACAAACAAACACAAAGTTTTGAAATGTGTCTCCTCCTTTCATTAAATGCAAGGAAAAATGACACAGTCCATAATAACCCTATACAATGGCTATTTGCAACTAGAAAAACATTTCATCTTTACCCCCACAGATCTAACAACAATATCTTCCCCCTTTTACAACATTAAAAACCATAACAGTTTAAAGGTGTCATTCAAGATTTGACATCCATCGCTCTGCAACTAACCTCTGCAACCTTCCCACCTATTTTGATTTGTTTGAATGTTGGCTTCAGCCTCTGCTTTGCCAGGGAATCCAGGGAGCATGAAGGTTCTCTGTCCTGACCTCTTCTTGGTGTTGTCCTGCAGGGATGGCAGTGACTGCTGTTCTGACTTCATGGGCAAGGGTGCATCGGTGTTTGATGATTCCTCTTGCTCGTGGAATTTGGAAGATGGGAATTCCCTATTGTCTAGCCCCAAGATAGTGGGGGAGGAAAAAGAGAGATTTCTAGGGGGGTGGAAAAAGGTGGTATTGGGAAATGGGTCTCCTGATACACCTGAATGTTCTATAGGAGAGTTTGGCCCAGAGATTTTTGTCCCAGACAGGGTGTTTGAAGGCTTATCTGCTTCTCTTCAACTTGCTCTTGTGGGGAGGTTTTTTTCTTTCAGGCCCACCATAGATATGGTGCATAGGTGGTGTACTACAAGATGGAAAGTGAAAGGGTCCCTTTCTATCTTGGAAATTCTGGGGGGCCTATTTATTTTTCATTTCAACACTGAGGTGGACTATACTTATGTCTCCATAGGAAGTTGGTGCTATGGGAAGCACACTCTGCTCATGGAAAAGTAGAAGCCAGGTTTTAACCCAGAGGTGGAGCTTCAAAAAGTGGCACCAGTGTGGGTCCATCTCCCAGGGCTTCCACTAGAATTTTGGGATGAAAAGGTGCTCTGGTGGATTTGGAACTCATTTGGGAGTTATGTGGTAGCAGACTCTTTTACTATGCAAAAAACAAGGCTGGTGTTTGCAAGATTCTATGTTAATGTTACTATGAATAAGCCCCTCCCTAACTTTGTGATGCTAAAATCCAAATGGGGAAGTTGGAATCAGGCCATTCTTTTAATAAAAATTCCACTATCCATTGCCAGAAGTGTGGTAAACATGGTCATGTGGTGACAAATTGTAATGGAACCCCTAGGATTGAGGATCAAATTCCCAAGCATCTCCCTTCACTATCTTTGAATGAGGCAGGTGGTGTGGGGGACTGGGTAGGAGGAATGGTGCTAGAAATGGTGGGCCAAGGCTCCCTGGAAGGGGAAATCCCTCTTTCTTTAAGGGAATAGATAAACCTTAACATTGAGGAGAAGAAAGAAGAAGGTAAGGATAAAGAGGTTGAGGCCGAGGTAGAAGTTTCTTTAGAAGAAGGAGAGTTGGTTGAGGTCCTGGGGGACATTTCCAACTCTTATAGGGAAATCCCAAGTGGAGAGAAAAAAAGGAAGAAAATGGTGAGGTGAGTAAGGTAGAGTGGTATGGAAGAAAGAAGATAGAAGGTGAAGCTAGTGAAGAGTGTAGTTTAAATGGTTGGGGGGAGACTGCCCTTTTTTTCCCTAACCAAAATGGGGTGGTAAACAAAATGGAAGAGTCAAGGCCGACCCCTTCATCGCCTTCGATTAGTGTGTTGGATTGGTCAAAACCTAAAAGGAAAACTAGAGGGGGTAAGAAGGTAGATGAAGGCATTGATAACAAAAAAAAGGCAGATGTGGGAAATGATTCCAAAGTTGGTCCCCTGACAACGAGAGTGGTAAGAGCTAAAGAAGCAGCAAGGGCAATTGCTAGTGGGCGAAAGTTAACCCTAGAAGAATCCCAAAAAAGTAAAAGATGAAGTTCCTCTCATGGAACATAAGGGGCATGAATAACCCTCAAAAATAGTATTATCTGAGTAAGTATATCTTAGATTTTAAGTTTGATGTGGTTCTAATCCAGGAGGTTAAGATGAAATATCAAAACTTTGCTCTTCTTGTGGACAAAATATGGTCAGGTGTAGCCTTTATTTATAGTGAAGTTGATGGGGCCTCTGGTGGAGTGGCTACTCTTTGGAACCCATGTAAGTTATCTCAGAATGCTGTTTCTTTTTCTCATAAATTCCTTGCTATGTTGTTTACTTGGAATAATGTCTCCTGGATCATGTATAATATTTATGCTCCTAATGTTAGAAGTGATCGAGGTAGGATCTGGGGAGAAATTACTAACCTCATTGTGGATGATCAATGTCATCCCATCATGTGTTTGGATGATTTTAATTCCCCCTATGTTTGTCTGAGAAAATGGGGGTACCCAAGATTATTCAAAAAGTATGCATGAGCTGGCGGACTTTATGACGAACAATGATTTGGTGGATATTGGTTTGCAGGGAATGGGGTTTACCTAGTCCAACAACAGAAAGGGGAGGCAACTTATTTAGGTTAGGTTGGATAGATGGATGTTATTAGGTGGGGTGGGTATTTCTCCTTTGATTAACCTTTCTCACCTTACGAGAATGATTTATGATCACTCCCCCTTGATTCTTGACTGGGAGGAAGGGAAGGGGTGTGGGCCACATCCCTTCCACTATAAGATTATGTGGCACTCCCACCCTGAATTTATGGACTATATTAAAATATGGTGGAACAATCCTATTTAGGGGACAACCATGTTCAAAATCTCTAAAAAATTGTAATTAATCAAGCGGGAGGCCCAAAGGTGGAGTAAGACCAAGTTCGGGGACATTTTTCAATGCAAAAAAGAAATTTGAGGAGAAGCTCAAGCACTTATAGGGGGAATGGCCTCTGGTTTCTCCTCCTGGGATGATCATTGTGAGGAGGAAGGTTCGCAGAGGAAATGGAAAGAAAACATTAAGAGAGAGGAAATTTACTGGAAGTAAAGGTTGCGTGTCCAATGGCTCAAGGAAGGTGACTAGAATTCAACCTTCTTCCACAGGTCTACATCCATTCATAAAAGAAGGAGCACCATTAAATCCTTAGTTGTTGGAGGGAATCAACTGCTATCAGAGGAAGATGACATTGACAAGTATGCGGTGGAGTTCTTTTAGGATACTTTCAGGAGCCCGGTTCGGAAGGGGGTGGATATTTTCACTGACAATCTCTTGGAGGCTATCCTGACGGTTATTAATGCGGAGGATAATGGAGATCTATTATCCCAAGTCTCTATAGAAGAGGTCAAAAATGCGATGTTCTCTATGGGAGTTATAAATCACCTGGACCAGATGGATTTCCCCCAACTTTCTTTCATCATTTTTGAGAGATTATCAAATATGATCTTGTTCACACAACTCGTGATTTTGTTAGAATTGGTAACATTCTGAAAAAAAAAAAACACCAATATTGTTCTGGTTTCTAAATTTCAGGATCCTCAGTGCACGAGTGACTTCCACCCCATAAGCCTTTGTAATACTTATTATAAAATCCTTTCCAAAATCATCACCAATAGAATCAAACCTCTACTTGGCAAAATCATTAACCCCAACCAGAAGGGGTTCATGTTGGGAAGACAAAATTTAGATGCGGATATCACCTCCCATGAGATCTTTCATTCCATGGACAGAGGAAAGAATGCTGGTATGGCATTAAACTTGGATATATCTAAGGCGTATGAAATTTTTTTGGGGGACTTCTTGTATGGGGTGCTTAGGAAATTTGGATTTCATGAAAGATTTATCAAAATCATAAAGGTGGTGGTGGAAACAGTTAAATTTTTTATTTTGGTCAATGGCGCACCTTGGGGGTCTTTTAAGCCAGAGAGGGGTTTGTTTCAAGGGGACCCCCAATATATTCTTATTGGTTGCAGAGGTGCTAGCTTGGAACTTGTTGAGGTTGGAGGGAATTGGATCTATTTTTGGATTCAAGCCGACCTCCACTCTTCCTCTGGAAGTTATCCAACAGTTTGTGGGTGATACATTCCTTTTTGGAAAGCCTATATCAGGGAAGCCAGGGAATGGAAAACTCTCCTAAAATCCTATGCGGTGGCTTCTGGTTAAGTGATCAACTACTCTAAAAGTAAAATTTATTTCTTCAATATTGAACAGAGAACCCAGCTGAAGATTGTGGAATGTCTTGGTTGTATGGGATTGGAGCTCCCTGACACCTACTGTGGGCTCCCACTCATAGTGAAGGAGGTTTTAGACCAGTTTTGGAATACCATTCTGGAGAAAATACAGAAAAAACTGGCTGGTTGGAAAGGGAAGGTTCTTAGCAATGCGGGGAAACTTCAATTGTTATCCGTGGCCCTCCAAGGAATACTTGTTTACTTCCTTTCTCTCTTAAAAATCAATGAAAGAATGATGGATAAGCTGGAAGAATCCAGAGAAACTTTCTGTGCACGGGGATGGAGGAAAAGGCTAGAATGAACTTGGTCAACTGGGATACAGTTTGTCAACCGAAACTATTGGGCGGTCTGGGAGTGAGGAAAATTAAAGACCTAAATAAGGCTTTGATAACCAAATTGGGTTGGAAGCTATTCAGAGGATCTCCTAGATGGAGTAGAATTATGAAGGCCAAATATTTTAATGATGCCCAATTCCCATATGGTCACAATTTTCCCTCTGGCTCTAAAATTTGGAATTTTATTACTAGAAGTAAGGGAACTCTATTTAAGGGGTTGAAATGGTTGGTGGGTGATGATTCTCATATTAGCCTCTAGGAGGATTGTTGGTTGGGTGATAAACCCCTTAAATAGGAAAATTATGGTCTCATCAGGGAACAAATGATCTCTCATTTTCAAAGTAAAGTTAGTGATTACATTTCTCAAGATAGGAAATGGAAAATTTTGGCAGATGCTTACCCAGATTAGGCTCTTGTTCCTCCTTACATCTATGAGATTCAAAAGCTTCTGGAAGGCATTAGGATCCCTATCTCTCAAGTTGAGGACAAGGCTATATGGTATCATAAGAAGTTGGGGGAGATCACAGTGAAATCTGCGTATTTAACCAATTTAAAGACTGTGGCAGATGAGAAGATTTGGGGAAAGGTGTGGATTCCCCAATTGATCCCTAATATCAATTTCTTCTGGTGTATAGTTCTACATGGTAAAATTATTACATTGGATAACCTCCAAAAGTGGGGAGTTTAGTTGGTTAATAGATGTGTTATGTGTAAAAATCAAGCTGAGACTATTAACCATCTCCTTATCCATTGCCCCTATGCGACTTTGGTGTGGTCAAGAATGATGTGCATAATGCAGCTGGATTGGTTTTTTATGGAGAATATGGATCAATTTTTTTGCAACTGGGGTCACTCTATGACACACCCACTTATTAAACTTCTTTGGAGAATGTTACCCCCGCATGTTTTTTGGAGCCTATGGAAGAAAATAACTAATCAGGTGTTTATAGGGGAGGAAAATGATGTTGAAGGGATGGTGAGAATGGCTGTGAATCTACTGAAGGAAAACCTTGAAACCTGCCATTGGAATATTCCCCATTTCCCCCCAAGGAGTTAGATTGTAAGTTGGCTAAGGACTGGCAGCTACCTTCTTCCTATGCTTTTGATTTTTCTAAGGTGGTTGCGAGGACAAATACCAAGTGGACCCCCTTGGAGGAAAATTTTACCAAATTGAATTTTGACAGGGCGACCTCTAAAGGTACTGCTGCTGGAGGAGGTATTATCAGAGACCACTGTGGGAAGATGGTCATTGCTTATGCACTTCATCTTGGGATAGGTTCTAATAATGTGGCAGAAATCTCTACACTTTTTTGGGGCCTGAAGGTGGCTGGTTCTTCGGGGATCAAAAAGATGATTATCAAGGGTGACTAAAAAATTATGATAGATATGGTCAAGGGAAACTACAGAGTTGGCTGGAATATGTCTAATCTACTGCAGGAAATATAGTCACTTCTCCCTAGGCTAGATGATTTTAAACTGTAGCACATTTACAGAGAGGGCAATGTTGTTGCAGACGCGCTGGCGACCACATGTCTTGGTTTGCAATGCATTAGGTGTTGGAAAAATTTAAATTTCCTAACTAAGAAAACTATTTTGCTTGTGGAGAAAGAAAGGAAATTAATTAATGAAGCATGAGGATGAATCTGATTGGACTGGAAAGGTGGCTTGTAGTTTTATGAGAAGCAGCGCATATTCAAATTTTAAAATCGCAATGGGAAAGGAAATTAATTTTAGTATAATGCTGAAAAGATGGGATTTTAATGCCTATTTTGGAAAAAGTATGAGAAATTTCAAAAAAAGTGCTAACATGGGGATTGGCATGTGTCTTGGAAGCCCTGATAAGATGACTGAGCTTAATTAGTGTTTTAAACCAACGATTTGCAATCATTTCCCTTCACGTGATGGCTTTGATCTCATTTCAGCCACCCATGTGACATGTACCTGCTTAGAAATCATTAAGGCATTGGATTTTTTTCCTAATTGGTTATCCATCATTTGATTCACCATTTATCCTTGTTGGGTTCTCTATGGTTTTTTCTGGGCTTTGGTGAAGGCTGGTCAGGGTGGTGGTAGAATGGGTGGGATGTCTCTGGAGACTCAGGTGGAGGAGCTTTCTGAGCATAGTTTGGATATGGGTGGCGATATGGTTTGCGTGGATCCCTCTAAAATTGAGGATGGGTTCCTCAAAAACCCTTGCATTGTTACCTACTTGAAGGAGGGTGGGTTCTATCACTATATGGAAGCCATGGAGGGTAGTGATGAACTCATCTCAATGCAGCTGGTGAATCCCTGGACGGATCGCAAGGTGACTATCAATGACATAATTTTTGAAATAAATGAAGAGGCCATCGCCCATGCCATGGGGCTCTCCACTGATGGGAGAAAATTGAAGAAGGTTACAAACAACAGATATGACTCTAGTATGAAGAGATTTTTCAAGAAGACGGAGGACTCGGTACGTATTCATGGGGGCTTCAAACGGGAGGTGTTGCGCGATCCTTGGAATGAGGTATGTCTCATTTTGATGAAGTATATTACTTTGGAAGGTCATTTTGGCACTTGCTATAACTACCACTTCCCTCTACTCAACCACTTCCATTATAATGATACCATTTCCTTCTCTTTATACCTGCTGCACTCTCTCGAAGCTTTGGTTATGGATGTTAGGGAAAAGAAAAAGGCTAGGCAGAATTACTACATTCTCCATCAGGGCTTGATTTTACGCCTTTTCAATTTTCACCTTGCTTTATTCCCCCCAAGAATTTTCACTATGCAAGATATTAACTCTCCCTTTGATAATTCTCCCAGAGAGTTAATGGTTTCTCACTCTAACCCACTTAATCCTCCAAAACCCCTATGCGTAATAAGGCCAAGAATGATAAAGCAGGTCTAGCGGGTGGAGCCCAATTCAATATTGATTTAGAGGAGGAGGAAAATGAAAATGAAAGCAAGAGGTCCCACATAATTGCCTCTAATACTCGGTATAAGCAGAAAGCTGTCAGGAAGAGGTGAAGAAGATGGAGACTCAGAGGAGGAGGGAGAAAAGAAGAATGAAATCATTGGGGATAATAATAAAGGGAAGAAAATTAAGAAGGATGAGAGTAGCCATGACAAAAACAACATCTCCCAGTCTATGGATGGGGCTGAGAAGAGCCGCAATTCATCCCAGATCTGTGCAAGTTTCAAATTACCCACCTGTTAGTCCAATTCTTGATCTTTGTCCTTTTATTTAATTTTAGAGTTGCCTTGTTATTTTTGTGGATCTTAAAGCATCCTAAGCCCTCATGTTTAAAACCCCAGTGAAAGGATCTCTCCTGTGTTTCACCTATTCTTGTAAAAAAAAGAAAAATCTTTTGCTAACATGTGTTTTGAACAGGTTTGAACAACCTTAAACTGCCTTGAACTTGGTTCAAGAGTGTTCAAGCTTGTTCATATTTTTATGAAGCGATAGCAGGTGAATAGCATTTTCACTAAAAGAGGTGTTTCATGATCGCAAGCTTCAGAACTTTTGGTTAATCAAAGATGGGAATTTATGGTTAAGCATGTGACTTCTTGTTTGGGATTGAAGGCGAGATATAAAGAAAAAGGCTTGAACAGTGGTGAACACATATGAACAACCTTGAACTCAGTTCAAGAGTGTTCAAAGGTTTTAAAACTGACATGTGGCATAAGCAAAGGACAACCGCCATTTTTTCAGTTTTGTATCCCACTCATAAAAAGCTTTAAATGAAGAAAGGTTTTGGCGGCGGTTAAGTCATGTCTGAGCTGTCGAATTAATGAAGAATTCGTGCAGCATAAAAGTTTGCACAAGTGGCATTAAATGATTGTGTGTGTGAAAGGTCACTTCATGCTTCAAGCTTTTATTGCCTTAATTATGGGCAATTAATTTCACATTCATGGTGTTTCTTTTTAAAACCCTTCTTAGCGTTCATTATTTTGAAAAAATATCACTGTCTATATGCGCAAAGAGTGGAGGTAAGGGTTTTTGGAGCTCCAGTTGCAGAATTTTCCTCAGAGATTAAGGTAAGTTAGGCTATCACTCCTCCAGTGTTTATATTTAAGAGCTTGTGAATTTTACAGGAGTTTCTGTAGCAATTCGCAGTCTGTTCTTACAAGAATGAAGTTAGCATTTCATTTCTTTGGGAGTGTGTCTAGTTTGGTATGCAAAAATCCTACTGTAATAGACACAGATTTAGAGGGATATGATGTTGAGGGAATAGCTAATAGACTTACTACATCTATCAAGGAGAATGTTCCTTCTATGCAAATTTTAAGTAGTGGGTTGTGTGTAGCTACTTGCTTCCCTCCTGCAGTGGTATGTCTTGAACTTATCCATGAGTGTATCAGACATTATGACCAATGAATTGAATCAATTATTAAAAGAAATGGTGAGGTATTAATGGATGTGAATAGAGGAATTGTTGCTTCAGATTTCCAAATCCAAGAGCAGACCTTTTTTTCTTTCTCTCCTACCCAATCTCTTGTTAAATTTAAGCCAAATGCTTACGCAAACTGAACTGCAATAGCAAAACACTGGTTATTAAATGCCCAAAGGGGAGGTTTCCACTTACCCAAAAAGCTAAGCAGAAATCATGTGCATCCATACATTAGTGATATTATGGTAATTTTACATAGAGTCAAAGGGTCACGTGAGGCTTCCTTATTTTCTGACTAGTTGTTTTGTTATGTAGAAATTATTATAGAGGGAAAACACAAGTTGGATTGGGCTGAATTAATTGTAGAATCTATGAGGGAACAAATGAATAGTTCCAAGCTTACTGGCTATATCTTTTATATGTCTTCTTATCTGATGTATTGTCTAGCATGTAGTAGGATATGGGATGGTATGATTCACGAGCCTTGGATTGATGGCATGTGTGTTTTTGAATATTTTCCTATGCTTCGCAAAGACAATGTGATTCAGAATTACAGGAGGGTTCATGATACCTTTATGGGTAAGCTTTGTTCTTAGATGTCTGGAGATTCAGCCAGGAGGATGAGTTCAAAAGCTTAGCAATTTGTGACTAGATTTGGGAGTTTTTATATTCAGCTCCCTAGGTTATCTTATATAAGAATTGGTGGTTTTGAGGATGCCCATACAAAATTGCCTAGATATGCATTTGATTGTTTCATCCTTTTTGAAGTTTGTAGACAGCTTGCCATTGCGCTTAAATGTTTCCTTCTTGGGGAATGAGGTGAGAAAATCTTCCCATTGCAGCTAGGAAAGCTTTCATGCCTAACCATTGAAGATGCAACAAGTATTGGAAGTGACCTTGGTCATTTTGATTTTAAATACTACACAGAGCGAATAGGCTTCGATAAAAAAAACTTTTCTAGCGGCAGCCTAGGTCTCAGATCTCACATGTTTCCAGTTCCCCATTTAGAGGATTTTTGGGAGGATTATGCAAATGAATCCCAAGTCATGACCAAAAGCCATAACAGACTTTGCATTTCCCAAATTTTGTCCATGAGAATATAGTTCAACATAGAGGGGGTAACAGATGATGGTTCTAATTTGATTGAACCCAATTTCAAAAGACTTCTGGACACTGAAGAGATAAATGTTGATTGGTCGAAGGAGGAGGAAGATGACATTAAATGCAGAACACAGCATGTTCTCAAATTAACTGAAAAATGTCTGCAAGCAAAAAGAGAGCAGTCTAGTCCTAAAATGATTGGAGTTAAATCTTCAAATTTATTTTCCTCCCCCTCTGTTTCTAATATGCCTAAACCATCTGGTAATGCAGGTTCCTCTGATAAGAAGCAAAAGAAATATTCTAAGAAGAAGTCTATTGCAGAGCTTTCCACTGTGGTCTTTCCTCAACGCATTACCAGGTCAAGATCCCGATCACAAAGGAAAGTGAAGATGACTCAGGAGAAAACAGAGACAGTTAATCTAGAGGATGACAAGTTTGTAGATTTGAACTATCAAATTAGCGATGATGACCAACTCGGGAAAGATCTCTTTGATATCAATGATGTAACCTTGGATTTAATGGACACCCTTGCTAATGTTGGCCCTCAACCAACAACAACTAGTGATACACCCAAATGGTTAACTTCTTCAGTTAATAGGAAGCAGAGCCTGATTCCTGTATCAATTCTAGTGCAGGATATTGTTAGTAAATACACTCAAAAGACTCCTAAGGCCAAGAAAGTGAAGAGTACAACATGCATGTTTGCTAATGCTAAAACTGGGAAGTGGACAGCTGAGGTAGCTACTTACAGACCAAAGGAAGAAAAAAAAGATGTGGCGGTTGAGGATTTTGAGGTAACCAAAATTGAGTTAGGAACAATGGACAGGGCCGGAAAGAACCACCTTTTCAAGGAAATAGCCCAACAAACGCTGATTACATTGGTGGAAGATAGAAAAGAGAAGAAGGAATTGAAATAGACCATTTTTTAACTTTCCCAGTCTATTAATACATTCTTCAACTTTGATGCTACCCTGTTGTCCCAATCATCTCAAGTGTTTGATCCCAATTCTGAAGAAAGTAAGACATTGCTGAATCAAGTTCAAAGGGGGTGGACTTTGGTTTCTTCAGTTGATGAATGGATGTCTCAAGTGCTCAATAATGGCAAGCAATACATTAAAGATTCACATTCAGTTCTTCATGACACTGAGGCAGTGATAGGAGAGTTTCAAGCTCAGCGCCAGGTATGGAATACAGATGAGGAAAAATGGGTGTCAACAATGACTAAATTTATGGAAACAGAGAGGCATGACTTTAATAAATTTTGTGTAGAAAAGTCACTAAAAGGTGCCAAAGAGTCTCTTTTCTTCATTCTCAGGAAAAATATCAATTGGCACATTGCTCTGATAAGAAGTGCTATTACAGAAAATATGGAATATGAAACTGAAGCTAAACAGATCCAAAAAGCTGCCTTGACTGAGTTGAAAGTGATTAATTTCACTTATACCTACCCCTCCATCTTTGGTGAGCAAGAACTAAAGGGCACTCTGGATGGTTTCAACTTAGCAATTAAGACTATCAGAGAAAAGATTCATCCTAAAGCCTTTGATTTAACTCAGATAGCAAGGATTGAATCTATGCTTTATTTGTGTGTCGATCAGTTATCCAATGTCACTGAGAAGGTGAAGAAGCTGAGGTGGAACAAAGATGCCTCTATGGCCTGGATAGTAAATTCCAAGATCTCGCATCTGTCGCTTGTGAAAGAATTGGTTCAAGCATACAAAGAATGGAAGCCCACTCAATCAGTTACCGATGAAGAAGGAAGTCCAGTGGGAAGAGAGGATCATGCCATTGATAAGGAGCTTGATTTGGCTATCTAGTTTTCTTTTTACTAAATTAACATGCAAAACTTATAGGACGTGTGTCCTCTTTCTAGTGGTTTAGTTACTTAATTGTTTGCCCGAGAGGCCATGTTTTTCAGGAAGCCTCTCGGTGCTCTGCTACTATTTATTCTGACTGCTCAAACTTTTTAAGGGTTTGAAAAACTTTTGACTGATAGATATAGTTTTTGATAATTATAGTTCAGATTGTTGAATGTTATGAACATAATAGATTTCAGACAATTATCTATGTAGTAATTTCTGAAATATATGACAGGAAGGTTATTGAATCTGTGTTGTTTATAAACTAGAGCAAGGTGTCCTGTGTCGACATATTGTTTGGCTTGTTTTATATATTTGTCTGCTATTTCATGATATCTAAATCCTGGATTTTATCTACTTCCTATTATATGTGGTCAAAAATTCATTTATGCTTTTCATGAAATTCCATTGCGGAAGTGATTGTGTTTCCTTCCTATTCATTACTCGGTTAGATTTCCTTCATATTTGCTTAGAAGCATATCATCAAAGAATGATATTGCAGCCTTTATAAGTTTTCTGGTTAAAAGCTAACCAATTGAAACGTTATTTCATTTAATTGAATATCATATTAGGGAGCTGTACCTATTGTAAAAATCAGAGGGAAGTGATCATAAAAGATACTTACCCAAATGTTAGAAATAGTTTGTCTTTTAAGGGTGATAGAGTAAACTTAAAAGAATTTTTGTAAAAAGACAAATCTATTCACTAACAGATTTTTGGCGACTCTACTGGGGATTGCTTACAGTGTAGACCTATGTTTAAATGTTTTGTTTTATGCACAAGATATGGTCCTACCAGCTGTGATAATACCAAACTGGGAGGAGCAACCTCCTGTTATTCAACTAGATCTTAACTTCCAAAATACCCAAGAGGACATAATTTCTGATTTGAACATTGTTGCTTGGAATTTAAAGATCAGCTATCACTAGTATCAACAAGTTCTCCTAGTTTTAGAAGAAGAGGATATAGGAGAGTGGTTGAGAGGGCTCCCAATCACCCAAGAGGCACAAATTGTTGACAGAATTGCTCAGAGGCAATAAGAGAAAATAATACTGGATTCTCAACCTTACACTAGGTCTCAGAGGAAGGAGGATATTTTTGATACTTTCTATGAGAGTTTGCAAAATCTTCATTTTTTGACTTCTTCCATTTTAAGACCAAAAGCCAAAAGTAGACCTTCTTCCCCTCCTAAAATTGCGCCCAATTCTTCCCCATCCTCTAATGTCTAGAAAGCTTTAACTTTTTTTGGTATTCAAGCACTGCCTCTAGTAACCATCTTTCCAAGTGTGGTTATGGCTCAGCCATGGTGTGCAGAAGTTGGTCCTTTAAATTTAGGATCTCATCATCTTCTCCCTAAAGGTATTAAAGAAGTCTTACCTAAATTTTTTGGAGATGGCAAAGTCTCAGTAGATGAGCATTTGAATGCATTCAATGTAGCTACTCCCATCTGGCAGTGCAGCATGAAGATGTAGCAGTCAGACTCTTTGCTCAATCCCTTTCAGAAGGAGCTGTAGAATGGTTTGGTCATTTGCCAGCTGGGTCGATTATAAATTGGCAAACCATGAAGACTGCGTTTGAAGGATATTTTAAAGGGGCTGATGATGAACATTCCCTGTTAGCATAATTAACACAAATGAAGAAAGAGATTCATGAGCCAATGAGAGATTATGTGGCAAGATATAACAAAGTTATCCATAGAATTCCTGCTGCCAAAAGATTGACCCCTGAAAACCAACAATGTTTCTTTGTAAACTCTATGCCCCCAGACATAGGTTTTCACCTAAGAAGTAGGCCAGCTGATTTAGCTATTGCCCAAGAGAAAGCTACTAAGTTAGAAGATGATCTCATTATAGCCAGGAAATGGAGAAAAGATGTGCAGAATCCTCACTCTCAACCTTCTACTTCAACTCCTACAGATCCAGTTGTTCAAAGACTCATGAATGATGTAATCACCTTGAAAACGCAGTTACCGAAACAAGGATCTTCATTTCCTTCCCCTTATCAAGATATCAGTAGAAAGTAGCCCAATCAATGGCATAATAAAACTCCTTTGCTTCCTTCTACTCAACCAAGATTGTCTTTGGAAGCTTCACCAAAAGAAGCTATCATGTGTTCTTTCCACCTGACAACGAATCATGACAGTAATTCTTGCCCTGATATGCAAAGACATGTACAAATGGAGGCAACCAAAGATGTGTTAGGAGAATGTACTATGGAAGAGCTCCCTCAAGATAGACCTAGCAAATCTGGTTCATAATTTTTAGAATATGAATCTGACTCAGAAAGAGGAGATATTATGGTCACTCTTGGGGATCCTGCTTGTGCAATTCTTACTCAAAATCAAAAGTTTTCAATGAACACTTCAACTTCAGCTAATTCTTTCCATAAGAATCAAGATCCTATAAGTAATGCTTCTCCTCCTAGTTCTTTGACTGCTGATGTTAAGATTGTGCAAAAAGATTCTAGCATGCCCTCTTTTGATATTGTAGAATTTTGTAAGTCTTCTGCTATCCAAATCTCCCCTGCTGAATATCTGAGATTAAATCCCAAAGAAATAGATAAATTGGTCAAGTACGTCAAAGGTGACCTTCCAAACTCATCACAGTCTAACCAATGTACCGTTGACTGAACTGATGATCCAGTTGATATTCTTGCAGTTGTTTCACCATTTTTTATGAATCAGAGTGACACTGCTGTCGCTCCTACCCCAGAACTAAAATGTGAATTTGATGAAACCAAGAAACCTGATCCCTTCTATATTTCTCTACTCCTTTACGGTCTTAAATTGAGTAATTGCATCATAGACTCAGATGCCTCTGATAATGTTATGCCTTCATCCATAGCCAAAGCTTTAGGTTTAACCATGACCAAAACTTTTGGGAGATGCTATTCTATGGATGGGAAATAGGTACCCTTAATAGGTCAAGTTAAAGATGCTCAAGATATTTTAGCCACCCATCCTAATAAGAGACTCAAGTTAACCATTTTAGTAGCAGACATACCTACAAGTTACAGTATGCTCTTGAGTAGAACTTTTTGCAGAGACATGGGTGGAGAAATAAAGATGGATTGGTTGGAAGTTGTTATCCCTATTGGGAAGAAAAAGGTTAAACTAGAACCTGAAGCCAAGAACAAATACACTATAATTCCATCTGATGATCCTAAGGCACAAATTCTATTCAAAGACTGTGAGTTTGGTAATTACATGATTTTCTCAGATGAAGCCCCTCCTATCTGTGAGCACTTTAGTGAAATTGAGCAAATTTGGTTGATGGAGTTTGATGGTAGTTGTGCTTCTATGGGGTCTGGAGTTGGTGTAGTATTAAAAGGTCCTGATGATCAATATATCCCTTTCTCTTACAAACTAGATTTTAAAAACACCAATAATACCGCCAAATATGAGGCTCTATTATTAGGGTTGCAAGAGGCAAAGACATTGGGAATAAAGGCACTTGTTGTGAAAGGTGATGCTGAGCTTATTGTTAAACAAGTAAAAGGTCAATTTACAGTAAAAAATGAGCGTTTGAAACATTACAAAAATTTAGTGTGGGACGAAGTGGATTCTTTTGAAGCTTTTTCCATAGAAGCCATTCCTAGGAGTCTCAATACAAGGGCTGATTCCCTAGCTATATCAGTGTCTCTACTTCTTCCTCATCTAGATTTCAAAATAGGAACATATAGGGTTGAGATGATATATAGAATAGCTATCCCAGGTAACATTGAACACCTGCACATTTTTGAAGATGATACCCGGATTAAGGATTTTATGGTGTGTGTAGAAGCTTTCTCATCCATGTACTTTGAAGGAATGAATGAAGATAGTGAAGGGTCTAATCCTGAATTCTTACCAGAAGAAGAAGTTGTCCAGTTGAAGAGCAACAAAATTCCCAAAGGTTTGGTTTCCTTAGAGAACTTATTTTATCGAAAAGATGATAGTTTCATTTCATGGAAAATTTCTCAATCAGATGTGCAAAAGGAATATGACAAGGTGAACATTGGCACTATGGCCAAATCCAAATGGATATCTATAGGTAAAAATTTGTCTGTTCAAGAAAAGAAAAACCTTCATATTCTGTTAATAGCCTACACTGATGTTTTTTCTTGGGATTATAGTGACCTTAAAGACTTTTGAAAAGGGAACTTTAGTCATCACATCCCTCTCAAGCCTGAATCAAAACCTTTTAGACAAAAGCTTCATAGTTACAATCCTAAGGTTTCTAAAGTGATTCTAAAGGAAGTTGACAAAATGCTAAAAGCCAGAATCATTTACCCTATTCATCACTCAACTTGGATCGCAAATATTGTTCCTATTAGAAAAAAGAATGGTGAAATAAGAATTTGTGTAGATTTCCAGAATTTAAATCAGGCCAGTCTAAAAGATAATTACGCCCTGCCCAAAATGGAACAAGTATTACAGGCAGTTCCTGGGTCAGAAATTATGTCTCTTCTTGATGGGTTTTCTGGATATAATCAGGTAAGTGTGGCCGATGAAGATAAATAGAAGACTACTTGTACCATGCCATGGGGAACTTTTGCTTATAATAGAATTCCCTTTGGCCTGATTAATGTAGGGGCAACTTTCCAAAGGGAAATGGATTCTTCCTTTGTCGATTTGAAAAATAGAATTATAGTTATTTACCTTGATGATTTAACTATGTATTACAAAAGAAGAAAACATCATGTCTGAGATCTCAAATTAGTCCTACAGAGGTGTAGAGATCAAGGCATATCTCTTAATCCTAAAAAATTAGCTTTTGATGTGACTGAGGGAAAATTGTTGGGACATATCGTATCCAAAGAAGGGATTGGGATCGATCCCGAAAGAGTAAAGGCTATTCAACAGATCAGTCTACCTTCAACCAGAATAGGAGTCAAATATTTTTTTAGTCAGATTAATTTCTTAAGAGCCTTTGTCCCAGATTTTTCTGAGTTAACAAGGCACATAATGGGAATGATGAGTGAAAAACATCCCTTTAAATGGACAGAAGAAGGTAGAAAGGCTTTTGGGACAGTTAAGACAGCTATAGAAAATGCCCCATCTCTGGTTTACCCAGAATACAAAAAAGATTTCATCATTTATTGTTATGCTTCTGATCACACACTGTCTAGAATTCTAACTCAGAAGGATGTTTCGGGAAATGAAGCTCCCATTGCTTTCATGAGTATGTCGTTGAAGAAACATGAACTAAAGTATTCTCTGATTGAGAATCAAGCCTTTGTTGTAGCGAAATCAGTTAAGCAGTTCAGATTCTATATCCTTCATTCTCATTCTATAGTGTTTGTTCCTGATTCAGTAGTGAAAGCACTTCTCACCCAACAAGAAATAGCCATGAACAAGAGAGAAACATGGGTGACAAAGATTTAGGAATATGACTTGATAATAAAACCCACTAAACTGGTTAGGGGTAGGAGTCTATGTAAATTCATTGTAGAGAATGTTAGTCATCCTGAAAGCCTAGAATGTGAAATATCCCAAGTTCTATTGGTCATTTTAACAAATTTCTGGTTCTGTGACATTACTTATTTCCTAACTTATGGAGAATGTCCACAAAGATTGTCACCTAAATAGAGACATACACTGAGATTGCAAGCTGCCAAATTTGTTATATGGCAAGGTGTGTTGTATAAGAGAGGTCTAGATGGTACATTTCTAAGATGTGTGGATAAAATTCAGCAATTGTAGTTGCTCAAAACTTTTCATGAAGAGGCCTGTGGAGGCCATATCTCATCTACGGTAACGACATTCAAAATTCTTCAAAATTGTTTTTATTGGCCAGGTATGTTCAAGGATGCTTATGCATTCGTCAGGAATTGTGAAAAATGTCAATTGTTCTCTGGAAGGCCTCAATTAGTTTCCTTGCCTTTCAGACCAGTTGTGGTGAATGAACCATTCAAACAATGGGGAATTGATTTTATCGGCCCTGTTAGCCCCCAGTCTAGTGAAGGTCACACTTATATCCTAGCAGTGACTGACTACTTCACTAAGTGGGTCGAGGCCATTCCAACCAAAAAGGCTAATTCTCAGGTAGTATGTGATTTCTTAAAATATAATATCTTGGTGTGTTTTGGAGTACCCCAAAAATTTGTAGCAGATAATGCCACTTACTTCTCTTCGCAGGAGCTTTCCCTTTTCTGTTTTGATCATAATATCTCTCTGGCTCATTCGTTCGATTATTTCCCCCAAGGAAATGGACAGGCCGAGTCAAGTAATAAAAATCTGATAATGATAATGAAAAATTTAGTGGATGATAGTGGCAGGCAATACATTAAAGATTCACATTCAGTTCTGCATGACACTGAGGCATTGATAGGAGAGTTGCAAGCTCAGCGCCAGGTATGGAATATAGATGAGGAAAAATGGGTGTTGGCAATGACTAAATTTATGGAAATAGAGAGGCACAAATTTAATAAATTTTGTGTAGAAAAGTCACTAAAAGGTGCCGAAGAGTCTCTTTTCTTCATTCTTAGGAAAAATATTAGTTGGCGCATTGCTTTGATAAGAAGTGCTATTACAAAAAATAAGGAATATGAAACTGAAGCTAAATAGATCCAAAAAGCTGCCCTGACTGAGTTGAAAGTGATTAATTTCACTTATACCTACCCCTCCATCTTTGGTGAGTAAGAACTAAAGGGCACTCTGGATGCTTTCGACTCAGCAATTAAGACTATCAGAGAAAAGATTCATCCTAAAGCCTTTGATTTAACTCAGATAGCAAGGATTGAATCTATGCTTTATCTGTGTGTTGATCAGTTATCCAATGTCACTGAGAAGGTGAAGAAGCTGAGGTGGAACAAAGATGCCTCTATGGCCTAGATAGTAAATTCCAAGATCCCGCATCTGTCGCTCATGAAAGAATTGGTTCAAGCATACAAAGAATGGAAGCCCACTCAATTAGTTGCCGATGAAGAAGGAAGTCCAGCGGGAAGCAAGGATCATGCCATTGATAAGGAGCCTGATTTGGCTATCTAGTTTTCTTTTTACTGAATTAACATGCAAAACTTATAGGACATGTGTCCTCTTTCTGGTGGTTTAGTTACTTAACTATTTGCCTGAGAGGCCTTGTTTTTTTGGAGGCCTCTCGGTGCTCTGCTACTATTTATTCTGGCTGCTCAAAAATTTTAAGGGTTCAAAAAACTTTTGACTGATAGACATAGTTTTTGATAATTATAGTTCAAATTGTTGAATTTTATGAACAAAATAGATTTCAGACAATTATCTGTGTAGTAATTTTTGAAATATATGACAGGAAGGTTATTGAATCTGTGTTGTTTATAAACCAAAGCAAGGTGTCCTGTGTCGACATATTGTTTGGCCTATTTTATATATTTTTCTGCTGTTTCATGGTATCTAAATCTTGGATTTTATCTACTTCCTATTATCTATGGTCAAAAAGTCATTTATATTTTTCATGAAATGCCATTGTGGAAGTGACTGTGCTTCCTTCCTATTCATTATTTGCTTAGAAGCATATCATCAAAGAATGATATTGCAACTTTTATAAGCTTTCTGGTTAAAAGCTAACTAATTGAATCGTTATTTCATTTCATTGAATATCATATTAGGGAGCTGTACCTATTGTAAAATTCAGAGGGAAGTGATCATAAAAGATACTTACCCAACTGTTAGAAATAGTTTTTCTTTTAAGGGTGATAGAGTAAACTTAAAAGATTTTTTATAAAAAGACAAATCTATTCACTAACACCACCATTGATTTATCTAAAAAGAAATTGTTTAAGGGTAAGAAATCAGAGTCTCTGCTCATGGCTACCTCTCCACCTAGCCCCCAAGTGGAGTAGGATACTAAGAAGGATACTAGTGGTAATAAGGAGGATGTCCCAGAGCAAAGCAAGGTGGAGGCTGAGTGTAAGATTGAAGCTGTGGGTGACCTTATTCTATTGCAAAAGGATGTTAAGAGGCTGTAGACCTCCTTCCTAGATTCTGTCTCCAAGAAGGATCTTTGGGGGGTTAAGGAGGAAATCAAGGAGTTAGGGGAAAGTTTCAACATGATTACTAGGTTTGTGGTCAAAGTCATGCATTCAGCGGCAACGAATCTCCAACTGTTGCACATGGAAAAAATAAATACCTTGGGGGAGGATTAGAATGATGAGAAGCTCTTCCAATTCCTTGTAGAAGATTGGCTCAAGCTCTTTCTTAGTGGAGGGGGTAATAACCCCAAGTAGTTTTCTATTCCTTTTTGATGCTCAGTTTTTTTGGTTGGTTTCATTAGTTGGCCGCTCCGGGCCTTTTAGTTTCTTTGTTTAACTCTTGGGACTGTATTACTGTTACTTACTACTTTGCTTATGGTTTAAAATCTTCTAGTACTAACTTGCACAGACTAGTTACCAAATTCATGGTGAAGTTGGGGTATGTTGGTGTTAACAGGCTAGTTAGCAACTTCATGGTGAAGTTGGGGCATGTTGTTTCTAGTTTTTTGTTTTTGATTTTTAAAAAAGGGAATGGCTGAGGGTCTGCTGACTCTGGTGGTAGGCTGGTAGTCTTCACTTCTTGTGCTGGCTATGTTTTCTTTGGGTCAGTCCCCTTGTTTTGATTGCTTTTTAAATCAAAAACATTAAAAACCAGAATAATCTCCTCCTTCTAAGCATAATATTCAAAATTCCCAATCCCTCTATTTTTGGAAAATTATTCCATAAATAACATAGCCTGGATCCCCCATTTTTTGCAGCTTTAATTGTCCTTTTTCTTTTCTTAAAGAATTAGTTACAGGGGAATAAAATAAAATGTCCCTTTTTCTCTCCTTGTCTAAAAACCATTTCTAAAGAAGCTTAAAGCATTTAGGTGTGCCATGAGAAATATGATGCCCATAATATTCATGTTTTCCAAGGTGATAATAATATGCTATGTCAAGAGGCTCTTCAAAAAATCTGTATTCAGTCTTTGTATTGATCCACTTATCTTGACTAGAGAATTCATTTGGCAACTCTTCTTTCCCCACTAATTGAGTTATTCTATCCTAAAAGGTAGAAAGTTTGAGCCTATTTTTGTTTTCATTGATCCAATTTACTTCATTGAGTTGATCATTTAACATTTCTTTAGTCCAATTCATATTGAAGCAATCATAGTAGCCAGGGAATCCATCCTTTTCACTTGATGTTTTATACAATTCCATCTTAGCCATGCAGTTATGCATCTCATTCAGTTTTATAATTTGTTCATCCTTGTTTTAGTTAATTTATTATTCTTGTATTCAATATATTTTAACCCAAGCCATTCTTGAACATCCTGAACACGAATTCCCCATTGCTTCCAATTGCAAAGCTAATACAACCTTGTCTGTTGAGAAATTTATATTTTTATTCCAATATGGTGGAAATTCATTTTTTATTGTCTTCAAATATGGTGGTATTACACTTGAGATTTTATACATTTGTACAATTATTTTTTCATACTTTATATGGTCCATAATACGAGCTCTAGATTGCGTGTTGTTTCCTAAAAAAAATATAACATCTATAATGTAGCTTGTGTATTTCCTATGCAACATGTAGTGACACTGCTAGAGCTAAGGAAATAATAACCAAATGACCTATAATGATTCCTTTCAATTACATATTTCTCAACACCTCCAACTAAATTACCAATTGCCCTAAAATGTTTTACTGATCAAGTCAACCAAGAACACAAGAAAACTTAACACCAACTTGAAATTCCCTCCAAAACTCATCACCTTAATCAATGTAGACCACCAAATCATTAGAAACATAATCAAATAACATTCATAGGCATCATGAGTATCTCTAAAACATCTGAACCCATCCAAACCATCATATTTAACAATATCTCTTATGCCATACCTTAAGAACACTATCACCAGCAACTATAACCTCTATAAATACCTTGAAAACCTATGTATCACTAGCCATTTGAATTAAGGACACCCATGTATGTACCAAATTCACTCCTTGATACACAACCAAAAATATCAACCTGAGGGTTCTCACCAAACCAATCTCTGTGACTCTATATTTCCCTGTCTTCCATACTGTCTGCCAATCACCATCTGTGAGGTCATAACTCATCAAAATCTTCAAGTCAGCCCCTAAAACTTGACTTTGAAAAAGTAGAATACCTCAAAATCATCCCATGACGTGCGTGAACCCACATCTAATAAGATTGATCTTCTTAATACCTCTAAAAATCCTATTCCATTGGAAAAACTATTAATAGATATGTTGACATCAATTAGTCAAACCTTATGAGAAATCCTACTGACATGTTGACATTAATGATAACACATCCAAATTGCCAAAAATCTCCCACTTTGACATTGATGGAAACATATGATGTGAAAAATAATAATGCAATTAAAAACTAACACAATCTCTCTTGGAGATCCATCATCAATAGTACCACCAACAATATCCATAATTATCCTTTAGAGTCTCTCTAGCTTTTTTCCCTCTTGGAAAAAGCTTCCCTTGCTCTGATTACATACTCTTCTCACCATAAGTTAGTCCCCCATAGATATGAACTCTTCTTATTTAAATAAAAATCTTTCTTATGTGCAACTATATATTGTTTTTCACATGCTTCTCTCCCATCATCTCTCCTCTCCTCAAATTGAACTCATTTTCCCCATGCTTCTCTCTGTTGGAATTAATGGGAAGTGTGTACTAAGAGGGGAGCGGTGAATCAATACCTCTAAATATTTTGTGTCCTTTAATCAATTAACCTTTGTGTAATCAATTGTTTATCCAACCATCTGGTCTATACTATCTTGATATAAGTTATATCAATTCATAAAGTTAACATACATGTGAAAATTCATAGAAACATTCATGAAAGTAATTGACACATAACACAAGATATGATATCGTAGAAAACTCTTGTTAGGAAGTAAAAAATGCAGTGGGATGACACCCACAAAATCTTCACTATCTGCAGATTGGAAAGGGCCGGTTAAGGCTTACAATTTGATCACTTATGATGATCTACCTGGTTAAGAGTATCTGTGGATACCTTTTAAATTCTACTCGGTTAAGAGATTTAGAAACACTATTGAGTGTGCACTCGATTAAGAGATTTATAGTTGGACTATTAAATCCACCTTCCTTGAAAGGATTTTTACACTTTGCTCCACTTGTTAGAATGATAGAAAATTAAAATTTGACCTGGTCTATGCAATATCCTATTGCTGATATAGATCCATTTAAGATTACATGAATAAGATTATAACCTAATCTAATTGAATAATACCTTTGATTCTCGGTAGCCTCTGTTCTTGGTTCTTGCTAACCAAATTCATCTTTTGTTGTTCTGGTTCTTGTAACTTTCAATCTGATCCATAGATGTGCTCGTAGGCTTCATTCATCCTCTCTTCTATACTCACACATGTATAATGAGTGATTGCATCATCTATTTATAAGATGGATTGATATCATCAAGTTTCACGAAAAACAATGTTAACTCTAAGATCAGGTTTACAACTTTTACCTTGATCTCCCAGTCTATGTGTTTTAAATCAGTTAAAATGATTAAAGCACTTATATTCATGTTTCTTGTCCCTAAAGAAATGTTTTTAAAAACAAATCAAGATTCTATAAATAGAATAAGTCTATTTTATCTGACGTGGAAGTCAGATCCACTTTTTGTGGGTTGCAACTAACTCTCAGTTTCTAACAGTCGGTTATGCTATGAAATTAGTTGAATGTCTTTTAGGTTTGTTCTTTCAGTTTTCTCTTTAACTGTCTCTTAGTTTGCACTATATCCTTCACATCGGGTTCCTCTTTATCCTTCTGAATTTGCATTTTTGGTGTACATACAAAGTTGTGTCATCGGTTCTCTTTGTACTTGGCAATTTTCGGTGATCACTTTATATCTGATTTTCGGTTTGCTCTTTGTCCTGTCTTTCTGTGTATGCTTACCGAAAGTGTTGTTTGCATACTAATGGAAAATTAATGTCATCAATATCCCCCTTTGAAATTAGTATAAAAAACTGATATGTGAAAAATACTAACAAAATGTTATGTATGTACAACATATATAATCCTTGGTCATTTCATGACTCCCCCTATGTATATGCCGGTATATCATCTTTTTCGGTAGTACTGTATAGTTTCCTGCCTATCTGTGTAATCACCTAAAAATAGAAATGTGATAGCTAAATGTGGGCCTCTACTTTAGCAGTACACTTCAACATGGTCATTGTACTTCAGTTGCATACAAAAATGAATATGGATTCATTCATCCTGCATGTCTAAAAGAGTCGACCTGTTGCCTCCTAGTAGGCAATAGTATGAGCTTGCTCTCAAATCATTGCAAGCTCAGTGACTACACCAAAGACCTAAATAAAGGATTTAAAAACTATGCTAAATGATATAAGATAATTATGCAGATGCAGTTAATCCAAAGCTAATTAAGATTCAGTTTTAGAACACCAATTAAAGTGTGTAAGATTGATTTTAAAACACCAATTGAAATATGATCTAAGATTAGATTTGCATGATTAACATAAAAGTAAAAAACAATTAAAGCTATGCTAAGAATGCAAGAAAGCTAAGACGCAAATGTAGTATAATAACTTTAAATAAAAGATTAGGATCCTTTGTGAGGGAAAATAGTTTCTCTTTTATAGAAATCTCTCTCGAATCGACAGTCGAGATCGAACAAAAACAGTGGTTTAGATTCGATTGAAGAAGAACAATCTATGTGCAAGTGATGTGATTGGTCAAGAGAGTCAGTTGACTGAACTGACTGATCAGTTGTTTTGGGAACTTCCATATTCAGTTTTCAGTTAACTAAAATGTTTCCAAAATGATAAACAATGGAGAATCAGTTAACTGAGTGGAACTGGATTGTTTCCAAAATGATAAATCAATTAACTAAATTTGATGATGTCATATGCATTTTTAATAAATTAATTGATTTTGAATGCACATTTATGTTTTTATAATTAATTTAATTCCTTTTTTATTTAATTGACAATTTTGTAATTTTTATTTAATTAATGTCATAATATCAATTAAATAATTAACATAATGTTTATTTGCCAATGTAATGTGATTGTAGGAATTAATTAATTAATCAAGTAAGGTGATCGATTATGACCTAGGGTTTAGGTCAGATCAGTTCAAATGTGATGAATTACATGTTTGATTTAGGACTTAGGTTTAATCAAGATTAGGGTTTCTTGATAAAATGTTGAGATTGGGGGTCACCTAAAAATGGTCACCTAAACCCTAGACCCCCAATCTCAACATTCTCCCTACCGCACTATTTCCACTCTCCTCCTGCCCGCACACTTCCCATAGCACCACATCACTTCCCCTCTGCTGGTCCCGAGCCCCACTCTCTGCTGCACCCAAATTGTTTAAAAGACATCACCATCAATTAAAAGGTTTAATCTACCCACCCACTCTTTGCGCAACCACTAGCACAGCCGCATCTCCCTTTCTTCCCACGCCATCTCCCACCCACAACATGTGATTTGAGTCTCGAGCTCTGGTGCTCTGGCTTATGGTCATCAAGGTTGGAGGTGTGTTGGGAGATCTGCTCCATTTCTTTTGTCGCATTTTTGCATTGGGTGTGTTGTGGAGATTGCTACAGAGTTGAGATTTTCCCCTCTGTTGTGTGTCCTTGGTTTGGTAGGGCTTTTCCTACAGTCAGTTTAGTCTTGTTTCATGGCCTGCCTTCCTTTTTAGCCTAGAGCTTGGGGTTTCAGTTCTTGAGTTTCTTGTTGTTTTGGTGCTCAACCTCCGCTTGACATCATCACCAGAGCGCCACCCAAATGCAACCTCCGCTCGACCTCGGTGTTATTTAAATTTGACAACCTTTTAAACATCATTTCACAGGGATATTGGCATTTTACGACAGCCTTTTGGCCATCAAATTTAACCTGCTCACTTGCTGACGTCAGCAGAGGTTTGAATTTTCTCAGCCTTCACCAGTGAGCTTTTCCAATTTGCACTCTGACTTTAAAAGCTCATATCTTACTTGTTTTAACTCCAAATTAGGTGCAATTTTTTCTTTTTTCTGGGTAGAATTTCCCAAAGATTTTTGGGTTGGAGCTAATTTTTGGTTTTGGAATCTTAGAGGTATCCTAAATTGCAGGTTTTCATGACTGTTCCTATCTAATCCTCATTTTTACAGCTTTTAGAGCCTCGTATGGGCTTATACGATCACCTTTTTCAGTGATTTTTTTTTTGAAACTGCATGATTTTCTATCTACTTTCTGAATATGTGATCTATTTTCTAATTTTATGATTTTGATAATGTGGACTAATCTTTGGCTTTGATGTTCATGTGATTTTCTTTTGCATACAACCTAACAGTGGTTTGCAGAATGTTATCCAAGAAGACTAAAACACAGACTACTCACGAATTGGTTTTGCAGGTTGTCTTTGATTGATAGAATGCAAAACATTGTGCTTGCATTTTGTTATTGATTTCTTAAAATAAGAACCCACATGCAAGACTTCTTAAAATGAACATTTGTTTGATGTTTTAGGAATGAAAATAATGACAGGAAACTATGCTCTCGCCCTTTTGGGATGATTAGAAATCCAGAAACATTGTTGTCATTTTCTTATTCTGCTTGAAGTGTCTTTTAGTTTTGTAAATCCAAGGAATTGCATGGATGTATCCTCTCCCCTCGCCTTCACGGATCTTGGGTGAAAGAGAAATCCATACAAATCCTTTAGCGTGGCTACCTCCTGAGTTCTTTAATAGAGCCAGTGAGAGTGGATTGCCCAACCGGTAACAGGCTAAAGCCAAGCCCTTCCGAACTGGTATACAAAAAATGTCATTGTGATTAGTCTCATAGTGGACAGGTGTGAATTCATTGTGGCAACCAAAATCTTCTCTAGTACCCTAGTGGTGCGTTAAAGTCCCTACATTGTTAAGGTGAAAGCCTTGCTTTGAAAGGATTGGGAGAGCCCCCTTAATTGGGAAAATGACTTGATCACAACCACCTGAATGGATGCCTTGACTACAAACTTTGTTCTAGTATCCAAAATCCCTCTATCTGTTGGTGTGGAAGGTCAGAGACCGACTATGACATCCCACACATTTATGGCTCTTAGTAGAGACAACGGTCCCCTAGGAAGCGATTACCCTTGGGATTCAAAGCTTGGTGTGCCTGAGAAGTGAGTGCACATGTAAGGAGGAGCCTGTGCCTCCAAGCTTCTAAGTTGTCCACTATGAGTAGGCATGGCTGGACTTTGGTTCAAGTGAGAATTCAATAGATATTTCCCTGGCTTACCTAGGATTGTGGTGTCTCTATTCGTTTTACAACAAACACTCTGCTTGATGTGTCTTACGTGGGTGAAGTATCAAAACAAATAAACATACAAACATTCAAATCAAACATCAAAGTGATCAACGATTCAAAATCTTCACTTCTAGGTGTTAGCTATCAACTCTTGTCTGAGTTTTTGCATCTCTTCTCAAACTCTGTAAATCTATCAACTTGTTGTCCGAATCGCTCTTCTACTGTGAAAGTTCTGTCCAAATTTTCACCAAATCTGTGTTCTCATCATCATCACTAATTTATCTTTGACTGCAATCTATTGACAGTCTGACTTGTTGCTATTTCAAAATCTGATTTCATTGTGCTAGTCCAAGAGACTTGTTATCTTATCATTTTTGTCTACCCTGTCCTTATCCTGAGTTGTGGGAGTACGTTTGTTAACCTTGAATCAAGATTAGAGTTGTTGCTTCTCTCTTTCTCAGTTGGATTTTATCTCCTTTGTCCTTTGGTCTTGGACTTAATCAGCACTTTAGATATCACTTAAGCACCTGATAGTCAATCAATCGATTCATCATACCTTCTCTTCAATCTTCTATGAAAGTGCATCAAGACAATCTTACAATGTCTAAAAGCAAATGGGCTAAACCTTATGGTCCTAACAACGCACAAGAAGAGATTCTTATGGCAGCTTTATCAAAACAAATTCAAACTATGAAATTTGAAATCCAAGAATTAAAGGGGGAAAGGGATACATAATCCAACAAATCCTCATCAACCTCAATCTATCCTTTTCTATTTGATCATTATCAAGCGAGTGGCTCCAAAGCCCTAGAAGCTGCTGATGAAAACACCATGAAGTCTTCCTCCAAAGGGATTAGTAACATCATGAAATAAAAACCTTGGGTTAAATACATGAGAGACTTCACTCCTTTGGGGCAATCTTATGAATCTGCATTAGAAAAAATTCTTGATAATGATCTCATCACATTACCTCAAGCCACTGATGACATGTAACTGATTAAATGTTTGACTATATTAAGTTTAAGATGATGCAAGACATTAAATCAGTTAATGGTTTGTATTGTCCTTTATGTCAACTTGATATCATCTATATGGTCATATACATAATGCCAAAGACTTCAGAGAATCAATGGAATAAAGGTTATGCTTTCAGCAATGCATAAAAGTTAAGTATTCACTAAGTGACAGACTACACCGACGGAGTGCACACCATCGGTAAAGACAAAGATAAAATCACATTGATGCCCGATGAGCAAAAGATAGTGTTTCCTGATGAAGCAGAATTAAAGGATGCCCGAAGAGCTAAAAATAGTGTTTCCCGACGAGCAAGATCCAATGATGCCCGATGGATGGAGATCTTGAAGCTAACTAAAGTTACACCGACGGAACTGGCAATTATCACCGATGATGAACTGCAGAATTGACCGATGGAATAGAGAGATCAGAAAATGACAAAATATCTAGTTGGCAGAGCTAAAGGATAGACTTAACTGGTTGTTTTATTTGTTTTATTTAGTCACTCTTCATAGCTTGATTAGTAGACTGATTTCATTTGAGATGAACAACTTTGATAATACTGTCTTACCAAGCTTAGAGTCTGCATTCAAGTCTTCTATGAGAATAAACAAATCTAGTCAGAGACACTCATCTAGAAGAGACAGTGAAAGCGAAAGTGAAGAAGAAGATCTAGATGAAATTGAAGCACTCATGACAAGAAGAATTCTAAGAGGCAAAGGTAAATACAAAGGTAAGTTACCACTTGTATGTTTTAATTGTAAAGAGATTGGACACTTTGCTGCAAGATGTCCTAAAAGAAAAGATGACAGAAATGATAACAGATCTTTTGAGAAGAAATTTGAAAGAGGTGATAAAAAAGATTACAGAGGTTACCGACGATCAGAAAGAAGTGATACCCAAGATTGCAAGGACAAAGGAAAGAAGGATAGCTATCTAACTGCTTGCAAAGATGAAGATACTGACACCGAACCAGATGATGATGTTCAGATAGTGTTTGTAGCTGTGAAGGATGATTCAGATGAAGATGAAAGGTATAAAGAAACTATACTCATATCTAAGATTAGTAAGAATGATATATGGATTATAGATAGTGGCTACACTCACCATATGACTGGTGACAAAGAAAAGTTTAATTCTTTTGAATACTATAAAGGTGGTATAGTAAGAATGGGAAATGACTCTCCTTGTCAAATTAAAGGTAAAGGAATAGTAATGCTGAACAACCTGATTAAATGTGAAAATTCTTATTGGGTAAAAGGATTGAATTATAATCTTTTGAGTGTTTCTCAGCTAAATAATTCAGGTCATAAAGTAGCATTTGAGAAAAAGAAGGCAAAGATCTTCAATGAATCAGGAACACTGATTGGTACCGGTGAACAGACCAAAGGTAACTTATTCTATCTGAATGACACTAACCCCACTTTCTTGATGACTAGAAATGAAGACATATGGCTGTGGCACAAAAGGTTGTGTCATGTGAACTTTGACAACATGATGAAGATAAGAAGAAAAAGAAGTGTAAGAGGCTTACTGACGATGACAAAGCCATACAACATCATGTGCAAGAATCGTCAAAAAGGTAAAATGAAAAAGTCTAGTTTCAAAAGCAAAACCCATACATTTGATGATATTCCAGAATTAATCCATACTAATTTATGTGGACCTATGAGGACAAAGAGCTATTATGGAGATATATATTTTATTCTCTTTGTTGATGATTATTATAGAATGATGAAAATCATGTTTCTAAAAGAAAAATCTAAAGCATTTAAGATGTTCAAATGGTATAAGGCTATGGTAGAGAAACAAAGTGGTAAGGATCTAAAATGTTTGAGATCAGATAGAGGAGGAGAATTTATATCAGATGAATTCACTAATTTCTGTAATGA
>MU225832.1:663968-682271 GCA_018584345.1 Thuja plicata | reverse complement strand
TAAGTATTGGATTCATGAGAACTAGTGAAAATAGTAATCTTTATTTGAAAGAAGATACTAATGCTAACACTTTGATTGCTGAAATATTTTTTGATGACATCATATTTGGAGGCAATGATATGCTATGAAAATCATTTTCTGATGAGATGAGCAAGGAATTTGAGATGTCTATGTTTGGAGAGATCAAGCTCTTTCTTGGTCTGCAGATCATTCAACAAAGTGAAGGTATTTTCATTACACAGTCCAAATACATCAAAGAAGTCTTTAAAATATTCAAGATGGAAGATTCCAAACTTGTTGGAACACCGATGGCTACTGGATGCAAATTAACAAAGGAAGACAAGACAACAGAGGTAAATCAGACTCTATATTGATCAATGATAGGGAAACTCATGTATGTTGTACACACCAGACCATATATTGCACATGCAATAGGAATTGTTGCTAGATTTTCTGCTAACCCCAGGGAATCACATATAACTGCTATGAAAAGAATTCTAATATATAAGAAGAATACTGAGGAATTTGGCTTATGGTATAGAAGAGAAGGCAAATTTGAACTAAAAGTGTTAACCAACACTGATTGGGATAGAAATCTTGATGACCAGAAAAGCACAACTGGAGGAGCATTCTTTATGGGTGACAGACTTGTCACATGCATTAGCAAGAAGCAGGGATGCATCTCTCAGTCCACTACAGAAGCAAAATATGTTGCTGCTGCTGCAAACTGTTCAAACATTGCATGGATCAAATAGTTGCTGGAAGGTATGTATATGAAGATCATAGAACTAGTAGTTATCTATTATGATAACACCAGTGCAATAAATATTTCTAAGAATCCAGTCATGCATGCAAAGACTAAACACATTGCCATCAAGTATCATTATTTCAGAGAACAAGTTCAAGAAAAGGAGGTGATGCTTGAATATGTGCAATCAAAAGAACAATTGGCTGATATCTTCACCAAGCCACTGCCCAAAGATACATTTGAGTACCTGAGAAAAAGACTAAAGGTAAAACTGAAGTCTACCAGTCAGTAAAAGGACTGAAGGTTGCATCAACCATATATTATCAGAATATCATTTAGAGTTGATGCAAGCAGAAGCTGAACTTCAAAGATACATCTATATACAAAAAGTTATATATCAGAACAAAGCACCTAAGCAAACTATTATATTGATGATGGATAAGGGAAATTCAAGGAATATATATTATGGATAGAAGAAATTGGTTGACAGAATGTCAGATATTTGTGAAAATATTTGTTTGGCATTAATGTCAAAGGGAGAGAATGTATTCATATTATCATCAGAAACTATTCATTATCAGATTACTCCAAATAGGGAGAGATCATATCAATAGGGAGAGAATTTTTTTTGTATCAATGTTGCAAACAAAAGAGAAAGACATCAGAAGCAGAATAGTCAAAGAAAAAAATTGACACCAACAAAGGTCACAACACATCAGAAGAAGAAAAAGAAAAGCTGCAAGAATCAAATATAAGCTTACACAGAGCTTACCGGCGGCCAGACATTTTATCGGTTATCAAAATAAACTGTTTGGTAATTTGATGAATCTCAACAATTGTATTTCATATTGTATTAGCAATAGTATAGTATGATAATATAGCATGTTGCCATCAATGCCAAAGGGAGAGATTGATGACATGTAACTGATTAAATGTTTGACTATATTAAGTTGAAGATGATGCAAGATATTAAATCAGTTAATGGTTTGTATTGTCATTGATGTCAACTTGATATCATCTATATGGTCATATACATAATGCCAAAGACTTCAGAGAACCAATGGAATAAAGGTTATTCTTTTAGCAATGCATAAAATTCAAGTATTCACTAAGTGACAGACTACACTGACGGAGTGCACACCATCGGTAAAGACATAGATAAAATCACAGTGATGCCCGATGAGTAGAAGACAGTGTTGCCCAACAAAGTAGAATCAAAGCATGCTCGATGAGCTAAAAATAGTGTTTCCCGATGAGCAAGATCCAATGATGCCTGACAGATGAAGATCCCGAAGCTAACTGAAGTTACACTGACGGAACTAGCAGTTGTCACCGACAATGAACTGCAGAATTGACTGATGGAACAGAGAGATCAGAAAATGACAAAATATATAGCTGGCAGAGCTAAAGGATAGACTTAACTGGTTTTTTTTTTGGTTTTATTTGACCATAGTTAAGTAAGTGATTTGTACAATTGGCAAGAAGATAACTATGAGATAAATCAGGAGTTAAAGCCACAAATCAACTTGGCTAGATTGTTTTTCACGCCAAGAATCAAGAATCAAGAACCTAGAATTAAGGATATCACGTCTATTTAAGAGACAAGAATAATTCATTCTTGTAAGCAATTAGATACATGGGGGAGTGAACTGATAGAAGATGCTGAAGAGAAACTAATGAAGGAAAAATTTCATGCAGTCCTGATCAATCAAGCTAAGGGAGAGCTAAAGAATTTTGTAGACACCGACGAACAAAAAAGCACAGTATCATAGAGAAGAAAGAGTTAAGTACAAAGGAATTGACTTGATACATTGATTAGAGAGATATTATAAGTAAATAAATCTGAAAATCTGCAATTCAGTTGCATTAGAAATAGGTCATTTTGTTTCAGTTTAACCATTGAAGCATTAAGTCTCTTAACAGAGCAGGACTTAACAGTCTTTTGTAATTGAGGTATATCCTAACAGATTACCAGAAGGTTGACTCATGATATTAGCATTGGTCTTACCTAAAGCCTATTGATAGTCTAAGAAGGAGGCTGATTCAAGGATGGTAGTAAGATTATCATAAAGCCTATTGACAATCATGAGACTAATTTAAGGATGGTAGCATAGATGCCAAATACTAAGTGAAAACCTATGTATAAAAATCCTCTAACAAGGTCACACTTAACCATGTGTTTGTAACCTTTAACAAGGTTGACTCGTAATAGGGCTCACTTCAGAAGAGTGAAAATTTGGGGTACCGGTCCCAGTGGTTTTTCCCTTAACAGGGTTTCCACGTTAAAATCCTTGTGTTATGTGTGTATGGTTTATTACTTTAGTTTTTTACATTTCACATAAGCATTTATGGATTGACTGGCATACTCTACATATTTACTAAGTATCAGTAAATATAGTTTACTGCTTGTCAGTTATCAAGGAGAATAAGGACAGACAAGGTAAACCGACAGACAGTTATTTGTTTCAAGTATTTCAAAGGCATGCATCTTGTAGGGACTTAATAATTTGAGAAGTATTGATTGGTGGATTAAATTTTAAATTGGATTAATTTTTGAGGCCACTGATTCATCCCCCCTCTCAGTTATTACTAACAGCCACATCATGTGGATGAAGATTCTTGAGTAACTATTGTGCATATCATCAACATAATGAACATAAAACTTCATCTTGCATGGAGTTGAAACATAAAATCCAAGATCTCATAGATGATGGCATAATCAAAGTGGGAAATCCTAATGAATTATCTAGTGAAGATAATGATCTCAAGCATGATCAATATCAGGAATCCATGTCTAGCGATGGTTCACATACCACATCTACTTTTTCCACCATTTCTCCATCTCCTACAGTTTCAAAACCAGCCACACCATCTTCATCAAGAACTGAACCTAATGACGACTATGTCTACTCTCAAGGACTATCTCTAAAAGAGATCCAAGCTAATCAACATATGACTGCAAGTCTTTCTCAGGCTTCAAAGATCATCGACCCAAAACATCCATGTGATTCAACACTTGTCATGCCTATTCCAAATGATTGTCCATCAGCATGTCAAGAATCCTTCATGAAGATAATCACTCCTACCTCACCCTTAGAAGTGGCTCCATGTCAAGAGGGAAATCCAAAGTGTAAAGAAACAAATATCTGTAATGATCAAGACCAAGACATCATTCATCTTTACCCAACAGTTGACCAAAGTCACATACCTCAAGAGTCCCATGATGATTCTATCATCCCCTTCCATTTCTTCCTAGAAGAAACTCTTACATCTCCTATATCTTATCCATCTCCCAAGAAAGAACAAGATATCCTTTTTGGCATCTCTAACGGGCCTATTGAAAATCAAGAGAAAGGTACTCTTTGTACACCATCTAAAGATCCTTGTCAAGATCAGATCATCCCATCATCTCCTTGTCATGTTCCTCTATATACACCTATAGAAAACATCATTCCTCTAATTCCCTTGAAGAAAAATAAATCCCCTCAAGCTTCAGCTGCTCCTATCAAAGTTGCTCCTATAAAAGCTTCTCATGCTCCTAATGATCTACAGATGAATTCTAAAGAGAAGAGCCTTGGTCATGCAGCTCACTCTAAATATGTTGATATCCCTTCCACACTTTATATCCCTCCATTCAAACATAAGCATCATCCTTCACCATCGTCCAAGTCCATTCTTGGTCCCTATATCCCAAAGCTAAAACCATCAAGCCTTCCATCTATATTGGGTCCTTATATCCCTCCATCCACTTACCCTATCCCCTATCAAGATCAACAAAGACATACATCCTTGAAATCTCCTTATCAATCCATCCATATGAGCCAGTCATATCAGTCCCATTCATCCACACTCCCCAAGTCTTTTGGAAGCAATTTAGATGTGCAACGAAGAAATCAGAATTCCAAGAATCCACTTACATAAAAAAATCACTATGTCCCATCTAATCGACATGTGACTACAAAGAGACCACAAAGGTCCACTGAGCAAAGAATAAAATCAAAGAAAATATGGGTTCCTAAATCCATCATGGAATAATTGTGTTCTAAATCCAAGCAAAGAATAACATCAAAGAAAATATGGGTTCCTAAATCCATCATGGAAGAATTGTGTTCTAAATCATCCAAAAGCAAAGGAAAATTAAAAGTTGTGGATTCCCAAGTCTCTTCCAAATGACTTGTATACAAAAATAAAATCAAAAGCTATGTGGATTCCCACATCTCTCTTAAAAGGCTTGAACAAAAAGGAAAAGTCAGAGTTGGCATCCAAGCTTCCAAAGACTTCCACTTCATCTTCATCTAAACATCTCCCATCTTCTAACTCCATCTTGGGTCCTTGTATACCAAGATCCATATCAGCTCCTACATCAAAACCTCAACCTATTCCATCCACTTTACCTCCATCTATCCACTACCCTTCAAGGGGTGTGTCAATGTTGATCTTATCACCATATCCTTCCATTCGTCTTATCCAATCCATCACATAAATCTTTGGCTACCATCTCCCTTATCCTCCATATCATTCTTCTCTTCCATCACCTTATCAACATCTTTGAGCATACTTTCAGCGACCTTGGCCTATCATAGCATATCTTTCAAAGGAGCACTATCTAAAGAGAAAGAAGCTAAAGTTCCTCCATAAATAAAAAAGTACAAAAAAAAAATTGCCTTGGTGAAAACCTGGTAAACAAGCACCTTGGTAGCAAAAGTAAAGAGAAATCAATCCATCCTATGGTGAAAACCACTTCTTGTGGCGCCTTGGATAAGTACCATGATGAAAACCTAGAAAACAACCATCATGCATAATTCCTCCTACTTGCACTCTTCACTTGGGGGAAAGATCCTTCCATGTCATCTTATCCATCATATCTTACATCCAGCTAGCCCGTGAACATTGATGTTCCTTCTACTGATCTTGACAAGGTTGAGCCTATCCATGAGCATCATGTATCATGACATGCATTATCCTTTCCATCATCTTATTCACTTGCTCTCATTCATGGCACCCTATCGTGATCTTGCTTATCCTAAGCCTATCTCTGAGCATTTGACCATTTATCTTGATTGCACTATCATAGCTATATCTTATCCTATCCAACATTGACCCCTTGGTCTTGATCTAAATGAAGAACAAACAAAAAAATGAAAAAACTGTTTCTTAAAAGTCTCTTGATATGTCCACTCTTTTGTACCACATAATTTTCATGACATCTGGTCATTATCCTATATGCTATCTAGCACCATTCCATGAGCCTACATTTCTATATTCTTTTTCCCTATCTCGAGTAATCTTAAGGAGACTGTCTTTAAGGGTTGCATTCACCCTCTTCATCCATCTTTGTCTATTCTCCTCATCCATCAGCTTTCTGATCCATCTGTAATGACCTCTACCTTGCTAGACATTGGGGGCAAACCAATGTGATCTTGCTTGAGACAAGAGTAATCTCTGAGAAAATATATAAATCATAAAATGTCCTAAAAAAATGATCATCTTGGTGAAAACCTAGAAATAGGTACCTTGATGCATCAATCAAAAAAATGAAAAAATTGAAAAAAAATTGAAATTGAAAAAAAAGGATGGCAATAGAGGCATGCTTACCAGGTTTTCAATGATCACCTCAATCAATCAAGACCCTATCACTTGGGGCATCTCAGCTTCATCGCATCACATAAAGTTGAGATTATCATAATCAAAAGCAACCCAATCAATTCTCTTATAC
The DNA here is from genome assembly GCA_018584345.1 of Thuja plicata. Lineage (NCBI taxonomy): Eukaryota > Viridiplantae > Streptophyta > Pinopsida > Cupressales > Cupressaceae > Thuja > Thuja plicata. The sequence goes on along the minus strand of MU225832.1, from coordinate 675,807 downwards.
ATTGATGGATACACTTGAAACTAGACAGATCGGTCTTATATGAGCTATTCATTATTGAAACCAGGCACATTGATCAAATTGGCTTCATCACTTCAAATCAAGTCAATTTCTACTTAATAAAATCTCTACCACGTAGGTAAAAACCTAGTAAATAGATGCCTCTTGTACTTAGCACTCCATCTATCAATGCTCAATCTTGGCATCAATCCTTTACTTCAGTGTGTACATATCTTTCAGTCACTTTCATGACCCTCTGGTTCTTCTGAGAACCCTCCTGGCTTGAAACCGATCCAGAGTCATAACCTGGGGGCAATCAAATTGGATTTGTCCTCGCATTATGATTCAAGTCAGTTATTGTCATTTGCTACTAGGGGCATGGGTCCCCAATTTGATCACATCTTTGGTTTACATCAGAGTTAGTAATCTTGTCATTTCTGAAGGAGAACTCACTACTGACACAAACAGGTGTTTCTTAACACCACAATCAACAGTGTTTCTTAACACTCTCTTTGGACACATCTGTGTTTCTTAACACACATTGGATATCGCAAACATAAACAATAGATTGATAGCAATCAAACACAAAGCACTCACAAGCACAACGGTGTTTCTTAACACCTCATACATATACACATCTAAAAACTTTGAAACTGGCTGAAGTATGCTGAACTTCTATTTGTATGTTGTCTATTTTCATTGATTTCATTAATCTTTTATTTGTCTACTAATTTTTGGTGTGGTTGTGATTATCCATAGATGTCAAATAATTAGGGTGTGTATGATAAGAGCTCCCGCATTAAGGTGGAAAAGCCTCAAATCCCTCGATCTTGTTTATTTGTACGCCAAGGTGACGTTGGTACTATCTCCTTGTTTGTTATTTATCTATTTGTTTACACAAGCACGCACTCATGGTTATCTTGGCTTTGAATGCCTAGATACTGGTGTACTCTTGCAACATCAACTAGAAACAATGTTCAGGTCATCTCGGCTATTGTGCCTTGATGCTTATGTTAGTTTCTCATATCTTATCCGATGAAAGTCATATTCATATTCTTATGGTCACAGTGGCACTAGTAAGGATTGTATTGACTCCGATGTTCCAAAAATGCTCAATGATGAAAATTTTCAATGCTAAAGCTCAGTGGCTACACCTTAGGCTGCATTCATGTTAGTCTTGCATCTACATCTGCATCTGCATCTGAATCTGCATCTGCACAGTGATGAAATCAACATAATAACTTTATCTCTATCTAATGTGAAGGATCTAATATTCTAATTGATCAATCTTCTCATCGTTAAGTGGTCATGACACCCCTTGCTAAATCAACTGTCTTTATTCTATTTTTAGGATCGAAATTGAAATATATATTTGACCACTTGCACAACCAATAGAAATCTCTCATGTTTTTCTTCTCATCAATCCATGTATCTTACTTTTGGTCAATCTTGGTCAACATGACCTCTCATCAAGTACAACATGGGGCCTCTTTCTAATTCAAATTAGTTTCTTCCTAAATTGTCTAATCAATTGAATTGCTTCTCATCACTAGGGCACCTAGCCATATTTCGATTTCGCTCCTGAGGGGGTAGGATCAGGACATCAACATTCCAGTGATCACATCTTCAATCAAAACCCCATCGCTTGGGGCATCTTAGCTTCATCACATCAAATCAACTTGAGATCATCTTAAATCAAAGGCAACCTAATCAATGGTCTTATACAGTGGTGAATACACTCAAAACTAGACAAGATTGGTCTTATATGGGCTATTCATTATTGAAACTAGATACATTGATCAAATTGGCTTCATTGCTTCAAATCAAGTCAATTTGCTTGCTAATCAAATATCTTAACGGTAATTAGTTTCATCGCTTCAAATCAAACTGGTTATCCATTCAAACCAATCAAAAAGGTTTAAGAGTTCCTAATAGATGTTCAGTTTCATCACTTCAAATCAAACTGAGCACTCTGTTTTATATATTTTGATTGATCTTCGTCCAATCAAGGTCAAAGTGGGTCTTCTTCTTCAAAAGAATAGTTTCATCGCTTCAAATCAAACTATTCTGGGTCTTCTCACTAACAAGTCTTTGAATCAATGCGCTGATCGCACATCAATTCAAAGAGGGGCAAATGTAATCACCTAAAAATGGTCACCTAAACCCTAGACCCCCAATCTCAACATTTAATCAAGAAACCCTAATCTTAATTAAACCTATGTCCTAAATCAAACAGGCAATTCATCACATTCAAACTGATCTGACCCAAACCCTAGGTCATAATCGATCACCTTACTTGATTAATTAATTAATTTGTAAAATCACATTACATTGGCAAATAAACATTATGTTAATTATTTAATTGATATTATGACATATTAATTAAATAAAAATTACAAAATTGTCAATTAAATAAAAAAGAAATTAAATTAATTATAAAAAAATAAATGTGCATTCAAAATTAATTTATTTATTAAAAATGCATATGACATCATCAAATTCAGTTAACCGAATTATCATTTTGGAAACAATTTAGTTCCACTCAGTTAACTGATTCTCCACTTTTTATCATTTTGGAAACATTTCAGTTAACTAAAAATTGAATATGGAAGTTTCCAAAACAACTAATCAGTCAATTCAGTCAACCGACTCTCTCGACCAATCACATCACTTGCACATACATTGTGCTTCTTCAATCAAATCTAAACCACTCTTTTTGTTCGATCTCGACTGTCGATTCGAGAGAGATTTCTATAAAAGAGAAACTCTTTTCCCTCACAAAGGATCCTAATCTTTTTTCTAAAGTTATTATACTGCATTTGCATCTTAGCTTTCTTACATTCTTAGCATAGCTTTAATTTTTGTTTACTTTTATGTCAATCATGCAAATCTAATCTTAGAGCATATTTCAATTGGTGTTTTAAAATCAATCTTGCACACTTTAATTGGTGCTCTAAAACTGAATCTTAATTAGCTTTGGATTAACTGCATCTACATAATTATCTTAGATCATTTAGCATAGTTTTTAAATCCTTCATTTAGGTATTCGGTGTAGTCACTAAGCTTGCGATGATCTAAGAGAAAACTCATAGTCCTGCCTACTAGGAGGCAACAGGTCGACTCTTTCAGACATGTAGGATGAATGAATCCATATTCATTTTTGTATGCAACTGAAGTACAATGACAATGTTGAAGTGTATTGCTAAAGTAGAGGCCCACATTTAGCTATCGCAATCTGTGCATATCATATCTTTCCCTCTGTAAAATACATATACATATCATTTTCCCATCTGAATACATATCATTTTCCCCCTTTTTTGATATTAAGGGCAAAGGTCTATACCCTATAGCTTATAAAAAATGTGAGAGTGTGAAGACTTCGTGTCTTCCATCATTTTCTCCCATTGTTCCTTCAAGTTCTCTAGAGCCATGTTCTTGAGTGTGATCTTGGAATGCATATCATAGATGTTGTCTCTACACACATCTCAGGGGTTGTTATCAGTTGTCTTGCTGAATTGATGTGTTGTTGACGTAGTGTTAGATTCAGTAGAATTTGAGCTTGGAGCCCAGTAACTTCTTCCCTAAAGTGTGTCTCTTCTTCCCAGAGTTCTTGCCTTAACCTTTTTATTTCAATGATTTTATCATAATGCAACTTAATTGCATTGTCTCCATCGGTTAAGCTTTTAGCACTGTTAGCTAGATCTGAATCTAACTTTGCTTTGTTTTCACTATTCTCTTTAGTGAACTTTTCCAGTGTGCTTAGTTGTTGAATCAAGGAAATATCTTTAGTTATAATTGGATCTAATTCACTAATGAATTCTAAAAGCTTTGCCTTATTGACCACCACTTCTTGATTGATGTTCTCAATAAGTTTCTGATGGCACTTCTGCTCTACTCTCTCTTCTATTTCCTTCTCTACATCAATGTTTTGTGTTGTAATGGCTTTAGTGAGAGTGGCTACTTGATCAATAATTGGCTTATTCTGATCAACATCAACATCAGCTATAATTTGGTGCAATATGTCCCTTGTTGTTTCCAGTACCATAGAGTCTCGGTCATGTTTCCCCAGCTTCTCCTTTAATGCCTTCCTTTGGCATATTTCACTGTATTCTTTCAATGCTTCATAATCAAGTGTAGTTGGGTATCTCAATGATTTCATCTAAAGTGACTTTAAACTTATTCTTTTTGGATTTCTTCTTCTTCTTTTGTGTATCACTTGAATGTAAGACCATAGCCATTTTCTCAGCTTTGTCTATTGTGCTTGATGAAGTGATTTGTGGTGCTTCTTTTTGCTGCTTTGTTTCAGTTTTAGCTTGTCAGTTTTCTGTAGACGTCTTCACATTAACCTTTACATTGTCGGTAGCAACCTTTTTGGTATCCTTAGGAGTGCCATCTTTGGGTTTATCTCCTTCATCAGTGTCCTTATGCACTTCATCTATCTTTGTTTGTGCATCCTTCTCTATTGTGTCTCCATCCATTTGTTTTGAATATCCTCCTGTAACCTTATCAGTATCGGTTACTATGTGAGTGTTTCCGATGTCCTTCTGATCACCGGTGTTGTCTTTCTTTTCCTCTTCCCCGACATCCTCAAGAATTCTTGAATCCTTTTGAGGTGACTTGTCTTTTTCTTGTAGAATATTAATAGCTTGGATCAATATTGGCATGTTTCCTGGTATGTTCACCTATGCATGATCAACTGTTGTGTCCTACTCATCAATTGAGTCCTTGGTAATATTGACATCTTCATCTTTTTTTACTTCTTTTGTTGGATCATCGGTAGCATCAATGATTGTGTTATCCAAAATGTTTTCCTTTGTGGTGTCAGGCCATGTTTTATCTGTAACATCCATATTTTTTCTGCCAGTTGTGTCTTGTTCTTCTTTGTCTAACTCAACTGATGTATCATCTTCTGCATCTTTGTTTAATATATGTTGTTGAGTTTCCTTATCACCATCTTTCTATTGTAGGTTTTTGTCTGGGCTATCTTCCTCAATAGGTCTATTTAGAATTTTACACCATTTCTTGTGGCTTTCTTGTTCAAGCTATATAAGCCCCCCTTCAAGAAATTTGTAGGCTCTCAACTTTGGTGAGAATTCCTTTTTATGGTTCTCCATCATCTCATCAATTTCTTCCTTCTTGGATTCCAAAGGCATGAGAGTAACAAGTACTCTTTCTCTTATTTCCTTCTCATTCTTCAAGGCAAATGTCCATCTAGAGTATAGTCTATCTAAGAGTTCCCCTGGTACATTATTGCCTTCAAATTGAATCGGTACATATTTGAATTTATGCATCTTTTATATAATGGCATCTTCAAATTTGTTTCGATCTTCTAGATCTAGTTTCAACCATCTTCTAATCTTAGAATTTGTGATAGATCCTAAATTTGCAATAGATTTACATATCTCATCAATAATTTCTGGAGCTTTAACCTTTTCTGCCTCTACACCTTCATCTTTCTCGGTGTCTTCAATGTCTTCTCTAGTCCCGATGAGTTTCCTTATTGTTTTGTTTCACCCTCATTTCAGTGTGGCCACTTTCCTCTTGTATGTTCTAACTTTTCCTTTCTTCAAAGGTGAAGGACTTGAATCCTTAGATGTTTGGCTTCTTTTTCTAGAAGTAGCTGTGGTCCTTGGGTTCTTAGTTGGTGGAGGAGGTGGTGAATCTAACTATGTGGCCTCAGAGTCATTCTTTTCTTTAGCTTCACTGATAGGTAGTTTTCCTTTGGTTTCTTCCTCCTTTTCAGTTTCTTCATCCTGTTCGGTTTCTTCCTCTATTTCTGACAATTTTTTTTGAGGTTCTTTACCATTTTTTCCTTTTTCCTAACAATTTTCTTTACAACCAGGCCAAATTTGATTCTTGATTTGGCCTCCTCATAAGTTCCAAACTTAGGTTGTTTCTTATCTAGTGGTTCATTTATCAAGGCATCAATTGCTTTAGATGCTTGATCTATATTTATCTCATATTCTAATGGTTGAAGCCATGCTGTCCTCGGTACAACAGGCTTGATATAAGTGTGGTCTATATCAACCATGAAACATATTTCATCTCAATGAGTTGCTTAGGGATCCTTACCCTCTTCTACATTCAGTCTTTGAATACAGTAAAGTATTCATCCATGACTGCCTCAAAATTATCTCCCAGTGAGGCTATGTGTTCATTGATCTGCATGGTGACAGGTTTTGTGCTATCCCATTTGACATCTCCTATCGACGGGAATGTTTCTTGAAAGTAGAAGAAAATGCACATAATAAGTGAGCCAAACTTACATGTGTTTGACTTCGCATTCCTTATGGTATTTAAATTTTCTTCTAACTAGTTCAGTAGGAGTTTGTATACTTGTCCAACTGAGTTCCCTTCTCTACAATCTTGTAATTTGTGTCTACTATACCAGATGCTATGTTGTTCATCTCGTTGGCTTGAAATAATTTGTAGCCTAGAACACATGCTCCAAATTTCATCTCATCATCCGTAATGGTGGATACCTTTAATCCTCTGCCATCCCATTTGGCTCCTGTGATCTTTTCAATCTCAGCCTTGGGTGGGTGCTTTAGTTATTTTACCTTCTTGGTTATAGGGTAACCGGTGACTGCATGGATAAAATCTTGGGTTATCATGTTCGGTTCATCCAGCCATATTTTGTGATTGTGCATTCGGCTCAGTATTAACAGAATCCACTCGGTTTTGAAAACCTTTGGGAATAATAGGGCATTAGTGACCCCTTTCACCTCTACATATTTATTGTCATCTTTTAAAGTTCCATCTTCATTGCATAGCTTCTTATAAGCTTGTTCTACCTCTAAATAACCTATTTCTACAATCTTGCAGTGTATAAATGCATGCATGTCTTCGACGAGAAAAACCCTAGTTGGTATTTATGAGAATGCTCCAGTATTGTTAGGTTGTGAAGCAACCTCATTGTGTATCTTGTAGTGTGGTTCCTCACATGCTGAATTCTTGATGAGCTTAAACTCATCCTTCTTGGCGTTCTTCAATTTCACGGTTCTTGAAGTTGTAGCCATTTTTTAGATTTAGGGCTTTCGGTGAAATACACAAAATAGAGTTGTCAGTTGTTGTAGAACTTACAGTTTACACCAATAGTGATTTATGATCTACTTTGGAGTGCTTTTGGTTGAGTTGATGTCACTCTGTGATCTTGTCATTGTTTGCACAAAAATTGCTCTTGTCTCTCTACTTTGGTCGTGGTGAACAATGAGACCCTTTCGTCGCCTTTTATAGTTGTTCGACCTAAAAAGCAAGTTATTAATGCTTACCAACTCCTCGGTGTGCGAAGAAAGAGTTCATCGGTTAAGACATTAACTTCTCTTTAGTGACAACATGACATTTCAGGGTAGTTGTTCAACTCTTCACTTTTACCCACGGGTTTTGGTGTTGTGCAAACAACTTGTTCACTTTGCTTGGTCACCGAAGAGTCTTGGTTTACAATAGCAACTTTGCTTTATTATGTAAACCGACGCTTCTCAGTAAGTGTAGGCAATTTTTGCTTTGAGTGTATACCGACGAATTTTGGTATGTATGCCCGATAACATAGTTATCATAGATTTTAACAAGTAATACCATGATGCATCTTTACTTATGCTAATTTGGCATTTTATCAACATATTATGAAACTGATGTAAAACAATAACTTGGGTAATGCATTTCCATACTTGCTCTGCTTAGGTGGGGTTGGTGATGTCACCAGATCTATTGGATGGGGTGTCACCATTTTCATTGATCAAACAAGCTTCATCATTATTTGAAGGTCTTCTCCACATTTTGTCTCTTTCCCTCCGGATGTCTTCAATGGTATTTCCATTGGGATATGTACTGGTCTCTATCATTCGGTCTCTGCAGTCTTTCTTGAGATGACCAACTTTATGACAGTGTAAACATGTCATTTCGGGGTTAGTCCAGCCTCTAGACTTTCTTGTCCACTATCTCATATAGTTTTCAGCAATGTGACCAACTCTTCCACATGCTGAACAATTTGTCCAAGTGTTGTAATCCCATACATACTGGTTGCCGACTCTTTTCAGTTGATAGGGAGTTTCTGGAATTTTAGGCTTCCATGCTTGCCTTTTCTTTTTCCAGCATTCAAGATTTGTGTGCCCATTAATTTTGCAAGTAGGAGATTATTTGTCCATGTAGGTTTCCTTCTTTTTTTGTTTAATCTCAGAGTTACATTCATATGATTTATGCCCTTTCTTGCTACATTTATAACAAAATCCTATGAATGAAGATGTAGATTTAGGAATACCTTACATTTTTCCTCTACATACATTTTATGTGTGTCCTTGCTTTCCACAGTGATTGCATGTCAACTTTCTTGGTCTTGGATTTGTATAGACATTCTTTTGATCAGTTTGATTTAATGATTCTCCTTTCTCGATAAAACCTAGACCGGTGTTGTTGTTGACTCTTCATTGGAATTCAAGAAAATCTCCATTCTTTTATTGCTTTCTTCAACTTTCTTGATAATTTCATTATGTTTCTACTAAATTCTTATTTCATGTTTCAACTTTTCATTCTCATCCCTTAGCTCACCGATAGCTTCTATTGTTTCAATGAGTTCAACATTTATTTTGTTTGCCTCTTGACTCATAAGAATAATATGATTTGTAATATCATGGTGATGCTCTGTAAGTCTTTGTATTTCAGACTCTTTTTCTTATAGATTTTCTATAATCTTTCTTCTATCATCAATAGCTAGTGTTCTTTCTTTCTCAGCTTGTATAGAATTGTTCATGACATCAATCATTCTTACCATCTGTGTCTCTTGACCAATTTGCAGAGATTTTACTTGTCCAGCCAGATGTTGATTGATTTCAGTTAGGCTTGTGATGCTTTCTTCTGATGTGTCTGATGCTTTGCTTGTAGTTTATCCCGAAGACTCAAAGAAATCTGGTATCTCTTCCTCATGATAATCTTTCTCATTATAGCTAGATGCTATAATCTTTCTTTCATCTAACAATTGTATCATATTGATTCTAGCTTCTTTATACTGCTCACAGAACATATGAATTTCGAGCTTCTTATTTTCAATATTTTTATCAAGTCTGTACTTCTCCATTATATGATCTTTTCTCTTAAGCCTTTAAAATTTTCCAAAGAAGTGACTCATTTCTGATACAAATTTTTGGAATTAATGGGAAATGTGTATTGAGAGGGGAGGGGTGAATCAGTACCTCTAAAATTTTTGTGTCCTTTAATCAATTAACCTCTGTGCAATCAATTGTTTATCCAACTATCTGATCTATACTATCTTGATGTAAGTTATATCAATTCATAAAGTTAACATACATGTGAACATTCATAGAAATATTCATGAAAGTAATTGACACATAACACAAGATATGATATCGCAGAAAACTCCTGTTAGGAAGTAAAAACTGTGGTGGGGATGGAACCCACAAAATATTCATAATCTACAGATTGGAAGGGTCCGGTTAAGGCTTACAATTTGATCACTTTTGATGATCTACCCGATTAAGAGTATCTGTAGAGACCTGTTAAAGTCTACTCGGTTAAGATCTTTAGCAACACTATTGAGTGTGCACTCGGTTAAGAGATTTATAGTTGGAATATTAAATCCACCTTCCTTGAAAGGATTTTTACACTTTTCTCCACGTGTTAAAATGATATCAAATTACAATTTGACCTGGTATATGCAATCTCCTATTGCTGATATAGATCCATTTAAGATTACATGAATAAGATTATCACCTAATGTGATTGAATAATACCTTTGATTCTCAGTAGCCTTTGTTCTTGGTTCTTGGTAACCAAACTCACCTTTTGTTTTTCTGGTTCTTGAAAATTTCAATCTGATCCATAGATGTGCTCTTGGGCTTCATTCATCCTCTCTTCTATATTCACACATGTATAATGAATGATTGCATCATCTATTTATAAGAGGGATTGATATCATCAAGTTTCAAGAAAAACAATGTTAACTCTAAGATCGGGTTTACAACTTTTACCTTGATCTCCTAGTCTATGTGTTTTAAATTAGTTAGACTAATTAAAGAACTTACATTCATGTTTCTTGTCCCTAAAGAAATGGTTTTAAAAACAAATCATGATTCTATAAATAGAATAAGACTGTTTTATCTGATGTGGAAGTCAGATCCAATTTTTGTGGGCTGCAACTGACTCTCGGTTTCTAACGGTCGGTTATGCTCTGAAATCAATTGACTGTCTTTCGGGTTTGTTCTCTCAATTTTTTCTTTAACTGTCTCTTGGTTTTCACTATATCCTACATTTCAGGTTCCTCTTTATCCTTCTGACTTTGCATTTTCGGTGTACACATAAAGTTGTGTCATTGATTCTTTTTGTACTTAGCAGTTTTTGGTGATCTCTTTATATTTGATTTTTGATTTTCTCTTTGTCCTGTCTTTCTGTGTATGCTTACCAAAAGTGTTGTTTTCATACTAATGGAAAATTAATTTCATCACTCTCCCCCTTTTACATCAATGAAAAAGGTGCATCTTTTATCTAATTTTCTCTGGTTAATCACGCTCTTCTCTCCCTTATCTGCAACCATATCTTACCATGCTTAGTACTTCCCCTGAGTAGTAGCCTCCAAAACACCACTCTATCTTGGATGATACCACCATAAAACCCTATGGATTTATGCAACTCTCTGAATCTTATTTCTTATTAGGAGGGAAAATTACCACCAAGTTTCCTCTAAGAGTTGATTCTTTAACAACATTATCCTTAGTCTTCTTTTTCTTTGACTTGTTTCTATGCTTCTTTCCTTTATTTGTTTTTATCTTCTCTTTTTCTTTGTCAACTTCCTATATTCCCTTTAAATTATAACCTTTCTTATCCACTGTCTAATTCTTAACCTGATCATTCTTCTTCACCTGCTTGTTCATTTCTACTGAACTATGTTTGTTCACTTTCTTTCTTTTTTCATATCTAACAATGTGTTCAGATATGTTACATCTGAAGCGAATAATAATTTTTTTTCCACTCTCTTCATTCTTCTTAGTATCACATTGACTAGCAATGTTATCAAATTTTTTGCATGCAAAACATCTAACCCCTTTTCTTTTGAAAGTATTATTCTTCTTTCTCACATTACTGCATATGCTTGAGTTATGATTATTTTTTACAACTGGAAGAATGATTTCCTTTTCTACAATCCACAACTTTATGACCAATCTTTCCATAAAAAAAACATATACCAATGAATTTATGAGATTTAGATAGTCTATCCAAGGTATTCTTAGTCTTTTTCTTCCTCCTTTTAGTTTTAGGCTTGTCTTGGCCAGATTTAGAACTTTCTACTTTTACAAGTCTAACACCATTGTAGTCTCTTTCAATCAATGAATTAATTTCATCTTCCATGATCTTGAGCTTCTCATTGTGATCATTTTTAATCTCAGTTTCCTTTGTAATGGATTTAGACCACTCATCATCAATTGGATCAACTTATTGTTAGTAATAACTGAGGGGGGGCGGGGGGGGGGGGGGGGGGGGGGGGTGAATCAGTGGCTTCAAAAAATTATCCTTAAACTTAACCACCAATCAATAAATCTCAGATTATTAAGTCCCTACAAGATGCATGCAATAAAATACTAATAATGATTTAACTGTCTATCGGTTTTCCTTTTCTGACCTTGTTCTCCTTGATTACTGATAAGCAGTAAAAGCTATTTACGGACACTCAATAAATATGCAAAGTATACCAATCAATCCAAAAATGTGTATGTGAAATGTAAAACACTAAAGTAATAAACCATACACACATAACACATGGATTTTAACGTGGAAACCCTGTTAAGGGAAAAAACCACTGGGACTGGTACCCCAAATTTTCACTCTTCTGAAGTGA
>MU225832.1:638630-653366 GCA_018584345.1 Thuja plicata | reverse complement strand
AACTATATCCCCTTTTCTCTCAACCCCTTCAACCAAGTCAATAGTAACCCTAGGATCTTCCACCTTTCATTCTCCACCCTAGGATTGTGCCACCTAGGCTTAGGTCCTCCAAAATCCTATAAAAGGAACCTCATCCCCCCTTTGTGATCTAGTAGTGAGCATTCAAGCAATAGGTAATCAAGCATTCAAGTGATCAAGCATTCAAGCATTCAAGCATCCAAGCATCCAAGCATTCAAACAATCAACTATTTTCACAAGCATTCCATCATTCATTTGCATAATCAAGGTTTTAGACCATTTTGCATTCATTCATACAATCTCCATACTTTGGTAGCATCTTGAACAAAAGAGCTTCATTTGGAAATGTGAGGGCTCAACATACATTCAAGAAACCAAAGCTAGGAGGGCAATGGAGACAAGTTGCATTGGGTAGGTGAAGGTAACTTTATTGTTTTGCTTCATTTAAACTTGTAATCTTCATTGTGTTTGCATTTAGATTGATATATTAGTTAAATTTATTAATATCTCATTTAGAGTAGTTGCACATCTATTTTGCATACATTTTTTCCACCCACCGTGGGGCCTACCCTCACAAATTAACATCTTTTTCTAGTTTTCCGTGTGCAAGTTTCTACAGGCTATTTTTGCGCATCTGTTCATGATTTCTATGCATACATACATTTTTACTACGCATTCACTATTTTTGTGCATTCATCACATCCTCCGATGCATACGTTAACTATTGTTGCACATTTGTTATTCCTGCGCATTTACACTCTGTTTCTGCATATTCATTCTCTATTTCTGTGCATCCATTTTATACATTTTTAGAACTCTAAGTTTTCTTCATTTGGTTTCCGCTAACAATCTTGACAGTTTCATGTTTGTTCTGGTAGATTCTAAGCTATTTTGTAGGTCAAAATCTAAAGACCCCAATTTGAAACTATTAACTATTTTCTTCCAGATTCCTAGGGGTTTTGCAAAATAAACCATAATCCTCATTTGAGCTTTAAAATACGACATGCTTTTCAGTTTCGTGTGTCTTCTATAGCTTAGTAATCTGTCTATCGTGTCTTGCTTTGTAAGCTTAATTTTAATCCCAAGTTTATAACAATGTATCCTCTCCCCTCGCCATTCGTGGACCTTCGATGTAAGAGAAATTGTTATAAACTTTAGAGGGTGGTCTTTGGTGGGAAAAGAGGTACTCACCCCAAGGAATGACCCAACCGGTAACAGGATAAAGCCAAGCCCATCCAAACCGGTATATAAAAAACACCATCGTGACTAGTATCACAGTGGATAGGTGTGAATTTGTTGTGGCAACCAAAATCTCCTCTAGTACCCTTGTGGTGCGTTAAAGTCCCTACATCGTTAAGGTGAAAACCTTACTTTGAAAGGATTGGGAGAGCCCCCTTAATTGGAAAGATGACTTGATCACAACCACTTGAACGGATGTCCTTACTACACGCTTTTGTTTAGTGGCCACAAATCCTTCTATTTACTGGTGCAATGGGTAGCCCAACCTGTGAAGACACCCCACATTACTCACGGTTCATAGTAGAGATAGCAATTCTTTGGGAAGTAATGACCCATTGAAATTGGAACTTGGTGTGCCTAAGAAGTGAGTGCACTGTAAGGAGGAGCCCGTGCCTCCAAGTTCCTAGGCTGTCCGCTTTAAATTGCGTGGCTGGATTTTATTATCCAAGTGGGGATTCGGTAGATATCATCCTTGCCAGCCTTAAGATTTGTAAGCATATCTGTGCATTCATACTGATTTAGATTAGATCATTTCTGTCTTGCGTGTGTGTGTATGCATTTCAAATTTTCCAAAAACATCTAAAGCAAAAAAAAAAAAAACAACAAAAACAAAAAAAACAAAAACAGAGAAAAATTCCAATTTTCAAGCAAAAACTGTCAAAAAACCAAGAAAAACATATCCTGCGTATTTTTGCATTATTCCTGTGCATTTTTTTAAACTATCTGCACATTTATTCCTGTGCATTCATCACAACGTGTACTTGCACAGGTTTTCAAGATTTCCAACTTACCTTTTTGGATACCCATCTCTGTCTTTAGTGTGATTCTGGAAAAATATTCAACCTTATAGACTTTTTGATCTTCAATTTGACTATTTCTCATCTTCTTGCTTTCATCCAATACATTTTCTAAAAACATTCCTAATCTACATCCAAGTGTTGAGATACTACATTGATTTTCAGATTGTTACCTTCGTGAGTTTTCATCATATCAGGATTTGTCATCCTTTATCAAAACTTGTTTAGGTCACTCTCTCTTTGGGTTTTTCTTTGTCATATCATAGTGAGCTCTATATCTCCTATCGAATTAGATTATCCATTTACCTTATCTAGCTCAAAAACTTTTGCATCTATTTCATCCTATCTTGTCTATCTTCACATCTTCCTCTATTTTTTTCATCTTTCACTATTTATGGTTCAAACTCGAACACAGAAACTTAAACAACCCATTGATCCAGAATCCGTAGATACAATGGAAGGAGGTAAACCCAATGAAGAGAACCCTTGGTCCAAGGCAACCCCAATATTTTCATCAAAACATGAACCCACTAATCAAGAAATCAGAGATGTTATGCAAGATGCCAAGTTTTATAGTGTCATGGAAAGAATCCTAGATATGGACAAGGAGATGTACTTCCTCATGCTTGCTCAACAAGGAGCAAAATTACCAAGTGGTTTTGATGTCACAGATCATGTAGAACCACCACACACAAATGATCAAGAACAACATAGTGGTTCCCAAGAAAAACCTAGTGGCTCTCAAGAGACCCATACTCATGGGAAGAAGGAGGACAAACAACATAGTTCTTTAAACAATACCCAAAAGCCTTCTTCATCTTCGGATCCTGTCATGCAACGACTCCAATTGCTACAACAACAAATGCGTGACATGAAAATGGGAAGATCCACTAAGAAGTACTCTTTGGAGGATATATGTCCCTATCCTTTTGACAAGAATTTAACTATGATTCCATTCCCTCCTCATTTTGAGGTATCGAAACTCGATAAGTATAAAGGGAATTTTGATCCATAAGACCACATTCGTGAGTTTTGTGCTGCATGTATTGAAATCATACACAATGCTACTTATCTTATGTGACTATTCCCATGTAGCTTAGGAGGACAAGCCATGGAATGGTTCTCCAAGCTACCACTGGGTATACAATCTTTCAACAAACTTATCAACAAATTTGTGACTCATTATTCCTATAACATCAAACATGAAGTCACAATGCTCAATCTTTGCAACACACATCAAAAGAATGCAGAACCTTTTCTCACCTTTTTGCAAAGATGGTGTCAGCTATTTGCCAAGTAGCCATGCTCTATTATGGAACAAGATAAAATGGATATCTTTGTGCATAACCTAACATAGGAGATGAGCTATAGGTTACAATTACAATGCCCTCCAAATTTCAACAAGATCATTGAAAATGGTGTGAAAATTGAAGAGGCTATGGTTTGAAAGGGGGAAATTAAGCTCTAATCCAAAGACAATGCTAGATCAAGTTCAAATTCTAACAACAACAACAACAACAACAATAATGATAAAACCAAATATTGGAACAAGAACAAGAACATGGTCAATGATGGGATTGTTGATAATCGTCATGTAAAATCTGTACAACCCATCTTGAATGTTGCGAGCAAAACCAATCCCACACCACCTACTCAAAGCAATACAGGTGCTACTCAGAATACCAATAACAGTGCCTCAAAATCACCCTTCATGTCACATAAGAGAAATTTTACTCCTTTGGGGGAATCTCTGGAATCAACACTAAGGAAGTTAATCGCGAAGAAACTCATTGCGCTTCCTGAGACTAGAGATTTTGAACCTTGGGTGAAACCTTCTTGGTGGAATGACAATGATTACTATGAATTTCATCGAGGCAAAGGTCATAAAACCAATAACTATCAAAGACTCAAGCATGCTATCCAAGATTTGATTGACAGCAAAGAAATCAGTGTTGATGGACACACCTCTAACCAGTCACATACTGCCTTCAAAGATCCACTTCCTAAACACGAGAAAGGGAACTCGTCTGATGCTAAAGGTGATAACCATGCAAACTACAATTCTACCTCCTACAGCTACATAAACCACATTTCTGAGTGTCAATCCTATGTTAATGTGATTTCCACCAAAGAAAAGAGTCAGTCGGCCAATGTCACAACTCGAGCTCAGTGCAAGGTTACTCTTCAAGGGGTTCCATCTAAGCCTAACACCACCCAAACCAAGGTTGTCTATGTTCCAAAGTCTACATCCAATGTTTCCAACCAATACAATATTTTGGAGCAACTGAAGAAAACACCGGCCTAGATATCCATATTAGAGCTTTTACGTCTGTCACCTTCCCATAAAGAAATCCTTGAGAAAGCTCTGATAAAAAATAATGTTCCAACCAATCTAGATCAAGATCAATTCCAAGCTATGGTGGGGCATTTGACAACCCCCCATTATCTGTCCTTCACTGAATATGATGATCTAGCCATCAACCAACCGCACAACGCTCCAATCCATATAGAAGGCATTGTACAAAACCATAAGATTAAAAGAGTTCTAATAGATGGAGGAGCCGGTTTGAATATATGCACTCTAAAGCTAGTCCGTGACTTGGGATTTTCTGAAAATGCTGTCGATCAAACAAAGAAAATCACCATCAAAGCTTATGATGAGGAGGAAAGGTCATCCAAGGGATCAGTTGTACTTCCTATCAGAGTTGGTCCTGTGGTAAAAGACGTGCTTTGTCAAGTCTTGGATATGGATTTGGCATATAACATTCTTTTAGGGTGACCTTGGATTCATTCCATGTGAGTTGTGCCATCAATGTATCATCAATGCTTGAAGTTTCTGTATAATGGTCAAGAGGTGACCATCAAAGAAGATCCGAATCCTTTTCAATATTGCAATACCATAAAGCCAACAACTGAATCTTTGGTGCCTTATAATTGGATTGCATCTTCTCCACCAACACCCATTGATCTCAGTAACGAAGCATCAACTTCCAAATCCCATGAAATCAAGGTACATATAAAAGAACAAAGTATGGGAGAGTACACTTTGGGCCAAACTTTGTGTATCATAGAGTTACCCTTATCTCCTAAATCGTATGGAAAATCCTTGATCACTAAACAACAATCTGAAGGCCCTTCTACACTTGTTTATGGAACATTTGTGATTGGGGGAACCATATCAAAAGTGGTTGCTGAGCATAATGCTAATTATTTGTTACATCATCATAAAGATCTAGAGAATTAAAAACATGAACCTATATCACCAGATATATATGGCACGAGATACACTTTGTTACAAAAGATGGGATATCAGGGAAGTGGACCTGTAGGGTTGCAAAGAGAAGGTGTCATAAAACCAATTTTAAAAAATCTGAATTATCAAAGAGACACCACTGGATTAGGATACAAGGGAGAAGGAGCAAAGGAACCTAAAGGAAAAGAGAAGGTTGAAACCTTTTAAAAAGCTCCTACAGCTCCTGCATTCTGGCAAAATGGTATGTGTGTAGACCTAGCAAAGCAAAAGATAGCGTAAGGCATCATTAATCAACTTAGAAATAATAATGATGATGATGATGATTCTCATACTTATGAATGGGATTCATTCTCTGATTATACTGAAGATATGGAAGTTGATGATGTTCATGCCAATGATAACAATTTCCATGAGCAGACAAGTCCAAGGATGGAACCACTAGGATTCAATCCACCTGATATTTCTCTTGGCGATTGTGAGGAAAATGAGATTTATCTTGAGATAGACAATTTTGATGAGAGTATGGAAATAGACCTTGCCGATACAATCATAAACTTTCAAAACTTTTCTATCAATACCATTTCATCCTTTGAGACCAAACCAAATGATCCAATACCCCTTATCCACCCCAAACTTATCGCCTGGGATTCTCCAAATTACCCCGAACTTGATGTTTTCCATAATGATGAGGCTATTATTGACTATCTCAGAATCAGAGATCATCTACCATCAGGAGATCATAAATTAGGATTCCCCATAGAACTCAATGACATGGCTTACTTCAGAGAGGGTGCCAATCCTTTCAGTCGTAAAAATATGAAAATAATAAATCGATCTAACGGTGAAAACCACTCAGTGGGAATGTTAGATCCTAAAAAAGGAAAAAGAAAAGATGTATCTAAGGGTGAAAACCTCTCTGAGGCACCTAAAGATGGAAGGATTGACACTCTTCCCAACTATATGTATCGAGAACAGTCTGCTATACTTATTGAGGCAACATTACCTCTTAACATTGGCACAAAGGAGTCACCACGTATTCTGAAGATAGCTGTATCCTTAACAGAGACAGAGAAAGATGCCTTTTCACAATTTTTCAAAAAGAGACAAATCAATTTTGCTTGGTCTTATGCTGATATGCCTGGGTTAGATCCACATCTTATGATGCATCATTTGTCCATTACACCTGGGGTCAAGCTTGTAAAATAGAAGCTCAGGAAAATGCATCCTCATATTGCACTCATGGTCAAAGCAGAATTAAAATTTTTTTTGGATGTGGGTTTCATTCGAGCTATTGATTATGTTGATTGGATCTCCAATATTGTGCCAGTCTTTAAGCCAGATAAGTCCATCAGGATTTGCATAGATTTTCAGGATCTTAACAAAGCTTGTCCTAAAGATGATTTTCCTTTGCCTAATATTGATATTATAGTTGATTTAACAGTTGGGCATGAGATGTTATCCTTAATGGATGGGTTTTTGGGTTATAACTAGATTAAGATTGCACCAGAAGATCAGGAAAAGACTACTTTTACATGTCCTTGGGGCACATACTGCTGGAATGTGATGCCTTTTGGGCTTAAAAATGCTGGTGCTACCTATCAAAGAGCCATGACCACAATCTTTCATGACATGATGCATACCATACTGGAAGATTATGTTGATGATATCTTAGCCAAATCCAAGGATAGAGAAGGTCATCTAAGAGTGTTGGATAGGATATTCACCCGAATGGAAAAGTATCAAATAAGATTAAATCCCAAGAAGTGTGCATTCGGGGTTACATCAGGCAAACTATTAGGATACATTGTTTCAACTAAAGGAATAGAGGTGGATCTATAAAAGGTCAAGGAAATCATGGAAATGGCTTCACTAATGAATATCAGTCAATTGAGATCTCTACAAGGGCGTCTTCAGTCAATCAGTAAATTTGTCTCACAATTAGCCGACAGAAGCCATCCTTTTCAGCATCTGTTACATAAAAACATCTTATTCAAATGGGATGATAAGTGTGAAGAAGATTTTACTAAAATCAAGAAATAATTAGCCACTCCTCCCACTCTTATGTCACCAATTCCAGAAAATCCACTCTTGCTTTATATTTCAGCTACAACAGTTTCACTCGGTGCCCTGCTGGCCCAATAGGATCAAGAGGCAAAAGAGAAGGCTATCTATTATATCAGCCGCACCCTTGTTAGATATGAACTCAATTATTCACCAATTGAGCGTGCATGTATAGCAGTGGTCTTTGCTTCACAAAAGTGGTGGCATTACATGTTGTCTCACTCTATCAAGCTCGTTGCAAAGATTGATCCTTTAAAGTATCTTTTGAGCAAGACTGCATTAATAGGAAGGTTGGCTAAGTGGGTCATGTTGCTTAGTGAATTTGACATTGAATATGTGGAAAGGAAGGCTATTAAAGGGCAAGTAATTTCTGATCAATTGGCTGAGGCACCATTGATAGATGATTATCCTATAAAAATAGAGTTTCCAGATGCACACATCCTAACATTATCTACACAAACTTGGAGGCTATATTTTGATGGATCCTATACTTAGCATGGTTCAGGAGCTGAAGTCTTATTTTTATACCACAAGGATATACCATACCAAAGTCCTATAAATTACTTTTTCCTTGTACAAATAATGTGGCTGAGTATGAAGCACTGATGATCAAGTTGAAAATGTCTCTACAATGGAACGTGACTGAATTTAATGTCTACGGAGACTCCCAGCTAATAATCAATCAGGTTAATGATGAATATCAGACTAAGGATGACAAGTTGTTACCATATAAACACATGGTAGATGACTTTAAGAAATATTTTTCAATCATCACCTTTGAATAGATTCCAAGGTAGGAAAATAAGGCTGCAGATGCTATGGCGACAATTGCTTCTTTGTTTAATGCAGAGGATACAAAAGTCCATTTTGAGTTCTTAGTGGAATCCTTGATTTACCCTGCGTACGATGATCCTGATACACATATCATATGTCATATTATCGGACAAGATTCCCCTACCTATGGAAAAATATATTCCTATCTGAAGGACAATATCCTTCCCCACAACCTATCTAGAAATCAAAAGTGAACCTTTCTTCGCCAAACCTTCCGCTATCTCCTAATATCCGACACCCTGTATCGGTGAGGTCTTGACAGTACTCTCTTACGATGTCGTGAACATGATGAAGCTCAAACTACCTTACAAGATGTACATGAGGGTATATGTGGAACACATTTGAGTGGTCCTTCCTTGGCTAAGAAGCTCATGCGTATGGGTTACTATTGGCCTACCATGGAAACAAGTTCTTTTCACTTTGCTCGAAAATGCAAGAAGTGTCAAATTCATGGGAATCTTATTCATGCACCGACATAGCAACTACATCCTGTTAGAACTACATTACCATTCAGTCAGTGGGGCCTTGACCTTGTGGGCACAATTCACCCTCCATCTTCCAATGGCCATAAGTACATTATAACTGCCACTGAGTATTTTACCAAATGGATTGAAGTTGTTCCCTTAATCAGTGCCACAGGCAAACAAGTTGCTATGTTTATCCTTAACTATATCATTTTCCGATATGGCATCCCCATGCACCTCAATACCGATCATGGGAAATAGTTTCAAAATCAAGATATTGATGAGTTATGCGCCAAATTCCATATCACCCACCATTATTCCACTATCTATTATCCTCAGGGCAATGGACAAGCTGAGGCATCTAATAAAAATATTGTCAAAATCCTTCAAAAAACTGTCAATGATGTTGGTCGTGACTGGCATGTCTAGTTAAAACCTGCCCTTTGGGCCTATCGTACTTCCATCCATACTCCAACCGGTGCCACACCATATTCCCTTGTTTATGGATCTGAAGTTGTCCTACCCCTTGAGGTCAAGTTACCTTCTCTTCGAGTGTCCTTGAAAGAATTGATTCCAGATGAAGAGTATAGAGTTGCATGGCTAACTGACTTAGAATTGCTGGATGAACGCCGTTAAAAAGCCTTTGATCACTTAAAATTGTATCAAAAAATGATGTCTCATCAATATAACAGTAAATTTAAATCCAGAGACTTTCAAGTGGGTGATCTAATCCTTTGAGAGAATCCCAAAAATCAGCAGCATTGTGAGAAGAAGGGCAAGTTTGAGCCCAATTGGTTGGGTCCTTTTGTGATTACAGCAGCCTATGGTTCTGGAGCCTATCAATTGTCAACATCTGAGGGTGATCCCTTAGATGAGCCTCTTAACAACATGCACCTAAAGAAGTTTTATGCATGAGATCCCAGTGCAAGGGATAAAATCATAAAAATCAAAAAAATTAGAAAAATAAAAAAAATAAAAAAGAAACCAAAAAAAAATCAAGAGAAAATTGCAATAAAAGCATGTGGTGAAAACCTAGAAATAGGCGCCATTTGCGACAAGCTAGCTCCTCCTTCTATTAGGATTCTTCTAGCGTCTTGTCCCATCTGTATATAACCATAATAAAGTGGCTCTCATAGTCACCATTCACCTTGTACATATCATAATAAAATGGCCAATCCATGATTCCTACCCATTTGTATAAATCCCCAATAAAACCCCATCATAGCTTGGTCTACTGTCTTGGTCTTCACCCTAGTCTAGTGTGTCTTTCTTCACCCATAATAAGTGAGCCCATCACCTAGCTGGGGGCATGTCCTCAACCTAGTTTTTGGAAGTGGATCTGCGACAGTCGTGACTCTAAGAGGACAGAACGGAGTATTTTTGACCAGACAAGCAAACACAATCAACGGTTCTTATACGATGCTATTCTAATCATGATCCATAACCTGTGACATATCTTTTGAAATATGACTATTTATCTATACATTTGCAACAACATCATTATCAACAAAACTGATCAAACAAACTCAACACTATCTTTTGGCAAAGAAATGTATATTCATGACAGGCATGTTAGGATGATTTGTTATAAGATTATGCATTCATATCGGAATTTCATTTGTCATAATGTTTCCTATGCTATTCCGGGATATCTTTAACCTGAGCTTAAAAACTCCAAATATGTCATTGATTAGGATAGGTGGGATGGAACATGATATTTTCTTTGATTGTTGTTTGTGGGGTATTTTCCAATGAAGTTGAAGGAACAAATAATTGGGGTGTCTGTGCATAAGAGCCTTCATCTGTTCCATAAGCATGAACAAACATTATAAATCATGTTGGTATACAAATGCTATTGATGATGATGCACCACACATACCTTGACTCCAACTATTTGTTCCCCGATGAAGGAGGAGGATATTCCTTGTCTTTTATGCAAACAAAACTCAGGTCATCTCGGTTCAACTATACCTAGATGCTTGTCAAGTTTGCTATATTAAACTCCATGCAAGAAGTGCTCAGGTCATCCTGGTTTAATTATACCATGATGCTTGTATTTTATTGCAACATAACGATCTCAATGATGAAAATCAAATTCCAAAATTTATGAAGTTTTAAGATGGTTACTAAAGTTGTGGAGATACTCATTTTTGCATATCATTTTGAATTGCATTTAAAAATAGATCATTGAAGTGCTCCTGTTATAAGATTTTGTAGGGTATCTTGTTTAGGTCACCTTTTTTCCCTTTGCCCTTTCTTCTCATGTTAGACACATGGTTGTTTAAAATTGAGGACATTTTGGATAAACAAAAACATAATAGCATTTCTCATAGTCATAATCCATCTTTAGTTTTCAAGCTGTTCATTTGCATATAACCATTTATATTTGCATGTATGTCTTAAATTTATTCCATTTATCATATATGACATTTCATTATAATTTAGGTCATTACATTATTACCATTATTTTATATCATTCATTTATTATCATTTTGTCTTCCATTAAGTTCATTATCATTATTCATTATCCATTTATATTAGTCACAATGCATCCATTTGACATTAATCATTATGAACATAATCATGATAATTTTGTATCCACATAGAAATAAAACATGATCATTACTAATTCGTATAGTACAAAGCATAATAAAAAATCATTCATCATATCTTGCATATGTTAGTATCTACATATATGTAAATAATCATAAGCAATGCATCATACAAAGTAAGCATCATAGAATCATGTCATATAGAAATTCCATCATCAAGGGTCCATAAAAATAATATATCCAAAATGTCCAATGATATATCATAATATAACCACGTGTCCAAAAGTGTCCATCAAGTCTACAATAGAGATACAATAAATATGATACAATGGAGCCATAATATAAGTACAAAATGTATATCCAAAAAGCTAAGATCCACTACCTCCAGACTTTTTTTGTCGCGATCTGCGTGCTGCAATCAAAGATACTGATCCTGATGGATCCCCTGAACCTGATGGTGGTCTAGGTGGCCGTGATGAGGTACCAGCACTCATTGACCCATGCCTCTATGGAGCTACAGTCCTAACCCCATATGAGCTCTCTCTGAAGCTACCGATCCACTGATCCTGAGGAACCACTTGTCTGTAGGCCTCTCTCGAGTAGGTGATCTCTCTATCAGCTCTCATCATAAGTCGTAAGTTGTCTGCATGTGGACCCAATGCCTCTGTCAACTATAACTCATCTAATAGAGTCTCTGCCTCCCCAAGCCACTCTATGACAGTATCTCACTCTTGTCTAGCCTCTGTAACCTCCCCCTCTAACATCTCCACCCGTCTCTCTAGTCCGGGGACACGGTCAGCCTGTAACTATAGCATCGCTAGTCTAGCTAGCACTGCATCTACATCAATATCCTCCTCCTCTGTTTCTGCCCTGTGTAAATAGGGATCATGACCCCCAATATCCTGTACATTATCGGCCTGTACCTATACATCCTCATCCTGCCCCTGTACATCCTGCGCATCAAGCATCTGTACATCGTCACCAATGTCATGCATAGGCTGATCTGGTGCCTGCGCTGCCTCCTATATCTGTACCTATGCCTATATCAGAGGCTCTCTCCGTGCAGTCAACCATGGTCATCTCTATCTATTAGGTGGAGGCAACAAACCCTGTGGACGTATACCCCCACCTCTCATCCTCAGACCACCTCTACCTCTCCCTCTCTGAGGAGCATCACCACCATCATCTCCCCTATCATCCTCATCCCCTCTGCCTCCACCATGGCCTCATCCTCATCCTTGGCCTCTATCTCTTGGCTCTCTTTGTGGAGGTCTCTTAGCTGGATCTGTCAGTCTCGGGAAAGGGTGATCCTTCATGTTTCTCTCATACTCAGCTATCATCCCTGGGTCTACTACCCCCTGTCTCATTGACCATGCCTAAAATGGCATGTCCAAAAACTCCTTCCTCGCTGTCTCAAATGGTATCATCGGCCCCAAGTCTCATCTCTCTTGGAAAGTCTGTGCAAAATCTATGGTCCCATGAGGCATCCCCTGTATACGGCCAAACTGTAGGAGTACCCTGCTGCACATCTATCTCTCTATGATGAAGGGAGTCCTCCCTATCAGCCATCGTGTCTCAAAACAATATTTGAGCTGACACTCATCATCCCACACCTCACACCCTAGGTAGGGTCTCTAGATCACTGAATCTATCATGTCAAATGTGTATCTACAGAACTCTAACTATCCCAGCTTACGCTGAGACTGAACGGATGCATAAAGAAATATATAGGGCTGTCCAGCCCCTCAAAATCTAAGTCCTGTCGGTCGTGTGATGGCCATATGCTCCCATGCCCACACATGGAGAAGTGTAACCCCTGCAGATAATGATGCACTGCCATGGTACACCACCTGATGAAGATCATGATATAAATGTGCTAACAGGCACACTCCCCAAGCAAAATGGGTCCCCTCATCCATCATCCTTTTTAGTGTCCTGCCCCATCTAACTGCGAATCCATGAGATCTCCAATATGGGCACATGTATCATCCAATCGCGCCGGCTAATATGACAAGTAGTGGCTCATATAGCACCACCATGTCCTCCCAACTGATCTCTACATCATCTATATCATCATCACCAAAAACCTCTCTGCACTGCGCCAATCCACCATGTCGATCATAATGAACTAACTCGCCTGTGATAGGTAGTCGAAGGATGCAATATATATCCTCCAACATCACGGTCATCTCGCTGGTAGGTAGTTGAAAGGTACTCGTCTCCGAGTGCCATCTCTCTGCTAGGGTCGTCAGCATACCTAGATTCACTCAAATCTCAGGCATATAAATCACATGATATAAACCGGTTTCTCCAATCAGGACTCTATCAGTCTCTGACAGCGCTGCCCTCAAACTCTGAGTCACAAGATATCTCTCTCGTGACATCAATACATTGGTAATATCCTCCTATCAATATCAAATCAAATAAAACTATCAGCTATCGATCTAACAGATCTATCTATCTATCCTATCTGTATATCACTACAACACATGTTTATCACATGTATCAAACAACAATTCTATCAATTATCTATCCATCAAGATAGTTTACTAGCGACCATGCTACAATGTTGCCTATCTTGACATCAACATAAATCACTATCCAGCGAGAACTAGATCTTATCAGCCTATCGCTATGACAGTTTGACCTAATTTGAACTTTACATCTATTTACACCCTAACTTGCTATGAATGTGCAACATTTTTTTATGTTTGTGCAGCTTTTCATGAATGCACAGCACAATGGAGTATTTGCGCAGATTACCCTAACTAATGCGTAGATTTCACATATGAACCAATTTTTGGAACAAATGCACAAAATTAGAGGGCCTCTCTGATGGATGCGCAGAACCCCTAAACACATGCGCAACTTCTTCACATTTATCCATTAAAGCTGCGCATTGATGCGCCGCAACTGCACATCCATTTTCCAGGGCAAAAACAAAAGTTTTTCTAACCTATCTATGATTCAATCTATCCTAACAACATACTACAAATCTATCTAGAAAGCATGATTGAATAAAATTAACAGATTAGGATCGACCACTCACCGGCTCTCCAGAATCTGCACTCTCTGGAAGCGTCTGACTCGCTCGAAATGGTGATCAGGAAGTGGGAACGACATCTTCTCAACTCTGCTCTTCACTCTCCAAGCCTCCAATCTCCAAATGACAAGTGTACACAATGAGCTTATTATGGACCCTTTTGACCCTTTATATAGCCTATGGACCCATTTTTCTTAACCTATGGACCCTACCTATCAATATCACTCCGTCTCACCTCATTTTTCACTCCAAATTTCTTCTGATTCTTTTCGTGAGATTGATTGAACCCTTCAGAAATGAAAAAAATAATAATAATATAATAATAAAACTCAACATCAAAATAAATTTTTTTTTCAATCAATCTCTCGAGGGGGCATGCAAAGGTCATTCTCGGCAAACATAGTCTGGGGCAGAAAGCTTGATTTTTCTTTGAAACAATGTGACAAGCACACTATTTCAAAGAGGGGAAAAATGT
>MU225832.1:622716-637546 GCA_018584345.1 Thuja plicata | reverse complement strand
AAGGTAACTTTATTGTTTTGCTTCATTTAAACTTGTAATCTTCATTGTGTTTGCATTTAGATTGATTTATTAGTTAGATTGATTAATATCTCATTTAGAGTAGTTGCACATCTATTTTGCATACAGAAGGCATACAGCTTATAAGACTGAAGATAACTAGAGGCTTAATATTGTGGTACTAATTTTTTTTGGGGTTGATTAATTGGAATATTTTTGAGGCCACTAATTCAGCCCCCCTCTCAGTTATTTCTAACAATTGGTATCAGATCTTGTGTGCTTAGAAAGTGAGTTTAATAGCTCAAGCAAAAGATCACAAGATGAACAGAGGAGATGTGCCCAAGTTGAATAAATACAACTTTGCATCATGGAAAAGCATAAAAGACTCCACCTATCAGGTATTGGTAAAAATTTTACTCAACACCTTGATACTGGATATGTGTTGCCTAAAAGACCTCACACTCTTGAGAAATTAAGAGAAAAGAATGATCATAATTGCATGATGATAGAACTTGCCTCATCACTCTCTGATGCTAAGTTTGAAGATGTCAAAACCTGCACCTCTGCAAAGAAAATATGGGATAAATTCAAGAAGGTACATGGAGGAGATGCAAATGTACTAAGAGCCAAGGAAGAAATCCCAAGAGGGAGGTTTGATGACCTAAGGATGAAAGGAGAAAATATCACTCAGTATAGCTATAGAATCAAAGAGGTAGTCAATGCTATCCTAGGAGTTGGAGGTGTACTTGAAGAGGAGAGAGTGGTAAGTAAAATCTTAAGAACCTTACTGCCTGTATATGCTATTAGAGCTTTTGCTATTCAAGAAATGAGAGCAGTTGCAAATAATGCATTTACTCTAGATAGTCTGATTGGTAGACTAATTTCATTTGAGATGAATAACTTTGATAATAGTGTCTTACCATCTATAGAATCTGCATTCAAATCTTCCTTGAAAATAAGTAAATCAAGTCATAGACACACTGTTAGAAATGATAGTGAAAGTGATGGTGATGATCAAGATCTTGATAAGATTGAAGCACTAATGGCAAGAAGATTACAGAGAGGCAAAGGTAGATACAAAGGTAAATTACCACTTTTATGTTTCAATTGTAAAGAGGTTAGACACTTTGCTGCAAGATGTTCCAATAAAAGAAAAGATGACAGAAGTAATGATGAATCATTTGGGAAGAAGTTTGATAGAGGTGATAATAGAGATTACCGAAGCAACTGATAATCTGACAAAAGAGATACCTGAGACTACATGGACAAAGGGAAGAAAGCTTGTTACCTAGCTGAGAATAGAGTTGATGATACTGACACTGAATCAGAAGAAACCATTGAGATGGTATTTGTAGCCATGAAGGATGATTCAGACGAAGAAGAAGAAAGGTATGTAGAAATTGCACTCATATCTAAGGTTAGTAAGAATGACATCTGGATCATAAATAGTGGCTGCACTCACCACATAACTAGTGATAAACAAAAGTTCAAAACTTTTGAATACTATAATAGTGGTTCAATAAGAATGGGTAATGATACACCTTGTCCAGTTGAAGGTAAATGAACCATAATGTTGAATAACTTGATCAAATGTGAAAATTCTTACTGGGTAAAAGGACTGAATTATAATATGTTAAGTGTTTCACAGCTAAATAATATAGGTCACCGAGTGACATTTGTAAATAAGAAGGCAAAGCTCTTCAATAAATTAGGAAGGTTGATCGGAACTGGTGAGCAGACAAAAGGTAAACTTTTCTATCTTGATGACATTAACACCAATTATTTTATGGATAGAAACTAAGACATATGGTTGTGGCAAAAAATATTGTGTCATGTGAATTTTGACAACATGATAAAGATAAGCAATAAAAGGAATGTCAGAGGCTTACTGAGCATGATAAAGCCCAAGCATATCATGTGCAAGAACTGTAAAAAAGGTAAGATGAAAAAGTCTAGATTCAAGAGTAAAACCCATACATCTAATGCAATTCTAGAATTAGTCCATACTGATCTATGTGGACCCATGAGGACAAAGAGTTACTATGGAGATAAGTATTTCATTCTCTTTGTTGATGATTATTCTAGAATGATGACAGTTATGTTCTTAAAAGATAAATTAGAAGCATTCAAGATGTTTAAATGGTGTAAGGTTATGGTAGAAAAACAAAGTGAAAAGAAATTGAAATTCTTAAGGTCAGATAGAGGAGGGGAATATATTTAAGATGAATTCACTAATTTCTGTAATGAGCATGGAATTAAAAGACAAGTTTATGCACCAAGAACACTACAACAAAATGGAATTGTTGAAAGAAGAAATAGATCTATTGTTGACTGTGCAAGAACATTGATGATTGAGAAAAGCATCAATAAAACTTTCTGGAGGGTAGCTGTCAATACTGTTGTCTACACATTAAACATAGTACAATTGAAGAAGGACACAAAGAAGGCACCCTATGAACTTTGGTATGGTCACACACCCAATGTAAGTTACTTCAAAATTTTTTGTAGTCAATGTTATATTTTGAAGGATGATAGAAATGGAAAGCTTGAATCCAAAAGTGAAGAAGGTATCTTTCTAGGGTATTCCACAAAAATCAAGGCTTATAAATGTCTTAACAAGTCATCTAACAAGATCATTGAAAGTGAAAATGTAAAGATAGATGAATTTGCAAAAAAGAATGATAAGGAAAGCAGAAAAGAGACAGAGGACTACAACATGTTTTTTTATACTGAAGAACCTGACACTCTACCTGAGCAACAGTATATCACTCTTGAGCAATAGAACATTGCACCTGAGAATCAGGCTGCAATTACCAAAAATCAGGAAAATCCTCAAGATGATATTCTAAGCGATGGAGATCACAATGAATGTCAAGATGATGATCAAAATGATGGACAAAGAGCTAAATAGAAACTTGCCAAGTATGTCAGAAGACATCATCTACAAAATCAAATCATAGGAGACAAGAAGGCTGGAATGAGAACAAGAAGTAAGTCACTAAACACTAGATGTTTACTTTGTGATTTTAAGCCTAAATTTGTTAATACTGCACTTGAGAATGAAGAATGGGTCAGTTCTATTAATGAAGAAATATAATAGATATATAAAAATAGTACATGGACACTAGTACCGAGACCATACAACAATAATGTCATCGGTACCAAATGGATATTGAGAAATAAGCTGAATGAGAATGGATAAGTCACAAGAAACAAAGCAAAATTAGTATGCAAGGGGTATGCACAAGAAGAAGGTATTGATTATGGTGAAACCTTTGCACCCATTGCTAGGCTAGAAGGAGTTAGAATCTTACTTGCTTATGTTGCATTCAAAGGATTAAAGGTATACCAGATGGATGTCAAATCTACATTCCTAGATGGACTACTGGAAGAAGAGGCATACATTGAACAACCAGAAGGGTTTGTTGATCCAGACAAGAGAAACATGGTATGTAGACTACATAAAGCCTTTTATAGATTGAAACAAGAACCTAGAGCCTGGTATGAAAGACTTCACTCCTATCTCATTAGCATTGAATTTGTAAGAACAAGTGAAAATAACAATCTGTATTTAAAACAAGATACCGATGGTAATATTTTGATTGCTAAAATTTTTGTTGATGATATCACTTTTGGGGGAAATGAAATGTTATGCAAATCCTTTGCTAATGAAATGAGCAAAGAGTTTGAAAGGTCCATGTTTGGGGAGATTAAATTCTTTCTTGGTCTACAGATTCTTCAACAAGATGCAGGCATATATGTCACTCGGTCCAAATACATCAAGGAAGTGCTGAAGATATTCAAGATGGAAGATTTCAAACCAGTTGGAACACCTATGGCTACCGGATGTAAGCTGACAAAAGAAGACAAATCAAATGAGGTAAATCAGACCTTGTATAGATCAATGATTGGAAAACTAATGTATGTTGTTCACACTAGACCAGATATAGCACATGCAGTTGGAATAGTTGCAAGATTCTCTGCTAATCCCAAAGAATCACATATGATTGCTGTCAAGAGAATTCTGAGATATTTGAAGAACACTGAGGACTATGGCCTATGGTATAAAAGAGAAGGAAAATTTGAACTACAAGTCTATACAGATGTTGATTGGGCTGGAAACATTGATGACCAAAAGAGCACAACCGGAGGAGCATTCTTCATGGGTGATAGACTTGTCACATGGATCAGCAAGAAGCAAGGATGCATCTCTCAGTCTACTGCAGAAGAAGAATATGTGGTTGCTACTGCAAATTGCTCCAACATTGCCTAGATCAAACAGTTGTTGGAAGGTATGAATATGAAGATTCTTGAACCAGTGATTAGCTATTGTGATAATACCAGTGCAATTAACATTTCTAAGAATCTAGTCATGCATGCTAAGACTAAGCATATTGCCATCAAGTATCACTATATGAGAGACCAAGTGCAAGAAAAGGAGGTGATACTATAATAAGTTCAATCAAAGGAACAATTAGCTGATATATTCACCAAATCATTACCAAAAGATACATTTGAGTACTTGAGACAGAGACTAGGGGTACAACCCTTGTCTATCAGTAAGTAAGCTGACTAGGAGGATGCATTAGCCTACATACAATCAGAATATCATTCATGTTGATGTAAGCACTGAGATGAACATCAACAAGCACATATATACACAACAAGGTACAAATCTATACCAAACACTAGAGACAATGTATTGTTGATGGATAGAGAAATTCAAGGAATATATTATATAAATAGAAGAGAATTATTAAGCATTGTTGTCAAAGGGAGAGAGATTATCTCATTATCAGGAATTACAAGGGAGAGAGAGATTCTGACTATCATAAGAGAGAGATTATCTTATTATCAGAAAGAGATTATATCATTATCCATGAAGAGAAGTTCCTAAGAATCAAAAGGAAAAGTTAATCTTTATCCATAGGGACAGATTACATATGAAATATCCATCTAAGGGAGAGAATTAAAACAAGGGAGAAGAGTACATACAAAGGGAGAGATGACTCATTACTGTCAAAGGAAAAATAGATTATCAAGAAGAGGAATAGTCAAGGCAGAGCACATATCAGAACATAGACATAAGCTGCTACATCTATCCAGTGAAGGGATTAAAGATTGAAGAGAACCACTCTGTAAGAAACAAATCTAAGCTATATGAGCTTACCGAAAACCAGACATTTGTAATAGTTACAATAGGAAAGATTGATGAAACTATTATATTTCATATTGTATTAGTAATAATATAGTGTGTTGCCATCAATTCCAAATGGAGAAATTGATGACATGTAACTGATTGAATGTTTGAAGATGTTAAGTTGATCACCAAAATGTAGAAAGATAATGCAAGACATTAAATCAGTTAATGGATTTTATTTTCATTAATGTCAAATTGATATAATCTAATCGATTATATTCAAAGTGTCAAAAACTTTAGAGAATCAGAGAGATAAAGATTATGCATTCAGTAATGCATAAAAGACAAGCACTCACTAAGTGACTACAAACACTGACGGCTAGTGGAACCCGATGGACAAAGATAACTGAAAGCTAAGTCACAGTGATTCCCGAGTAAATAAACTGACGAGCATTACAAAAAAGAAGAATCACAAGCATTACCGACGACCAAAATTACAGTGTTAACCAACGAGAAAAACTTTGCAGTGAAGCCCGAAGGATAGACAACCCCGACAGACAAACAATACCGATGGAGTAGCCCGAGGAGAACTGAAGTGTTGACCAAAGCTATCAAAAATTTAAAATGCCGAAGTTAGCTGGAGTTCAAAAATGACAAAATATCTAACTGGTAGAGCTAAAAATAGACTTAACTGGTTGTTATCATTGTTTTCATTGACAAGATAAAGCCAGATATAAGAAAAGGATTTAAAGCTAATTTATCCAGTTGGAAAGAATATTTCTACAAGATAAAACATGAGTTATGCTTTAAATCAAGATTGGCTAAGATTGGAGATCATGCCAAGAACAAGAAGATCAAGAAGAGAGAAATGTTGATATCATGTCTATAAAGAGACAACTTAATTCATTATGAATAAAGGGGAGTGAAGGAAAAAGAGGATGTTGGAGAGAAACTGATGAAGAACAACTTCATAAAGTCCTGATCAATCAAGCTGAGGAAAGAGCTAAAGATTTCTGCAGACAACGAGCAACAAAGCATAGTATCAATGAGCAAAAACAAAAGAGAAGCGAAGGTATTGAAAAGATATATTGATCATAATGGTTTAATGAGCTTTCAATAGATTTGAAAATCTACAAGTATAAGTTGTATATGTGAATAAATCATACTATTTCAGTTTAACCACTAATTCAAAAAGTCTCTTAACTGAGCAGGATTTAAAGATCCTTTCTATATTTAAATACATCCCAAGGAGTATCAAAAAGTTTGATCACGAAGATAGCATGAGATGACAGATACCATTTGATAAATTAAACTGGGTTTCATCATAGAAGGTAGTATAGAGATTCCCAATATCAAGTGACAAACTAATCTTTTAAATCCTCTAACAACGTCACACCTAACAGTGTGTTTGTAACCTTTAACAAGGTTGGCTCTTCACTGAGCTCACTTCAGAAGAGTGAAAATTTTGGGTTACCAGCCCCAAGTGGTTTTTCCCTTAATAGGGTTTCCACATTAAAAATCCATGTGATAATGTGTTTATGAGTCATTACTTTAGTGTTTTGCATTACACATAACTAATCTGGATTGATCGGTATACTCTAAGTAATTTAATGTTTTTGGGTAAATAAAGACTGCTATTCGGTAAAATAAAAGAATAAGGTTTAACAAAGCACTCCGAGCAGTAGTTATTTGATAAGTATATTTGAAGGCATACATCTTCTAAGACTGAAGATAACTAGAGGCTTAATATTGTGGTACTAAGTTTTTTTGGGTTGATTAATTGGAATATCTTTGAGGGTTGATTAATTGGAATATTTTTGAGGGCACTGATTAATTGGAATATTTTTGAGGGCACTGATTCACTCCCACTATCTTCTTCAACCTTTTTATGTAGCACCTATATGATTTTGTTTTGGTAGAGTATCCAAGGAATATGCCTTCATCACTTCTGGCATCAAACTTCCCTATATCCTCATCTCTTTTGATATAATATTTACTACACAACATTTTGAAATATTTGATAATAAGCACATTACCACACCAAATTTCATAAGGTGTCTTACCAGTATCTCCTTTGATTTGCACCCAGTTGAAGGTGTAAACTACAGTGTTGACTACTTCTCTCCAAAACATCTACAAAACATTTCCTTCTAATATCATGGTCCTTGTAGTATCAAGAACGGACATGTTCCTCCTCTCTACAACTCCATTTTTCTGTAGAGTCCTTGGTGCAAATAAATTTCTCTTAGTTCCCTATTCCTCAAAAAAAGAACTAAAATCCCTTGACATGAATTCACCACCTCTATCTGATCTTAAGCACTTCAACTTCAATCATGTCTCAGTCTCTACCATGTTCTTGAAGGTCTTAAAAATATTTAATGCCTCTAAATTTTCCTTCAAGAAGGTTACCTATACCATCCTAGAATAGTCATCAATGAGTTGCATGAAGTATCTATCACCTTGCATGCTTCTTATCTTAGCGGGACCACTCAAATTAGTATGAACAAGATCTAACAATCCATTTGAGTTTTCAAACTTAGGTCTGAAAGTAGTTCTTGTTTTCTTACCTAGCTGACATTCCTTACAAATAGTATTGGTGGGCTTCTTCATTGTAAGAAAATCTCTAACAATAGAAGTCGAACTTATAGATATAATGTTATCAAAGTTTACATGACATAGCCTCTAGTGACACAACCAACTTTCATCAACTTGAGAAATTAATCAAATTCTCAGACTAGTATTTAAATGAAAAATGTTACCTTTTGTCTTGGCTCCCGTTCCCATCTCTATCCCACAGTTATTCATAATATTTCATTTGTCAGATCCTTTAAATGCAAGCCATATCCTTTTTCCATTAGTTGTCAAACACTAATAAAATTAACTCTCAAAACTTCCACATACAATACATCATCCACTTTATTCTTTCCATCTAGTGATATAGGTCCTCTACCTCTAATCATGCCAGTAGTTGCCTCCTCATCTTACGATACCACATTCATACTTATCATAGCTCAAAAAATTTCTCATATCACCAGTCATATGATGAGAGAATCCACTGTCAATCACCCATTCATCCTTCTTGAAAACTTGAGAAGATAGGGCTTTCTCTTGTACAACACAATCAGTAGAACTAGTAGGCATAGAATCCTTAGAATTGCAATTATAAACTCATTATCACTCTTATCGACATCATCAGTTTCTCCATCAGTAATACCTTTATTATCAGCAACATAATAACATTTCCTTTCAATGGTAGGTCTTCTCTTGCATTTATAAACTCTTTCTGGACATCTAAAATCAAAGTGTCCTATCTTATTTCATGAAAACATTTTGAGAGGAAAATTTCCTTTGTACTTACCAAATCCTTTTAGTACCCTTTAGAAATAATTGCTTCCTACTCTTGAAGTTCTTCTTCTTCTTCTTCTTCAAGTTCTCTCATCTCTTTCTTATATCTTGACATTCTTCTAGTGGATCCTCCCCCTTGATATGACCTCTGCTTGTCTCTTCCAAATACAGTGGCTTTGAATGATAATTCCACCTTAGGAAAAGCATTACCAAACTTACTTAACTCAAAAGTATTAAGATTACTAATCATCTTGTCTCTTTTTATAGGTGTCATTGCCCGGATTTACTCAATGAATAAAATATTGTGTTTGTATGCAAGAGGTAAAGATCTTAGTATTTTGGAAACAATATCCTCTTCTTCTAAAGTACCTCCAACTCATCTGATAGAACA
Source organism: Thuja plicata (assembly GCA_018584345.1). Lineage (NCBI taxonomy): Eukaryota > Viridiplantae > Streptophyta > Pinopsida > Cupressales > Cupressaceae > Thuja > Thuja plicata. The sequence goes on along the minus strand of MU225832.1, from coordinate 628,673 downwards.
CACTTCATTTAATTTAATCATGAAAGAAGAAAACCTTTCATCTTCACTCATCTTCAAGGAAATCTTGACTTCCTTGACTCCTTTATACAAGTTCTGCAACTTGTCCCAAATATCATTAGCATTTTCTAACTCCTTGATATTTGTCATTTCATAATCAGTCAAGGTACTTAACAAAGCTTCTTTTGCACTGATTTTTTCTTTAGCATCACTGAGTTGTTGTGGTGTACTAGGAGTTGCAAGAGAAGTATAAGAAGACTTGGTGATCCTCCAATAATCTTCATCAATACATCTAAGATGCACTACCATGAAACTCTTCCACAAAGTGTAGTTAGTTCCATCGAACCTTGGACTATCCTTTTTGTAAGCTTCCATTATAGATCTACCTTAAGATGTTAAAGTTTCTCCAAGAGACCAGGCTCTGATACCAATTATAGGAAATAAGGCAACGAACAACTGAGGGGGGAGGGGGGGTGAGTCAATTGTACCTAAACTTTTCTAACTTTGACTGTGATGGTGGTGCTAATAGATTTGGTGATGATAAGGCAACATATATTGTTGGTAAAGGATTTATTACATTTGATGGTAAGAATAATACTAACAATATCTATTATGTGAAAGGTTTCTATCACAATTTGTTGAGTATTGGACATATGTTTGAGAATAGACATGATATTAATTTCAAGGATCAAGGATGTGAAATCGGGAAGAGAAATGAAGATCTGATTGCTACAGGGAAGAGAACGAGAAATAATATGTATCAGTTAGAGGGAGCATATGAAGGAATTTGTTTGTTATCTCAAAGAGATGACACTTGTCTATGGAATTGGAGGATGTGTCACATTAATTTTGATAATCTGATGAAGATAAGCTCATCTCATGAAATGAGAGATTTACCTAGACTGCGTAAACCATAAAACATCATTTGCAAGAGTTGTCAAGAAGGGAAGCAAAAGAGAGAATCCTTCAAGGAAAAATATCATTCATCTACTGGTGTGCTGGAAATCATGCACATTGATCTCTATGGTACAATCAGAATAAGAGGTTTTCAAGGTGAAAGGTATTTTATACTATTCATTCATGATTATTCAAGGATGACATTGGTTTCATTTCTTAGAGATAACTTTGAAGCATTTGATAAATTCAAGATATTCAAGGCTGGAGTTGAAATTGAATGTGGTATAAATATTAAGTGTTTGAGATCTAATAAAGGTGGAGAATTTGTACATCTAATGCATTTGAAAGTTACTATAAAAAATATGGTATTACGAGACATTTCTCAGTAGAAATAACACCATAGCAAAATGATGTTGTGGAAAGGATAAATTAGAAGATTCTGGAAGTAGCTTAAACTATGTTGAGAGAAGAAAATCTACGGGAGAGAACCAGTGCATACTATTGAATGTACACTCAATAGAGGTTTGTATCGAAGAAAGTATGGTAAGGCTTCATATGATTTATGGCATGGAAGAGTATCAATAATTAAGTGTTTCAAGATTTTTGGCAGCAAGTGTTACATACGGAAAGATGAAGAGAATCTTAGAAAATTTTCAGAATGTTCCTGAAAGGCATGTTGAGTATGAATCTAATGCAAAAGAACAAAGAAAAGAAGACAAGAAAGAGGAAGATGAAATTCATCCAACACCGACACTAAAATCCATTACTAAGAAACCAAGGTATGTACAGAAGCATCATTCAGAGAATCAGATTATTGGAGAGAAGAACAGAGGTGTTGTTACCAAAAGTAAAGCAACACAAGATCACGCTTTGTTTTGTTTACTTTATGAAGTTGAACCTAAGTTTGTAGAACATGCTTGTAATGATCAGAGTTAGATTAATGCTATTAAGGAAGAACTAAATCAGACAGAGAAGAATCAAACCAGGGAACTTGTGCCTATAATGAAAGACAAAAATGTATTAGGTATAAAATGGGTGTACCAGAATAAGCTAGATGAGAATGGAAAGTTGTAAGAAACAAGGCAAGATTGGTCTACAAAGGTTACTCATGGATTGAAGGAACTAATTTTAAGGAGACTTATGATCATTTTTCTCAGATGGAAGCTATTAGGATGTTCTTGGCATTTGAAAGTTTATCAAATGGACGACAAGTTTGCATTCCTAAATGGAGAATTGAAGGAAGAAGTATAGATTGAATAAATGAAAGGTTTTAGATTATAAGAGGATCCTGATGCTATTTGAAGATTGAAGATGGAATTATATGGGATGAAGAAAGCACCTAGAGACTGGTATGGTAAATTGGACAAGTATTTATCAGTCAAGGATTTAGAAAAGGATGGGTCGAAAACAATTTGTACTTCAAGGTAAATTTAGAAAAGATCTTGGTTGTTGTTGTGTATGTTGATGACATCATCTTTGGTGGAAAATATGATTTGTGCAATAAGTATGTAGAAGAAATTTGAAATGTCAATGATAGGAGAATTAAATTTCTTTCTTGAATCGCAAATTAGTCAGAACAATAAAGGCATTTTTATCTCTCAATCCAAGTATCTGAAAGAGTTACTGAAGAAGTTTGGTTTAGAAAATTCAAAGCCTTTGTGTACTCCTATTGTTACCCACAATAAGATGACTAATGAAGATAATTCATTGAAAGAAGATGCAAGTCTGTATAGGTTGATGATTGGAGGTTTGTTATACATGACTGCTACCAGACCTGATATTATGTATGTAGTTTGTTTGGTATCCAAATTTCAGCAAGAACCAAAAGAGTCACATGCTATGACAGTAAAACATATTTTTCAAATACCTAAAAGGAGTAGAAGATGTTATGGTACCCTGAAGAATAATATTTTTCACTAACAACATATAGAGATGTAGATTGGGCAGGTTGTCTGGACAACATAAGAAGTACCAATGGTGGAGCATTCTTTCTTGGTTCCCGGTTAGTTGCTTGGTTAATAAAGAAGAAAGATTTTGTAACGTTATCCACTGTTGAATCAGAGTATATTGCAATATCCTCACATTTCACTCAGGTGTTATGGATGAAATAGACATTGCAGGCTACATGAATTAGTTTTGGTGGACCAATTACTATCATGTATAATAATACCAATGTGATATGTATGTCAAAGAATTCAGTAATGCATTATAGAACAAAATATATTGACATCAGATATTATTTTATCAGAGAAAAATTGGAAGAAGGTACATTAAAGTTAAAGTATGTACCCACAAAGGAGTAGATTGCAAACATATTCACCAAAACTTTGTGCAAGGATACTTTTGAGTATCACAAAGGGATGTTGGGGGTTCTTCCTCTTCCTAGAGTTCACTAAATACACTGGTGTGTGCATTGATCTAGTAATTTCCATAGCTATATCTTTATGGATCGATTCTTGGAGGCTTCCTCTCAGGGAAGCAAAATGTTTAACCAAGGGGGAGTTTTTCCTAGTCCTTTGTCATTGTTGTTAAAGGGGGATAAGTTTCTTGGTTTGTTTATGTGCTTTGTTATTGATGAATGTTTCCGTCAATGACAAAGAGGGAGATTGTTGGAATCTGAAGTTGATGCTTTCAAATGGTTGTCATTAATGGTTTTCAGTGATGTCAGCATACTCATATCTTGGCTTTTGATTAAATCAATAACTATGATTGGCATAGTGTTGTATTGGTTGTTGTGAACTGACAAACTTCTATATTGGTTGGAGTATCTGGTGTATCAGTTGAAGTGCTTGGCATGTTCACTGATGGATCTTGGTCTCTTGAATCTACATTATGGTAGATTTTTTGCTCAATCCTATGTGGATGTATTTTGGGTCCTAGCTCTGGTGTTATAATGTGTTGATCATAATTGTTGGAACCATGTACCTTGGAGAAGGTGTTGTGTAGCGTGGCATGTTTTAGTGGTCGAGGTGGTCCTCATTTCATTCCTTCCCACTACAGGAATGTTGTTGGTGTGACCTATTTAAAATTGTGTGGCCGATCTGGTGGATCTCATGATGTTGTATAATTTTTGGTAAACAGATTTGTCACTGCAAATTAACCTTCAAAATTGATCCTATTAGCCCTGTGAGCAACAATAATCGTTCCAACTATTGGAGAGATTACAATCTTATCACTATCTAATTACAATCTTCCTCTGCATTTGAGAGAGGCAGCTCCCTCGTATGATAGGAGTATTTGGTATTTTCTAAGTACTTTTCACCTGAAAGTACAAAAAGGAGGCAAAACAAAACTAAAAGAAATAGATGGTGGAAACCCCAACATTACTAGACATACAAATGCCATATGAGATTCCCAAAGGATAACATATTACAGAGAGGATTTAAGTATAAGATAAGTTGGATATGTGAAATCAATGAAAGAAAGGAAACATATTTCCACATACGAGGAAATAGGTAGCCTTAACATTTTCTAACTGAGATACTAGGGTGCGAACACGCTTCATCTTTTACATATATCCAAAGTACTCAAAGTAATTACAAATTTAACATACGAGTGATAACAATAAATTAAAAAACACATTTAAAACATACGAATCACATGCATTCTTGGTTATTCTTTAAAAATATAGAAGTTCAAAAACCTTTAAGTACAAGTATGAACATAAAAGTTTCTATAAGTCTCTCTTCACAATTCTTGCAAAGTTTCTGCTTTTTTGCAAAAAGTCCCACTACATTACAAATAGGCTGGTATTTATAGCCTTCATAGGATAACCACCTTCTTTCCTGAATTAATAACTAACTTATTTTTACACATTTTGAACAAGGTTAATTAACCTCAAAATTTTCCAAAAAAATAGTCAACTTCTTAACCTTGACCAAAAGTGACAAAAGTCATTTAAAAAAAAGAAAGAGATTTGAAACCTATACATTTTGAGCAGAAAGTTGAATAACTGATCTTAATGAAGCAGTTACTGATTCTCCTCTCGATCTACTCTCGATCTAGGAATCATTCATTCTGATTACATTATTTTGTCAACAAATACGTTACCATCTTACCAACAATTGTATGATTAGGTAATCTTGAGGTTGACCTGCATTTTTGCCAGCGATCTGTATTGTCTTCCAAAAGATTATTATAGCCCCATTTCAAATTAAAGTTTACCTTTGCAGTTTCTAAGAGCAATGACAACAGTAAATCTTCATTCGCATTGTAACAAATTCTGACAGTAATGATGAAATCTCGAATATTTAAAAAATAAATAAAACAAATCGTAAATCAATGTGATAGAAGCCAACAGAGGAGAAGACAATACAGACTTTGTAGATTTGTATATTTTCAATGCAAATGATAGACCCAGAGTAAAAGACATAAAGATTGTCCAATTATACACAACCAGCTTGGGAAGCCAATGTCATGCTCTGATGTTCAGCGATCAGATAGTAGAAAATTTGGTTGTGCAAATCATCACAACTCAAGCAAGTAATAACTACATCAACAATTGGTTTTGGCATAGGGAACCTTTCAAACAAGTCTTCTAGTCTGGTAGGGAGGTTGCGACTGAAGTTGTGAACTCTAACTCTACATGCGACTTGCACTAGCTTGAAAGTTTCCAAGCACAAGTTCATTATTTGTAAAATGGTGATAATTGGCTTTACTGTTGCCCATTATATTTGCTAGAAAATTTATTAAAGTTCTGTAGAAAGCTTATTTTGTTTAATTTATGCAATCTTTTACCCTCTTTTATAAAATTTATGCTACTTTATTTTACCATCTTTTGTCTGTTAAGGAATTATAGATTAGGAGATGTAAACTGAATGTATGCCGTAGAATATAATTGCCTTGGTTATTGATTGATTCTACAAAAATATATTTATATTTATATATAGAATCTATAATGAATAGTTGTGACTATTCATTATAGAGAGATGTGGCTGTTGATACTAAATGAAGTTCATTTATTAATAACTTTTATATATATATATATATATGAGTTCATTCCAATATATATTTATCAGAGAAATGTATATATTAACAATTATTATTAATATATATATATATAT
>MU225832.1:588765-618119 GCA_018584345.1 Thuja plicata | reverse complement strand
TATATATATATATATATTAGAGAAATGTATATATTAACAATTATTATTAATATTATATATATATATATATACATACATACATACATACATATATATATATATATGCATAGTTAAACACAAATGAACAATATGTTAACATCATCATGCAAGGCTTCTTTTAGTTCTAATAATTTGAAGCTAGTGGACATTTTAGAGATGAGGTTTTTTTTTTCTGATGTTCAGAAGATATTGAAATACCTCATATTAGTAAAATATAGGGTGATGCGTAATTTCTTAACTAATAAGATTGTGTTAGAAGATATTTAATTATCATATGAGGCATATGCCTAATTTTTTAACTAATGAGATTATGTTAGAATATATTTAATTACCATTTTAAGTTCTAGTTGTTCTCATTAGCCAGATATAATCGAACTAGTATAACACAGGTTTATAACTATTTTTAATTTATAAATAAAAATGCAAATATTTTATCAATTTCAAAATGCAATATTTATAACAATTGAAACAGTACAATAAAGGATTTTTTTTTTTTAATATAGATATAGGTGTTTTAATAAATATTTTGGTGTAGCAATGTTTTATGTTTGTATATACCATCTAAAGTGAGAAGAATTCAAAGGGAAGGAGTTTGTTGGTCTTATTTTTTTTAATATATATTTGCAAGATATTGAAAAGTAGGCATTATTATGTTTTATAATATTTTAATATTAATTGTAAATGTTTAAGGATGTGAACTTAGTTACCTAGAAGTTTCCTTGCTATAGTGAAAAGCCGCATTTTCTATTGTTGGATGAATATAACTATGGATTTATGAAAATGAAATCATTTATAATTGACATATATTTGATACATGAAAGCAATTGTATTAGATTTTTCATTTTCTCCTTCCATGAATTTTCCTTGTAAGATGAAGCTTTTAGTAATGTTAAATTATTTATTTCCAAACATATCTTTGAGTTCCTGATTTTGAGAAATATTTATATAGGTCTGCCATTGTCATTTCTTTCTACGTATTGTCCATTGTCATTCCTCATGCTCCTTTACAAGGATCCTAAATATCTATAATTGTATGATACTAAATATATTTAAATTTCTAAGTATCATACTTTTGTTAGATTTTAATGTTTTTTTCTTATTTTTATACCTTTTACATTCAACACCAACATTTTCTTTACTCCTATATAGATATTAGGAGTTCCCATCTAGTCATACCTTTCCTTCTATGTATTCATCTATGCTTTTCCATCACTAAGATTTCAAAGTTATCTTTCTTAACATCTAAATCTGGATTTATGTTATTGACATATTTTATTTTGAAACATCAATCTTTGACCATTTGGACCAATTTTGTATTCACCACTAAGGATTTGGTCATCTCCTTATAGCTATACCATTTATTTGGTACCTGCAAATTTTGTTCCCTAGCTCCTTTCTCTAGATTATCTTTATGAGATCATAACTTTTGACCTTTTCTTATTTGTACTTCTAAAGATATGAATTCCTTAGCATCTCCCATATTTGACTTTGCTAACTTAACTTTTCTTATTTCTAAATTTTATTGCGTCTAAATTTTTTTAATTAGTATTTCTAGTCACACTTTATGAAGATGAAGAGAGCTTAGTGAGATGCAAATTGGTAGGTTACAAATTAATACTCACTTAAAAGAGAAGAGAAGAGAATAAATGGATGAATTCATTTTATATTTAGAGATCTAAAGGATGTATTCCTCAGTACCCTTAGTCTCCAACTATTTTTACACTAGATTATCTTTAGGATGTCATATGTTTGGACTTATTCCTTGAATTTTTGAGAACACCTAAATATTAGTCTCTAATTATTTGTTGTAGTTATTTTTTGTTACTTCATTTGTACCTTTCCATATCCAGAGTCCTCGTCCTTGTAATGATATGGTTTGCAAATTATCCATAAAAATACCTCAACTAAATATGGTTCAATCTACTTGCCTCATTCCAAAACCCAAAATATGATTACTTAACTTGATATAAAAATACATAACTACTTCAAAAGGGTTTTCCCACTAAAAAATAACTATTCATCTCAAGGGTATGAAATCATATGTATTTCTAGCTATAGAAAAATAGATGACAAACCATGCAACCATTACATTGGTGGTTCAAATTTTTATTGTCATAGTCTCATTTCATATCTTTTCTATCATTCTAATGATCTTGTGAGCTCTTCCTTGGCTTGCACACAAAAGCTTACTGAAGCCATCAATGCATACAATGAATACAATTAAACAGATAAGGGTTTCTTCATTCCCTTGGTGACATATTTATCATCTTGATGTTTTACATGAAAATTGAAATCCTAATCTAAGTTTCTATAAATTCAAATATCACCATCATTTAAATGGTTAGTTGTTGAGAAAACCTATTGCTCTAGGAAGGTCTACAACAAAGTTTTGGGCCTCAAAAACTAAAATTTGAGATTCAAGTGAGGGAATAAACCTTTTAGGGAGTAGTAAGAGTTTGTAAATGCACATATACATGTAAAATATTTCTCCATAGTAAATTAAAATGATTGAAGGAAATATATAGTCATATTTGTACTTTTATCTTAGGATATTTATTATTGTGATTATAATAGCAGTTACACCAACACACATAGACCTCACAAATGCACACGCGTGGCGCACAAATGAAGGTAAGTTTGGATATTTTATAATATTATTCATGTAAATTTAAGTTTCTCACTAAACACCAAGGTCTCTAGTCAACACATGTGAAAAATAGGAAAATATAAGTTTTATTTTTGGGAAAACTTGTGCTCACTTATATATTAATGCCCTTGCCACAAAAAAAATGTTAATTTATATGTTCTAAAAAAATGTGTTTGTTATCAAATGAAACCATGAATTCTTAGAATTTAGTTGTTAAAGGTGAAAATTTGTAAAGTGTTGATTTTAATCTCCTATAGTATAGAAAAAAATGGAACACGTTATTCATAGATAATCAACTATTGTATGTTATAATATATATTTTAAAACACATTCAAACATTCATCTGCTCATAAAAGTTGGAATGCATTAACTCTTATTTTTCAAATTATCATATCCACTAATTTTAGTATCCTAATGGTTCACACTCAAATTTAAATGTTTTAAATGAGAAATTGTCATTTGAAGCCATTATGAAATTGTGACCTTTAATTCTACAACAAGTCTACATTACTAATAATTCTCTAGATAAAAACCTAGAAATTATTAAAACTCTTTACTTCAAAACCCTTTCCAGTTTAAATTAGCTTTCATATTGTTTTAGATGTCTCCTTACCTATATCAGAGTCTTTCGATTTTTCTATTAGTATTAATTAATTTTTTATTTTTTTTAATGTGTGTTTGTGAAATGTTTAGAACTACAAAACCCTCTACATCTCTATATTTATATTGACTATATGTATATTGGTACTAAAGGTTTCTAGGCAATTGTGCTATTTCAATCAAAATTTCTAATGTGTAACTATGAAAGGTTGCACTCTCTAATGTAGTACTACAAAACTCTTTGTGGCCTACAAAATCTTACATATAGTCATATTAGATTGTTTGTGTTACTACCAGTATCTACCAGAATTTTTAAAATAATAAATTCTTTAGAAGAATGCATCAGCCATATATAATCTCTTACACATTCATTTTATACAGAAAAATGACTAAAAATATTAACAATAAGATATTGCATTAAAAATTCCAAATTTTTAAATTGTTTAAGCTAAAATAAAAAATTATACTAAAGAAATCTTACACAAACACATTAAGATGATTGAAAATTGATCTGAGTTTTATTTATAATGATCTTTTCAAAAAAACATATAACTGATATCAATCTTCAAATCGTTTTGATAAAGAAAATATCCTTTTCTTTCATATAAGCTTTGAAAAATATATTAGAAATTTTTGGGCAGAGATCTTGCATAGCCACTTTGTCCATTGCCAATACCTCCTCTTCTCTTCAGGTTATTTGGAATATATTTCTTTCTTGATAGAACACCTTCTTTCTTTAGATTATTTGAAATATTTTCCTTATATGATAAAACATGATCCGTAAGTGCTGAAGCAAAAAAAATAGAATTGAAATCATTTCATGAAAAAATATTAACTTGACCAAGGCTTTGTAAAATACCTCTGATGATGCCAGACGGTCTTTTCTTTTCAACATATACCCGACGCCCAGAGATGATAATAGGAGATGCCTATTTACAATATATGATAAATGAAAAACAATACAAAGAAAACTAGTAATACCAAAATAATGATAAGTTAAGTAGAATACCTTAATGGCACTCTCCACGGGAGTTGATGACAGGAACTCAATGAAACCAAAACAAAAGCTTTGTTCCTGCGTTACATAGACAAAATAAGTTGCTATTTTACTTCTCCAACATTTTTCATAACAATAATAAACAAACAACCTTTCTTTTCGACACACCTTGTTGGTTTTAATTTGAATTCCATTGGGCTTTATCGAACCAAATTTCTCGAACTCCTTTTCAAGCAAGCAAGTTGTAATATTCCATGGCAAATTTCTGATATGAATTGAATTCCCATTCACTGGAAGTAAAATGTAATGGCAAGATTAGTAAAAAATTAAGAACCAGAAAGAACATTTGAACAGATTGTTAAAAATCTATTAAAGATAACAGGGATTGAGTTGGGCAACCTGATGCTTCTCGAGATCTGTTACTCGCTTTTACAGTAGCATTAAAATCCAAGGATTGTGAAGTGGGTTGTACTTTTGATGCTACATTTTCTTCCGGTCTAGTATTTAATGGAAATTTCACCACAATAGTTTGTCTTTTAAAAGGATGTACGTTCTCTTTCATAAGCTTTACATTCAATCAAACAGATATAACTTTATGAGATGCAAATGGTATACAACTTTCCAACATAGAAGTTTTTCCAACTTTTAAAGGGGAAAAAAAAAACCCAATCTTTGAAGGCATAAAACCTTCAACTTCAAAGTATAGATACTTACAACTGATAGGAAGCTCCTCTTTGTTGTTTCTTCGGGCGGTGAAATCGTTTTTTCAACAGTTTTCAGCTGTTTTTCATTCTTATCAACTTTAGAAGCCTGTTCTTTCTCCAATTTAGAAGTCTCTGATTGAAGACCCTGTAATTTATGTCTGGGAACTAGTTCTGCCAAACTAAGTTGTTTATTCTGAACAGACTCTGTAGTCTTTACATCCTTCACTTTAGAAGCCTGTGATTCTTGTAGCTCTGTTTTAGTAGCCTCTTCTTCCTCCACTTTATAATGCTGCGATTCAAATGCTGTTCGTTTGCACAATTCACCATGTTCCTGACTCATTATCCTTTTTTCATACAACAGACCTTCAACTCTGCCTTCCAAATTTTCCTTACAAGTATCAGACAATTTCAATTTTGCATCTGATTGTTCAGTCGTATCATTGTATTCTTTCAATTTTTTCTGCAATCCACCCTTTTGTTCTCTCAGTACAGTGCACTTCTTTTCAAAATTCTGGCACAATTTTTTAGTTTTGTTAAGCTCATTTTGCAATTCTTCGTTCTTATAACCAAACCCTTTCAACTCTTCTTCCATGTGTTTTGTTTCAGATCTTAGATTATTGTAAATTTCTTCAAGCTTCAGTCTTGTTGCATTGAGCTCATTTTGCAGCCCTGCGACCGTGCCTTCCAACTCTGCCTTAGATGAATCCCACGAGCACCTATATTCACTCATTTTCTCCTTCAATTCCTTCGTTTCCTCATCGAAATATTTCAACTTCTCTTCCAAATGTTTCTTTTCGTCTGTTAGTTGAATGCAGAATTCTTCACGCTTCAGTCTTGTTTCAGTGAGCTCATTTTGGAGCCCTGCAACTGTGCCTTCTAACTCTGTCTTAGACAAATTCCACAAGTGCCCATCTTCAGTAATTTTTGCCTTCAATTCTTGGGTTTCAACATTAGACTCTTTTAACTTATTTGCCAGCTCAATATTTTCTTGTCTCAATTCTGTACTCAAATTTTCATGTTTCTGGCATAAGATTCTTGTTTTATGGAGCTCATCTTGCAGCTCTGTAACTCTTCGGCTAAACTCTACCTTACAAGCATCAAACAGCTTCTTATCTTCAGTAAACTGAGTATTCAATTTCATAGAACCGTCAATCTCATTTCGCAGCTCTGCAATTTTTCCTTCTAAATTCACCCTAGTGGAATCCCACAATCTTTGATCTTCGACCATCTTTGATTTTAATTTCTTAGCTCCATCATTGCATATTCTCAGCTCATCTCTGTTTTTGGCACACGATTCCTCATGTCTCTGCTTCAGCACTGTTATTTCATTAACTGTCGAATCAAGCTTATCTTGTAGCTGTACAATTTTTCCTTCCATATCTGCTTTACAAGCACCCCATAAGGATATATCTTCATTCATCTTTCCTTGTAATTCCTCAATTATATCATTGCATTGCTTCACCTTATTTTCAAGCTCATTTTTTTCTTGGCTTGTTTGCGACAACAAATTATCATGTTCCTGGCTCAACATTCTTGCTTCCTTAACATCATTCTCTAGTTTTGCAACTTTGTCTTCGAATTCTCCCTTAGAAATCTCCCACAAGCATCCATCTTCGGCCATTTTTTCCTTCAATTCTTCAGTCTCATTAATTGATTCTTTTAGCTTATTTTCCAATTCATTTTTTTCTTTACTTATTTCATTGTAAGATACTTGGTTCTTCTGGAACAAAATTCTTAATTCATTAAGCTCACATTGCAGCTCCGAAATTGTTTCTTCTAAATTGACCTTACAACTATTCCAATAAGAACTTTTTTCAATCATTTTTACATCCAATTCTTTATTCTTATACTCGAACTCTTTCAACTTTTCTTCCAAGTGTTCTTTTTCATCTCTTAGATGAATGTGTTCCAGTCTGGTTGCATTGAACTCATTCTGCAATCCTGCAACTGTTCTTTCCAACTCTGCCTTAGATGAATCCCACAAGGCCCTATCTTTAATCATTTCTCCCTTCAATTTCTTAGTTTCATCATCGAACCCTTTCAACTTTTCTTCCAAATGCCTTTTCTCATTTTGTAATTCCTTATTAATATCAGTAAACTCTTTCAACTTGTTTTCCATACCATTTTTTTCTTGTCTTAACTTTGCGCATAGTTCTTCACGTCCTTGGCTCAATACTTTTGATTTATTAACCTCATTTTGCAGCCTTGCAACCCTGCCTTCCAACTTTGTCATACAAGAATCCCATATCTTCTTATCTTCGGTCATCTTTGCATTCAATTTCTTAGAACTATCATTTATTTTTCCCAAATCTTCTTCCATTTTAAATTTTTCTTTTTGTTGCTCTGTAATTTTTCTTTCTAAATTCACCTTACTAGAGTCCCACAATTTCTGATCCTCGGTCATCTTTTCTTTCAATTTCTTAACCCTTTCATTGCATTTCCTCAACTCATTTTTATCATTTGTATGTTTGGCACAAAATTCCTCATATTTATGGTTCAACAGTTCTTTTTCATCAACTACAGAATCAAGCTTATTTTGTAGCTTTACAATTTCTGTTTGCATATCTGCCTTACATGCATCTAATAAACATCGATCTTCATTCATCTTTTCTTGTAGTTCCTCAATCTTTCCATTGCATTCTTTCACCTTGTTTTCAAACTTAGTTTTTTCTTCTTCTAATTTAGAGCATAACTTTTCATAACTCTCACACAATATACTTTTTTGGTTGAGATCATGCTTCACTGATTGCAATTTCTGAATCTCGTCATTGCATGTTTTCAACTTATTTTCCAATTCATCTTTTTCTGTAACTAAATCAATACATAATTTCTCATGGTATTCACTCGATCCTCTTGTTTGAGTAAGCTCATTCGCTTGCATTTGAATTTTTCTTTTCATGGCTTTCTCACATGAATCCCACTGATTCTTGTCTGTATTCATTTTCACAACTAATTCCTTACAGGCATCTTCACTCTTTTTCAACATTTTTTTCAGCGCCTCTATTTGTTTTCTGTCATTGCTGATTGTAATAACCAAATATTGATTCAGGCTCTTAAGATTTCTCATCTTATCGTTTCTATTATCACTTGCATTCACTTTTGTTGGTGCTTGTTGACCCTACAAATATTTCATGTCATTATGGACTTATTATTAGTTTCCATGCTATTCTACATTTCTTTCACTAATTAAGATAATTTTGATGATATCCTATGTATTTTAGGTTTTTCACCTTCTCGCCTCTATCATCACTTGCATTTACTTTTGTTGGTGCTTGTTGACCCTGCAAATATTTCATGCCATTATGAGCTTATTATTAGTTTCCATGCTATTCTACATTTCTTTCACTAATTAAGATAATTTTGATGATATCCTATGCATTTCAGATTTTTCACCTTATCGACGCTATCATCACTTGCATTTACTTTTGTTGGTGCTTGTTGACCCTGCAAATATTTCATGTCATTATGGACTTATTATTAGTTTCCATGCTATTCTACATTTCTTTCACTAATTAAGATAATTTTGATGATATCTTATGCATTTCAGATTTTTCACCTTATGCCCTCTATCATAAATTGCATTTACTTTTGTTGGTGCTTGTTGACCCTGCAAATATTTCATGTCATTATGGACTTATTATTAGTTTCCATGTCACTCTACATTTCTTTCACTAATTAAGTTAATTTTGATGATATCTTATGCATTTCAGATTTTTCACCTTATGCTCTCTATCATAAATTGCATTTACTTTTGTTGGTGCTTGTTGACCCTGCAAATATTTCATGTCATTATGAACTTATTATTAGTTTCCATGCTATTCTACATTCCTTTCACTAATTAAGATAATTTTGATGATATCCTATGCATTTCAGATTTTTCACCTTCTTGCCTCTATCATCACTTGCATTTACTTTTGTTGGTGCTTGTTGACCCTGCAAATATTTCATGCCATTATGGGCTTATTATTAGTTTCCATGCTATTCTACATTTCTTTCACTAATTAAGATAATTTTGATGATATCTTATGCATTTCAGATTTTTCACCTTATGGCCTCTATCATAAATTGCATTTACTTTTGTTGGTACTGGTTGACCCTGCAAATTCATGCCATTATGGACTTATTATTAGTTTTCATGCTATTCTACATTTATTTCACTAATTAATATCATTTTGATGATATCCTATGCATTTCAGATTTTTCACCTTCTCGCCTCTATCATCACTTGCATTTACTTTTGTTGGTGCTTGTTGACCCTGCAAATATTTCATGTCATTATGGACTTATTATTAGTTTCCATGCTATTCTACATTTCTTTCACTAATTAAAATAATTTTGATGATATCCTATACATTTCAGATTTTTCACCTTATCGATGCTATCATCACTTGCATTTACTTTTGTTGGTGCTTGTTGACCCTGCAAATATTTCATTCCATTATGGATTTATTATTAGTTTCCATGCTATTCTACATTTCTTCCACTAATAAAGATATTGTTAATGATATCCTATGCATTTCTTTCAGTTAAGGTTCACCTTTTACCTGTTTGGTATGTTCTTTTCCTTTATTTCCCTTTCGTCTTGTCATATTGTTATAACACCTGTCACATAAGAATCAACCCCTGTCACAATAAAACCAACCCTGGTAAGAACAGGACTTTTCAGATATTACAAATGAGTTCCTGTAAAATGGCTTAGATGAAATGTAATCTGCAAGAAAATACAGCAGAACTCCCAAATTTTATATTAGGAAAGAAGTGTTTGTTTCTTCAATAGAGCAGAACTCTTTAATTCTATATTAGGCAAGAAGTGTTTGTTTCTTCAATAAGAAAAAAGATAGAGAAAAGAAATAGAGTAGTGTTTGTTTATAATTCATATGATATTTACATCAAACAAGACATCAATTTGATCATATCCCCAATGACATCCTATCACAAGAGTATTTCATTCCCATTTGTTTATTATTTGTTTTGATTAGTTTAATTCAAACATGCGAATTGTATTCTAGAATAATATCATTACCATAGGAGAACCCTAACCCCAATACATATCAATATTCAGAAGATGAATATTTGATCATCACAATAGCCATTACAGGTTGATAATTATGTTCAGAAAATGTATTAATTGCTTGACCAGAAGTAGTTTTTTTTTTTTATCTAAAAATATTTCAACACCGAAAGATTTATAACACAGATTGAATTCAAAACACATACCCAAATGTAATACTGGCGAACTGCTGCTATGAACGAACCAAAAGATGTCACCTTTGTATAAGTCTGCAAGTTATAATCGTTTAACAAGAATGTTAAACAGATAAATGTGTGTTTACAGTTTTGTTATCTAAAAATATTTCAACCACCAAAAATTTATAGTGCAAATTGAATTCAAAACGCATACCCAAATGTAATATTGGAGAACTGCTGGTATGATTTAACTTTCTTTACAGAAAATAAATATTCCAAGGATTTGCAAGTTAGAATTATGTGTTTTGCAGAGGGGGAGTGAGGTTATATTTTTATCGCGATTTTGGGAGGAGGGTTGCGTCGTTTCGGCTAAAGTTGTGCTTCAAATTTAACAGTCCCTAAACTTTAAATCATTAACAAATGGTTTTAATTTGGAAAGATTTCCAATTTTGATTGCATTTTTTTATATATTTTGGAAACCGTTAACTGTGACGCATTACTCTGAAGGGTAAAGCCAAAACAAAACATTGTTAAGAGGACAATTGGAACAATGTACGAAACTTTTTTTTTTGAAAAAAAAGCATTCTTTTATTCGGAAGAAAGAAGGCAAAAAACAATTTTATAATTGGAACTACGAAATTTATCTAAAAACAACTTTTTCTTGCGAAAAAAAATGTATATATAGAAATATTTTAAAATTTTTGAATAATTTGAATTTATTATTTTTTAAAATAATTTTAATAAGTTTTTCTATAAGAATTAGGCATTTCCATTAATATAGGATCTAATACATAATTCATTTAAATTTGTTTTGTCTTTGGAAAAATAATTTTAAATTTATAATTTCTATAATAATTAGCCATTTCTATTAATAATAAGATCTAATACATAATTCAATAAATAGTATTTAGAGGATATTAAATCACTCTTCGAAAGTCAAACAAGAAGAGCTTGGAAATTCTAAACCAACAGAAACATGGGCAAAAACCCAGAAACAAAAAATGAAAGCAACCACTATGTGGCTAATGCAGTACCAACAGATGGAAGTGAGTCAGGAGCATCCTTCTTTCCCCATACATCAACCGGGTTGGGATTGGGGTTCAGGAGGGACCAACAATCAGCTATCTCCTCTTCCTCCTCATTGGCATTCATGGCCGGAGAAATAGCTAGTGAAAGTGGGGGTAACTACTTGGAAGAGGAAGGTCGTCCAAAATCTCTGCTAGAACCTGACCAACCGAAACTACTAAGAGAAGAAGGATCACCAACAGCAGAGGCCCAACCGGACGCAGAACCACCAGGAGGTGGTGAAGCTGGCCGACGTTGAGGGAAATCCTGGCACTCTCTAGAGCGCTATCGAGGTGCCTAAGAATGTGGTGTATGGGAGCACCTAATAGAGGAACTATGACCACATCATCGGCTATGGGGCAAAGAACGACCACTAGAAACATAAATACCTAGCAAGACTCCAGTAACCGTACACAAGGCATTTCCCCAATGTTGCAAGAGCTCTTGAAGTGGGCAACTTCAAGAGCCACCTTATCTGCTTGTAATTGAATATGTAACATCACATTATTACAAATGCACGCTTTATAATAAATAGAAATATAAGTATCAATAGAGGAGTGAGAAAATATAATTGCATTTATATCACCCATATAGAAAATAAGATTTTCATCCTGA
Source organism: Thuja plicata (assembly GCA_018584345.1). Classification (NCBI taxonomy): domain Eukaryota; kingdom Viridiplantae; phylum Streptophyta; class Pinopsida; order Cupressales; family Cupressaceae; genus Thuja; species Thuja plicata. Next base: position 606,265 of record MU225832.1, on the reverse strand, counting down.
AAACATGCCAAATCTGTGTGAACTGGAATAGCAATCTGGGGGATTCACTTAGCAAGATCATATGGTCAAAAAGGGTGGAAAAAATCATGAATCCAAATCCAGTACTGTTGTGCCCTCCTACAAAACTAGGAAATTTATTTGAAAGATTCTGGCTACCTACAAAATGAACAATGGGGATCTGGCACCCCCAAGCACTGGAAACAACACCCAAAGATAAGCCTTGGAAAAGAATACACCAGGAAAAATGAGTAATTTTTGGTTCTGTAACCTTGAACTAGATAGTAAGGAATCTCCTTCTCCAAGCTTCTTGAGAAGATTGCAAATGCAAACATTGGTTCAAGATGGGATTCATAGGAAAGTGTGGTGAAAGCTAGTGATAAATAAGCCAAGGTTTGTAGCTAGTGAATGATGTCTGAGGAAACCATCGCTAGTGTTTCCATAAAGGTTTGACAGATGAAATACCAATTTTGTACAACATATCAAGTAGCAAGGATGAAATCACCAAATCAAAAGTCTGACGATCCTAGTGATTTAGGCAGAATTGAACTTGTAGATCTTCCTAGGTGCATAGGCTCAAAGATGGTCTGGTAAAAAGGTCTCAAGTGGTCTGAATGCCATGCTTGTGAAAGCAAAGGGCAAGGATACTAGGGAGATGGCCAAAGGAAGGCCTTGAATTTGAAGCAGCAAAGACCACCAAATATTATGTTGGTTGAAGAAAATTCCATCACAGAAGCCGACGCCATTCCAACAGATCCAAGGCTTAGCCTCTTCCTAGACATGCTAAATGCTTTTAGCAACAAAAGTGCCCTGGATTTGCACTGCATCTTTCATTACTGAAAGGGTTTGAAATTGAATCCCCTTCCATGTTGGTCTGTGAGATGGAAAGCCAAATGAAATACAATGCCCGGGGAGAATCTTTCAAGCCTCATTACCAAAAATGACTTGAATATCCCATTTGCACACAAGACAAACCCTCATTTTTGGGTGAAGAGGAGTCCCAGGACTCCAGATTCTTTGGGAAGGTAACAAAATTCCCATGCAGCCCTATGAAATCTATGATTCTCCATATCTATGGCCCAAAGGAAATCACTTAATAACTTTTTAAGTTTTCTATAGGAAGACCTTGAAGGAGCCCAACTGGATGATTAATAAATATGAGTAGTTGCAAGCACCTTGGAACAAATCTGAATTTTGCTAGCTAATGAGAGAGGTTTTGTAATCTAGTAGGCAAGCTTCTTCTCAATTTTGGTCAGCACGACATTCCAAAAGTCAGCAACCAAACCCTAGAAGGAAAAGGGGATGGCCAAAAATAGGAAAACTTCACCATGTTGAAACCACTTACATCTATATTATAGAATTGATGTTGAGGTTGGTAAGAATGATTGTTTGTAACAAAGGGTTTTGTGCCATTGAATTGCAAAATCATATGCCAAACAAAAGATATGCAAACAATGAAGTGCGTTCTAGATGTTTTCTTGGTCTTCAATCGGGTTGAGAAAGGAATCATCTGCAAATGCAAAGTGGTCATTAACAAGTTGAGAAGGTGAATCATGCTAGGAAAATTCCCTAACCCAACAAACAGAAATGGAAGAAGCAAGCAAACAACCAAAACCTTCTATTGCAAGAACATAAAGGGATGGAGCCAAAGGACAACCTTTCAGGTAATGGACAACGATTAATGGTTAATACAAGTAGACCATTTGCAAAGAGAAATTGAATAGACTGAATAAAACAAGGGCCAAATCATAAGGCTTTGAGCGTAGTTAGTATGACGAGTCATTCAATGCTATCATATACTTTGACAAAGTTAATTTTGATGAAGAACACATTTTGCTGGGAACGCCTAGCCCAGTGCATACCATCTCTCACAACTCTAATATTGTTTGGGATGAATCTGGATTTAATAAAAATTATTTTCTCTGGATGTACCATTTGTGGTAGAAGGTGTCTAATTTTGAGGGCAAGATCCTTGGCAATAATTTAATAGGAGACATTGAGCAATATGATAGGATGCCAGTTACAAATATCTTCAAGGTCACCAGACTTAGGTATGAATTTGATATTTCCTTTATTAATTGCTTATCCTAAAGAATCAAAATGAAAGGCTTCTAAATGAACTTTATGGAGATCAAAGCCCACACAAGGGCAAAGTGCTTTGTAAAATTCACAGGGAAAGTCCTCACATTTCGGGGATTTTTCATCAGCCATGGAAAAAGTTGCTTCCTTGAGGTCTTCGAGGGTTAGCAATTGATCACAAAAGACCATCTATGAATTAGAGAGCCTAGAGGGAATGACAAAAAGGAACTCTTTCAAGGCTTAGTCACAACAACAAAAGGTTCCTCCGCTGTGAACACCTTCTTGTAGCGATGAACGAAGGCTTGTAAAATATCAAGTTTCTCTGAGAGCACTAAATTGTCTTCTTTGATTTTTTTTAATGTCTGGGGATTAGTGATGAGCTTGAAGAACAGAGAAGAACTCTTTTGATGCTCGATCCCCAATCTTAAGCTAATGTAGATGTGCTTTAGTCTAAGCACCTTTGATAGCATAGTTGTCAGCGATCTACTTTGGATGGCGAAAGGTTACAACCTGGATATGCAAGTCAGAGCAAAAAGGATTTACATCTAAAGCCTTTGTAGTTGCGCGCAAAACCTTGGTGGTAAGTACATAGGATCAGCAATGGAAAATTGCCAACTGTCTACCATAAATGCAGAGAAACCTTGTAGTGTGAATAATAGCATTATTCCACCATAAAATCTAGCTAGTAGGTTGAGAGGACCTGGGCTTTGGGTTCCAAATATACTTAATGTGGGCCAAAGTAGGAGGGTGACTCGGTAATGAGGTTTTGAGAAAAAAATGAGTTCAAAAAGAGTGTAGGGGAGCTATCTATCATTTAATTCTGAATTTAATGGGAAAATGGTCTGGCAAAGTGACCTCAGAAAGTGGTAAAACTGGAAAAGCTTAATTTCCCCAAATGAGAAAAAATAATGAGTGAAGATCATGAAATGATCAAGCCCCTTAAAAACTCTATCAGATCCAACTTGAAAATTACATTAGGTGTGCTACATAGCTTGTGGCTGACAGTAGTTGATATTGGATAAAAAAGGTCTAATTTATTATGCATGTAATACCATGCCTCAGATTCACCAACTATCCACAAGAATGGAAAAAAATCATCATTACTAGAGGTCACCTCAACCATATTAAAATCTCCGCACATAACCAAAGTGGCAAGTGGCATTTAATCAGTTATCCAACGTTAGAGCTGAGATCTCTCCACAACATCATTCTGAGCATAAACATTAATTACCCCAAAAAGAATGATTATCAATTTGCATGAGAATCCAAACCAATCTTTTCATCATGTCCACCCATGATCAACAACTGCAAATTTCCACTATGGCAAGAGAAGGATAAAAATGCCTCCACGACCAACTTCATGGTCGGATGCAAAAACCAGGTTATTTGGAAAGATAACAAGACATACATAGTAGATAAAATGAAAGAGGCTATCTTAACTTCCTAAAGGAAAAAAATATGAATACAAGGTATTTTTGATGAACATCTCACATAAAATATTTACGAGAGAGGTCTGTGAGACCTCAAAAATTCCATGTAATGAAATTTATTTCGTAGTAGCATTCATTTTATCCTCATTCCCAAGAGAGAAGAAACTATTTTACAAGAAGTCTGAAGCTAGACAAAAATTATGGTAGGTGTCCCCTGGGACCACCCACCATTTTTTAGGGCCTACATCCTCAAAATCTTCCCACTCGGGAGGGCTCCAAGAATGGCGCAATGAAGAAGATGAAATAGAAATTATAGAAGTGGGATGAGTGTAAACCCCCATAGATTAGGGTGTAGAATCACCTGGATTCTTCACCCTACGAAATGAGGGCTCCAAGAATGGCGCAATGAAGAAGATGAAATAGCAATTATAGAAGTGGGATGAGTGTAAACCCCCATAGATTAGGGTGTATTATTCCTCTGCAATGCAAGGTTTGAAATCCCTTTTATCGGTGATTGGTTTTTAGGCAACTTGGGCTACATCGGCTCTTGAGCTGGAGAAGAAAAAGATGAATTTTTCTTTGGCTAGAATGCCAAGGTGTTCTTTCCTTTACAAACCACTGTATTCCATCCTTCATCTTCCTTTTGGGTGTCTAGGGGTTGGGCATAAATGGCCTCCTTTGAAGGAGACTTGGCCCTGGGAGCTGCAAGGGAACAATCCTTAATTTTGTGCACTGAGGATTGGCAATGCAAACAGGTATTTGGAAAATTCAATTAAAGCACTCGCTACAAAAAGCATTGACAACCAACCTGAATATCAATTATCTCTTTGAGGTCCTGAGATAACTCTACTTATATATAAACCCTCTTTTGAGGATGTCCATAAAAAAATGATCTGGTTCCATACAGAAAACCCTACCAAGGGTTTGAGCTATGATTTGGAGAAAAGGCTAGCAAGGAAAAGGGAGATTGGGTAAATCAACCCAAATAGGAACCTTAAGTTTTTTCTCATTAGAGACTAAAAATTCTTCTAACCAAGGCTTAAAAAATAACAAGGAGGAACAAACAAACCAGGGTTCATTCTTGAGAACACCCCCCACATGAGATGGGTTTCCAAAATGAAACAAAAATAAGCCCTTAGTAAGATTTTGGATGCCATCTAGGTGGACCCCATGAGGGGCCCAAACCTTGGCCACCCATTCACGTAGCATGATTTCAGGAGGAACTCGACCCACAAAGTAACCTATTAGGGTGAATTTTTCTAGCCATTCACAAGCATTGTCAAAATCTTGTACTGGCAACACAACATCAAGGGAAGAATAATTCTTACCTCGTGAATACTTTCGGTACAAATTTATGAGTTTTTTTGCTAGGTGAAGTCATGTTCTCCCATAGCCAAAACTTCAACACCAGTAGAAATTGTTGAGATAAAGTTGGTCGGAGCCATTCAAACTACCCTAAATTTCTCTCAATTAATGTGGTTATAAAACCGCATAAAAGAGAACACAGTATGACAACCCTAAAGCCTAGTATTTTTAATTTTAAAAAATTACATATTTATCTTAAATGTAGAATTTTTTTGCCAAGGGAGGTCGGGAATAAGACTTACAACAAGGTGATCCCACAATAGTGGGTTACACTTTTTCGGAGGAAGGAATTCCTCATGAAATCTGCGAGGGGGGGGGATTTAGTCAAGTATTTTCGATAGAAAGTACCTGATTGTTTCAATCGAAACATTCTTAGTTTTGATCGAAACTACCTTTTTTGCTTAGTTTCGATCGAAACTAACTAGTCAAAAATTTTCTATGGTTTTTACCCATATGCATGTTAAACTAAGAAACTAATTTTGATAGAAAGTAGTTTTGATCGAAACTACTTTCTATCAAAACCCCCAAAATTGAGGCCTTCTGAAAAGGCTAACAACAATACACAGTTTTCATGGCTTCGGGGCTCAAGTGCGGGGCTCAAATGGAAGAATAGGGACACCTCCTTTTGCATCGCACAAGTAATCTGAACGATCTTTCTAAAAAATATAGATTTGACAAATTTTGAATTAATTAGGTCTATGTATTTTGACATGCATCGGATGTAGGTTTTTTATCGAATATAAACTTCTAGGTTTGACGTTCAATGAAAAATAGTAGGAAATAGAAAAAAAATTTGAAAAATAACAGTGCCCTCTGGCTTCAAGTCTTCTTTCTATCAAAAAAAAAAATTGAATTTCGATAAATACACATGTTATCAGCTACGCAGTCAAGGCATGTCAAAATTACAGTTGAATCTACTTCAAACGTTCATAAAATATGCAATAATCATGATAACGTTATCAAACCAATTGCATGCCCCCCGTATGGATGTTACAAAACCAAATTCAAAAGAAGCACATTAATATCTATTTTAGAAAAAAAAATTATGTTGTACGAAGTCATTGTACCTTTTTAAAAATGATGTTTTCAGCAACATAGCAGTTTTAGTGGGAGAAAAACAAAACCATTAAAATCAATTCAAAAAAAATTGAAAAAAAATATATTTAGAATCTAGATAGAAAATCCTAAAAGACTCTAGTTTACTTCATCTTCCAATTTCAAACAGTTTAACGACAATATGCATCCGAATGTGAAATTTTTTTCTCAAAATGTAGACTTCAATGTCTGTTTAGGCAAAAAAGTGTAACCCACTATTGTGGTATCACCCAACAGGCAGATAGGAATAGTGTGGAAGGAGAAATTTTTTAGCAACCATAGAACTACCTCATTGAGGAAGGATTTTTAAGGAGAACCTACAGAAGATAAATTAGATGTAGGGAACATCTCACAAAGTTCATGGCACTCGAAGGAAAGGAGCATTCTGCAGTCTCCTCCAAGATCTAGGGCTCAAGAGGCAAGGTGCAACTTTTATATGTAGGAGAATCAAGGTTACTCTCATCTAATTTTCAGACTCCTTGTTAATACCTAGAATAGAGGATTTTCATAATCTCGCTCTAATTTGTAGGTTTTGGAATGGTTCAATTTCTTTCGAAGAATTAAAATAATGGATTATAGAGACATGGAAATATTGTTTAGAGGTTTCATTTTTAGATGAGTCTCAAGAATTCTTTATGATGATATTTACTTCAAGAGAATTAAGCGATAGGATATATAAAAATAAAGGTTGGTTTTACAAGAGCTCTTGAATCCACATGCAATTATGAACTCCCAACTTTACTCCTGAAGCAAGAAGCATAAAAAATTTTCCCTTTTGGATTCAGTTCCACAACCTTCCTCTTGAATATAGAGAGTCATCTATAATAAATTCTATTGGAAATATGTTGGACATTTACCTAAAAACTAATATCTCTTCTTTGGAAGAATTTTTACTTCCTATTAGGCTTTGTTTATTACTGAACTTGGAGAAAGACCTACACTTATCTTTTGAAATCAACATAGAAAATCACATGTGGACTCAAGATATTCTTTATAAAAATTGGGAAGTGGAAAATCAAATAGAAGAAGTGGAGTTATGGGGAGTTTCAAAATAGTTTTTTTCTATTAGAGATAGTTTATAAATAGCATCATGAGTTCCAACTATTGATCAGATCCGAAAACCAGTCAAAAGATAATCTACAAGAAATATATTCAGAGTATCTATGACTATGATATTAGAGACATCTTACATCACTTAAAAAGAGTCGAACAAGTTCTGAAGCATAATAAATACAAAGAGACTCTGGTCATAATCAATCCTATGACCCTACTATATTTTTACTTCCTTCAACTTGATCAACTTCAAATGTGCCCAAAGGAGGGACAATATTTGGTTCATCTTCTTTTTCCCAATTTGGAGCATCCTTCTATTTTGGTTCTCTTCTCTTGGCATCTATATCAAATTTAGTGATGTTGTCATCCTGCAATACCTATTCCAAATCTTTAATTTCATCCTGATCAAGGATGTCATTGTATGCATTAAAGAAATGTGTGGATCTGACATTAAACTTGTATAGAAGCACAATTCCCTATTGAGCCAAAATCATAAATCTATTTTTGGGGATCTCAATAACACCAGAAACCTGTAACATAATCGGAAGAAAAGTGAGTTTATCATTAAACTCAGTAAGCCTTCTTTTATTCTGAAAGAATTCCTCATTCCTCTTGGACCACAAAAACCAAAGAATTTCACAAAATAAGACTCACCAAAAAGCATTGAGATCATCATCCAAATAGTCCACAAATCTAGTCAACACTTCAACCCAAGACAACCCAACAGATGTGTTCCACACAACCAGCTAACCAAGGAATAAGGACCAAACTCTAACAACAAAGGAGAGCTCAAAAAGAGGTGACTCATAGACTTGGTAAAATTACAAAGAGGACAATGGATAGGATCATGACTCATAGTAGTCAAAACATCACCAACAATAATCTTCTTCAGGAGAATTTGTCATCTAAGACGGGTTTTTTTGGTCTCACACACACTTTTCCACATCCTAGTCAACACAAAAATCCACTTAGACTTGAGCCAATGACAACCCCATGACACATTAATCCATGCAAGAACCTAAGACTCATCTATCAAAATTTGGTAAATGTTTCACCTTGATCTCCTGAAAAGAAGTCCCATCTTTCCATTTCAACTACTCAAAAAACTGTTTAGTATTAAGAATTTTCCTAGGACAAAAAAGATCCAGCATCTTTTCTAATCAGGGAGCAGGTTTTCTTGTGAGAAGGTGGAATGTTATATTTCAAGAATATTTATTCCTAAGAGTAGAGGTGATTGTTCACCATGAAATCCCCAATAGAAGCAATGCCCAAAGAGTACCATGCTTTAGTAGAACAACATTGAGTAAGTGCAAGGGGCTTATCATTAAACACCAGCCCCCACCAAACTAGTCTATCCAAATTGAATAGGTGGGAGAGTGACCAATGGCTTCCCTGTGGTCCCAAAGATGTCTTACCTTTGTCCAAGCTTTCCAAAGGGAAGTAAATATTGGAGGGCCAAAAATTTTAACCTTGAAAAGCTTCCCATCAACATGTCACATATACCAATGTCCTTCCAAAATTTACCTTTTTAGGGCTTGATAAAAAAATATTTTTTCTAATTAAAACTTTCCATGGTTCATCACCAGACATGGATTCATATATCTACTTAGAGGCCAAGGTGGCTCAATGAGCTTTCAAATCTCTCAAATCAAGACCACCCATATGTTTAGGAACACAACACCAGTCCCAAGAGATATTGTCTTTTATGATTTCCTTGCCCATCCGACCATAGGAAATACCTAAGTACCCTTTCCAATTTATTAACTTGGTATTTACAGAAGAGCCAGGTATATGTGAAATAAATGGCATGTGAAGAGAGAACCTTCTGAACAACTTGTATCCTACCAACCAAAGAGAGAAGGTGTACATTCCATTTTAGATGATTGTTTTTCAATCTTAGCATAGATATGATCCCACATATCTTTAGTAGAGGGGCTGAGGGAAAAAGGAATCCCTAAATATCTTTTGATTTTGTATGGACCAACCTAGCCCCAAACTTTGGAAGCCAACCAAGTTGGGGGTAAGTTAGACCAACCAATCATCATTTATTTATAAGGAGTAATCCTAGCAACAGATGCTTTGCGAAAAATTTGGTGTCTATCAACTACGTGCTCAATTTTTCCCTCGTCAATTTCAATAAATAGAGTAGTATCAATAGAAAACTAAGCATTTATTAGCTCCTCGTCATTAGGAAGTTTAATACCTTTGATAGGGGGGCAAAGTAGTAGTTCTCAATATATAAAATAAAGTATATGATGCTAAAACAAGCAAGGAGAGAGAAATAGGAAAACCTTTCCAGATTGATCTCTACAGCAAAATGGGCTCAAACAATTTTCCATTAACATCAATGACAGTGGAAGAGTCCTTAAACAGAATCGTAATCCACATACAGGATTATGGAGGAAAATCAAAAGCTTTTAACATTCCAATTACAAATTTCCACTCTACCCTATTATAGGCCTTCTCAAAGTCTAAAAGGACCATAGTTGTGTGATTCCCATCTTCCTTAGCCCAATACATAACTTCCCATCTTGTAATAAGATTCCCAATAATGTATCTCCCCTGAATGAATCATGTTTGGGTTTCTGAGACAATCTTCCCAGGGAAACCTGAGATCCTATTAGCCAATATTTTAGCAATGATTTTGTAAGATATGTTTAAAAATGTAATAGGCCTCCAATTTTTGACTTGCCTCTTATCACCATCCTTAGGTGTTAGCTTGATCACCCCTCTATTAATATGATCCCCCCAAGGATCCTTCAAGAAAGGCCTCATTATAAAGATCAAGGAGCTCCATGACAATCTAGTCTCTGACACTCTATTCTTTAAAGTTATAGTTATAAATCTTCCTCAACTATATTTTAGTTTTGATCATTTCCCCTTCTAGCCAAGCACTGTGAGTGTATTCTTGAAGGAGTCCTTCAGCATTGTTAAGTCTAGACTATAAGGCCTCATCCAATTTATTTCTATCTTTAGCCTACTCTTCCCCAATAAATTGAAACATATTCCTCCATAAATCAGTAAATGATTTCCAATTTTCTACAAAATTCATACCCTTATTATAAAATTTAGCAAGGCATGTTTCTATTTTAATATAAGCGATGTTTTCCTCATTTTTCAATAGAGAGGTATTTAGCTTAAACATCTTAAATCCCCTATACCTCTTAGCATGTAGAGAGGGTTATCAATGGTGATAATTGCAAAGATCAGGGAGTAATCAAAGATAGTAGTAGGGTTAACCAAAATAGGGTTTCTATCATCAACTACATCAAAATAAAATATTAACACATCCACATAATACGAACAACTTCAAAATTACTAATCTCTCCATTTTCAACTATGGAGTGTGTGTTATCTTTCTTGTAATTCTCAACCCTTTCATTAATTGTGGCCAAGGCTAGTTTTTGAATAGTGCGCCTCTTTGTCTCATCATTCCCATTGGATCCATCATGATGAGCTTCCTCTGGGACATGGGTCTTATCTGAGGACTTAGTCGAGATAACTTACAACTCATCCTCAAAAAGAGGATTAGTCAAAGACATTGAATATTAATAAGAATATTCACTTTCTCAAAAGCATATATCTTCCCTTCTGAGGAATTAGTAAGGTTACCATCTTCTTTCAAGGGTCCATGATCAATAGTATTTATGATAGAGTTTAGATTACCAAATTCCCTATTAGTCAGGGGCTCTCTATTAGAGACAACATTAAATGATTCATTATTTTTTATTTAAAGAATAGGTTGATCCCTTTTGTTATGGTCATTATGCTTGCAATGGAAGCAAGCATTTAGATTTCCCAACACCTCAATATCCAAGTGTAGGGTATCTTCTTCAAATTGCACAAAAATTTTCTCAGGTATGTCAGTTTAATTAAGAGTTATCAACACTCTAGCATTTAAATGTGGAAGAGTGACCCTAGACACTTGAATTTGCAAAATATTGCCCAAGGGTTTCAGAACATGTGCGAGGAAGGACCAAAATTGCATTGGGACACTCTTAACTTCTAACCAATTAGGGGTTGACCTGGAAATAACTTGGTTCATATCTCCTTTATAAGACCATGGGAAGGACCGAAATAAGGATTGCCCTATGTTCCAAAAACCCTTTTTGAGCACTCTTTCTTGCATACGAGTTTTGAAAACCACAAAAATAAACCCTTGTGCATCATTCAATTTCCCATTTTCTTTCCCCACACATTTTCTATCCAGCCATAAAAAAAAATTGGAAGCTAAAACATTCAAATATATGCAAACAAAAAAAATGCAACATTATTTAGTCTATTCTATTCTCTCTTAATAGCCTTCAACATGTCATCATTAGGACTAAGGTAAAGATATTTCAACATAGGAGGAGGCTTTCCATTGTCTCTCCCTCTCGTGTTTCCATGGTCAATGATGCTCCCGTTTCTATCTCCATCTCCGCAGGACCCCAATAGTCTCTTTCCTTCCATTCTATCGATTATAAGGATTCCTCCATTAAACTCAGCAAAGGATGAGCATACAATTTTTTCTTCGTCTATTGAAAGGACTGATTTATATATAGGTCTCAGCAGTTTATACTCTTTAGATTTTCCTCAATCTAAATGATTATCTTGTAAAGAATTTGAAACCCCATGATTGGAGGGGATTTTATTCTCACCCATTAGTGGTCACACACATGGATTAAATGTGGCCCAGGGTACTATGACCAAGCCAAAGGGAAGAGGAAGGGAAACACTCACGCAGGGGAAATAATTACACACAAATTCAAAAATAAGCCCCAAAAAAAGACCAAAAAACAACAATAAACAACGTAGGGAATAATAACACCAACATGTCCAAGCGAAGCAGAGGTCAGGTATGATGTTGAGGTTCCAACTCCAAGGGATGACATATCATCTCCCACAGCGCACCATCCAGAGCCACTTTGATCAAAGTTTTGGAATCTTTATTCAAGATAGATCTTGAATATTGGGGAATCGATTTGGATCCTGGATGTCAATAGAGTTGTCCTTCTTAAAATAGTCTTTTTCTTTTTCTTTTTCGAGAAGTTAAAAATGGTGAGAACCCTTCTTATTTATCTTTTTCCCATCATTGAGATCATTTCATAGTGTGCCTCTATTTTTCAGATCTGGATATTCTTTGTTTTTATGGATCTTATACTGGAGAATTCAGTTCTTTTATGGCTATAGGGTTGGTTTTAAATTATTAATTCAACATTCTTTGGTGATTGGGCCTAACACATTGTCTTCCAATGTGAGAGTGAAATTGGAAATAGTCTTAGTTTTTGGCCTTAGGATTTGCAAATGCCACCCAGATTGCGAGATAGGATTGAGATGCCTATAATCTTACCCAGATACCAAAGCTTAAAAGTTAGACATTTTCAGAAGGAAATTACCCCCTCTCTTCAAAATATGGAAAAGTTTGTTCAGAAATGTCTATTTGATACCCAGATTAAAATTATTGAAGAAGTAGCAAATCATGTACTTCTTTAAAATGACAGTGCAATGTTAGAACAAGATCAAACCCAATTAGCTCAAGGTTTTTCAAAGGATAGAAACATTGTGGGCCTTCAAAAGTATGCTAAAATTTAAATTACAAAAGCAATAATAGAAAAATTACCCTCGGAAGTGATATTACAAAATCAATAAAGTCAGTGGTCAACAATTTGGAGGCCCCCCACAATCAAAATCATGGATCTGATAAAGGAAGTTTAAATGAGTCAAGGGAAAATATTGTTCTTTAGGGAGACAATTCAAACAAGCACAATTTGGAAAATGAGGGAAAAACAAAATCTCAACAGCATGTTTCTTCATGGGTGACAATTAAGAATGGTAGAGGTAGACCCTTAGGAAGGAAGGAAGGTAAATAGGAATGTTAACTCATCAGGAGGTCAATTGGATTTATAGGAGGAATCCCTAGGTTATTTGAATTCTAGAAAAAAGAAATAAATAAGAATCAAGGAAAATATTTCTAAGGAAGGTCTTAAGTCCCCTGTCAGTCCTAGATTTAAAGACTTTTAGTTGGAGGACTACATGAAGATGACTTCAATAGGCTTAATCTTAGAAGAACATGACAAGAATAGGCCACAAGACTCCAAAATCGGACGAGGAAAAAATATCTTCTATTTTACATAACATTAAAGAGAAACATTCAATTTCAATTAACTCCAAAATGCATGGTAGTCTTCTACCTATGAAGCCTCGAGTGAAGAAGCATTCCAACTGGAACAAGAGAAAATAAGAGAAGCAAATAGAGAATTGTGATCATAGGTTAGTGGATCCTTCAGCCATGATGGCGCCAAATGAAAGGTTTTTAATGAAGCTTGAAGCGATCTATGATTTATTTGAACTCAAACCTAGATATCCTTCAGGAGGAGGAGGATCTTGAAGTAAAATGGTCTTTCATATAAAATATATTGGATTTAGGTTTAGATGAGGAGGGGAAAATTGGTAAGTTTCCAACACCAATCAAAGATTCTTTGAATATTTCAAATAAAGAAAATCAACTACTTGGGTTATCGAAGATGAAGGATTCCCTTCTTAAATGAGATTGTGGAGCCGATTTGAACAAAAAGAAAGGTAAGAAGTCTTCATCTACGCTTAGAAAGTTAGATAGTGAAAATCAAGATCAAAGGAAGATTACTTCCTTTTGGAAATGGTGAATTGGTTTCCTAAAAACAAAAAAAAATCTGGGATTTAAAATATTATCTTACAGTTATAAAGGGATTATGAAGATCTTTCTATATTTCTGGTCACCTTAGATCAATATTTGAAGCTCATCTTTCTAGTAATGGAGATGGTGATATCTTATATTTTAAATGAGATTTGGTTGTTGAGTTATTTTACACTTTGTAGACGTTGGTATATTGAGTTTCACAAAAGGTGGTTTAAAGATGATTAAATAAAATTTCAAATCAAAGGGGTATCATGATATAGGTGGCATTAGGACTATGTCGATTCATGATTATGATCTATAAGTTTAAAAGATCTTGGTTATAAAAATGTACAGGTGGTATTTCTGGATGATAAGACAAATACACCCATTTCTCTTATACAAACATGGAGGTGATTAAATTTATATTTTTTGAGTTGCTTGAAATCATTTCGATATGAAATTTCTAAAATAGAGGTGTCCTCGCTAACTCGGACAAGTGGGAGTGGATGGTTATCACATTTTATCACTTTTCTCAATTTTAGAATTAGTCCCATCAAATTTTATAAGCTCTTTGCAAGATTATTTTCAATTAGGCTTTTCTCTAGAAGAATAGACAAGTTGTTTGAGTGAATTCAGTTATTTTCCTTAGGCTTATTAAGAAGCTTAGATAGATGGCCTTTCTCGGAGAAATTATCCCAGGAAGATGGAGTCTTTGAGAAATGAAGGCCAACAGTCACTGTTTCATTTCCCTCTTCTTTTGACTCTTCACATTCGAAGACTCTTCATTGTAATATCGCTGGAGTTTTTATATTTGCTAGTCCTACTCATTTTTAATTTGATCATTTGATATTAATTCAATACTCTGCAATCTGGACGTAACCACATTGTGGTAAACCAGGATAAATCTCTGTGTTGTGTGTTTGTCGATTCTTTTTGTATCTGTTGTTTTATTCTTCGCAATTCGATTCCTTTCAATTGGTATCGGAGCATTGGTTGTACAGTTGGAAATAAGGGTTGAATTTCTGAAAAGATAGAGGATACGAAAGTGGAGAAATTTGCAGGCAAGAACTTTAGCCTGTGGAAAGTGCAGATGCATTCCTTGCTGATCAAGCAAGATTTATCAATCGCACTGGAAGGAAAAACTAAGAAACCAGCTATGATGACAGCTGAAGATTGGAAGAAAATAGATGAAAAAGCGATGGCATCAATCTTTCTTTCGCTATCGCAAAATGTCTTGTTCAATGTCTTGAATGAGAAGACAACAAAAGAAATTTGGGACAAACTTCAGAGCATGTATGAGACGGCATCAGCTGCAAATAAAATCTTCATTATGAAGAGACTCTACAAGTTAAAAATGAAGGAACAGACTGCAATGTCAAATCATATAAATGATTTGAACACTTTACTGTTAGGAATAAGGTGTCTCAACCTTGGATAATTCCTATTCTTATTATTTGTTTTGTAAATGTATTTCTTGCAAATAATGTAAATAAGTGTGAGTGTACATGTCTAGTTGGCATGTTGATGTGTCACTCCACTTGATGTGTGGGCATCTTGAATTGTGTGTAAGGAGATCATGGCTGAAATAGTTATGATGGATTTCTATGACGCGTAAGAGCTATTTAAGGAATGTGCTATGACAAGTGTAAGAGCATCTTATGACTTGGGCCTATTTGGGCGCCCAAGAAGGAGTGGTTGGTGTGTATAAGAGGATATGCCAAAAATAGTTTGATATGACAGATTCTCTTACACTTCTCTTGTGACCGTTATTTTTTGCGGATTCTATGACAAGCTGTCATAGTCTATTCTAGGGATGGATGCCTATTCTTGGGATTGCATGTAACAGTTGTGTACATGTGGCTTTGTGCATGGGTCTTGGTGGTTGAGCCCATGTTGGACGCCCAACTCCTTTTTTGTGGGTATTTGTTGGGTCCTAAGGAGTCTATTTATGATGTTGCTTCTATAGGAGAGACATATGTTTTTATAGGTGTACTGTTATGTTGCTGGACTTGTCTCTCATCTCCTGAAAGAACTTGCATTGCAAGTGTGTTGTAACCTTTGTGTTGAAGATAATACATTGTGCAAGTTTTCGAGGGGTGGGGTTGTTATACCGAAAGGTTTTTCCCCACCGGCATATCTTTGTGTTTTATGTGTTTCTATTTTCTCTATCTATTTTCTATATGTATGGTATATGTTGCAATATTATTTGTTAAGTAGCTTAATGAATCTGAAATTGTAAGGATTTAAAAAGAATTTGCACAATACTTTCCTTATGGGATTAGTGTAGCAAGTTGTTTCCACACCTGAGTTTCCTTACAAGTGGTATCAAAGCCTGATCATCTTTTGATCCTAGTTGTTGGGTAGGGTTTTTTGAGATAATCTCAAGTTGAGTGGGAGTTTTGTGCAGAGCATTCTGAATCTTATTTACAGATTGAGATGGAAAGTTCCTCATACAGTAAAATGGAGGTGGAGAAATTTAATGGCACTAATTTCAAGTTGTGGAAACTCAAGATGGAAGACATGCTTGAAGACCGCGATCTATGGGAGGCTGCTTCACTTGATGTGAGGCTTGCAGTGATATCTCAAGTAGATTGGGAGATCAAAGATCGGAAGGCTAGGGGTCTCATCAGACTATGTATAGCAGATGTCGTTCTTCTGAATGTTCTTGATGAGACTACTACAAACTCTTTGTGGAAACGGCTTGGGTCTTTGTATCAGGCCAAATCTCTGGTGAATAAGTTGTTCCTGAGAAAGAAGTTGTATTCTTTAAGATTGGAGGAAGGTGGATCCATAACTGATCATCTCAACGCATTCAATTTATTGATTGCACAGTTGGCATCATCCGATGCCGATATCAAGGAGGAGGATCGATGTATGACCCTGCTTTGTTCTTTGCCGGATTTGTGGGACCATCTTGTGATGGCTCTCAAAAGTACTATAGTCACATTCCATATGGATGATGTGGTGTCTTCGCTGCTATCTGAGGAGATGCGAAGAAAGACTTCAGATTCATCTAAGGAATCCATTGTTGTTCGCGGGAGATCCAATGACAGAGGAAAGAAGAATGACAATAAGTCAAAGAAGGGTAGATCCAAATCCCGTGGGAGTTCTAAGACTCCTGGAAAGTCCAAGGCAAAATGTTGGAACTGTGACAAATCTGGGCACTTCCAGAGGGACTGCAAAGAACCAAAGAAAAAGAAGAAAGGCTCAGATTCAGCTTCCGAAAAATCTCAAGAAGATGGAGATGCTTTTATTGCAGCTTTGGCAGCCCATGCATCTGATGATGTGTGGTTGGTAGACTTGGGTGCTTCTTTTCACATGACCTCTCATCGAAAATGGTTCCCAAAATATGAAGAGTTTGATGGTGGAAAGGTGTACTTGGGTGACGATTCTCACCTAAAGATAGTTGGACGTGGAAGGGTCACTATCAGATTTCCTGATGGACAAGTAAAGGGAATCAATGGAGTTATGCACATTCTAGGTTTGGAACAAAAACTATTTTCTCTAAGTATGCTGAATGATGTAGGTGTGCAAGTTATCTTTTAAAAAGATGGATGCAAGATGATGAGAGGTTCTATGGTGCTCGCTAGAGGTACTAGGAGAGGTACTTTGTTTCAGCTTGATGAATGCATTTCTCAGTGCAATAGTTCTTCTATTTCAAAGAAGATAGCGGCTATCACTTCATCCCCACCATCTGAACGAGCAGTAAACAAGACAGTGGCAATGGGTTCCGATGGCAGTGCAGTAAGTGTACCTAAGGGTGCAAACACTTTGGAAGGAAAGCTTCCTGCAGAAAAGACAATGTTGTGGCATATGAGATTTGGCCACATTGGTGAGAAGGGTC
>MU225832.1:556782-579915 GCA_018584345.1 Thuja plicata | reverse complement strand
TATGTATATGTATATGTATATCCAAAATATATGATCTGTATATCTAGATTGCAATCCAAAAATATCAAGCATAATTTACAAAATATGAAATGAGAAAAAAAAGAGGCACATATGCTTTGGACCTTAACATAATAATTGGATTTTTCTTAATATTATTTGGCAAACATAATAACATTTTCTCTAATAGTATTTTAATAAAAAACTCTTTTTCACGTAAAAGAGGTCAAAGATATCAGATTTAATTTTTTTTTGACATTTATCTAAAAAAATTATAAAAGCACAAGGAAAGGAAAATTATCATTTATGATTGGATGAGGAAGATATAATAGCCTTATCCTTTTTGTTTTTAATAAAAGAGATAATAATAGTAGTGTCGTTAGATAGTTTAGAGTAAATCTATAATAGATTAGAAAAGGTTGTTGAGACAAAATGGGACACACAAGGGAAAGGTTTTTTAGGTGCTCGATAAATGGTGCACATCACTCAATCACACAAAACAAACCATGGATTAATGTCAAAATATTTCAGCCTTTGGAGATAAGGAGAGGAGCATGGAACTATGGCCCTTCAAAGGTAAAGGGAGGTACATGGAATAGTGGTAATAGGAGAATATCTCCCAGAAGAAGTCCTTTACGTTCTGATTAGATAAATTGGGAAAGGGCCTGATCCCAACATTAAAGTAACATCAAGTTTAAAAAAGAAGTCCTTTATGTTATCATAACATGCTTGATAATGTATCACTTAGACAAAGGTGATATGGGAGTAGAAATCATGGGAGAGGGAGTAAATGATTCTACCAAGGAAGAGACAAATATCTAAAGGAGACCAAGAACAAGAGAGAGGGAGAAAATATATTCACCCTTTTTATAGGGAAGGAGAGGCAATTTGATCTATTTAGTCACCATCAAAATAGATTTCATGAACATGGAATGCCTTTTTACCTAGGATATCACACAGGTATGCAAAAGAGGAAGTGGATGGATGGAGACACAAAAGAGGGGAGAAGAATAAATCAAAGGGGGGAGGGAGGGTGGGGGACCTCGACCCATAACTTCCCTGAAAATTCTAGTCACAACACTAATGGGACATTAATGTAAGGATAAACTAGATAATACAAGAATTCAAGGCCGGTTCTTTTAGAGATAGAAGCTAGAGCTCAATGGATGGAATGAAAGGTAGAATAGTCAGGAGAAAGAGGCCTTGGTTAGAGTATAAGTGAGGAAGTTTTCATAATAAAAAAATATAGAAACTTGATTTATATTCATCAACCCATCTAGACAAAGGATGTTTTAAAAAAAATGGGTTAGGAAGAACAACTATTGTGAAGTAGAGAGGGTTTGTAGTTTAGATAGACATAGAGCAGGAGTAATGGAAGACAAAATAGTTGAATACAAGTGACTTGTAGAGGTCTTAAAGATTTTAGGAGAAAAGGAGAATAATATATAAAATTAGCAACGTCAATAAGAGAAAGAATTGGTCAACCATTCAACAAGATCACTTATGTATTCAGTTGAAAGATGAGGTTCTCTAGTTGAGGGAAAAAATTTAGCTCACAATGCCCTAATCTGTAAATTTTGGGACTCTTGTTTCTCCCGTGTTGTATTGTTACAATGGATTAGGAAGTACTAGCGAGAGGTAGAGAATGTTTCCTTCCTAGATGAGTCTAGTGGTATCTTCATAGTAATTTTTACATCAAAATAAAAAAGATATAGTATTTATGAAAAAAAATGTTGGTTTTACAATGGTTGTGGTTTGAATATGTAGTCTTGGGTCCCTAATTTTTCAATAGGAAAAATAAATTGGAGATTCATTCAATTTTGGATAACCCTTAAAGATCTTCCTACAAAGTATAGAAAATCAGAAACTTTGGAGATTATTGGAAATAAGCTAGGAATTTTTCTGAAACTAGATTTTTCCATTTTATAAAATTATTTTACACCCACTAGATTGTTTCTTCTCTTAGACACCTCAAAATATTTACCTTGCATCATAAAATTTATATTTAATTCAAGAGAATGGGTTCAAAAAATTCAATACAAAAAGAAGGAGCATTCTTGAATAGAGATGTAGAGACTATTGAGGAATCCTAGTTTCATTCAGCCTGGAAATGGGAGTTGGTCTGGAGAAAGGTCAAAAATCAAAACCATACAAAAATGGGAAGAAATGTATGTTAATAGATCTAAGGACTTCATCCTAGAGGAGGAAAATCAAGACGTGATGCTTTGTGAAACTCGGACCTAGACTACTGTAAAAGAGACACGCAAACCAGTTACACTAAATGGTGGAAAGAGAGATCTTGATACATTTAATCAAATTAAAATGATATTTAGTAAATTTACTTGTAGAGTCTATTTTGGAAACTCAATGAAAAAAAGGAGCATGAATAGATTTTACATAAAGAATACAAGAGATAATGAACCACTATATATTTGGAATCTTATAGACATGGAAAAATATTGATCAAAGTAATAGGGGAGATAATATGAGTGCCTCTAATTATAAACTTGGAATTTTCTTTGATAAAGACACAAAATAAACATGGTAATACATTCTTGGAGGAATTTTATTTAGTGGAGGGAAATACGATGAAAAATGGCCTAAACCACTCCAATGACCTAAACTATGTAAGGAAGGGGAAGTTCCTTCTGAAATGAAACTAATTTCATGGAATGTTAGGGGCATGAGTGCACCTAACAAACAATAGCTAGTAAAATTTTGTATAATATCTTCAAAGGCTTATTTTTTTCCTCCTTCAAGAAACAAAATTGCAATCAGAACAATGAAATTTATTCAAGAAAAAGATAGGCTTTTGGGGTGCGGAAGTAATGGATGTTGAAGGTAATTCGAGAGGTATGGCAATAGTTTGGAATCCAAGAAGATTTTTTGGAATTCTTCCAAAAAATATAAGGCAACCAGAATTGGTAGGCAGGATGGATGATTGGATACAACAATAACGTCAAATTCATACTAATAATGTCTATGGGCCTATTCCAATGAAGAAGAACTGGAATTATGGGGGGATCTTACTCTCTTTTTTCAAAAAATATAAAGAAGAGACAATCATTATTGGAGGAGACTTCAATGCAGTCATTCACATCTCAGAGAAAAGATGGGGGATTCAAAAAGAGATGCAAACTCAACTCAACTTTAGAAATTATACAACTCAAAATAATATTTTAGAAATAGTCCCACGTGGAATAACAGAAGGGAAGGTTTCAGCCAGATAGCAGAAAAATTGGACACATTTTTTCCAAAGGTGATCTACTGATTTTCCCATTCAACTTAAAATATTATATCTTGTCAATTTCAGGATCAGACCATTTCCCAATACTTTTAGAGATACTGGAAGATGTAAGACCCCATTGTTTCCCCTGAAAGTATGAGAATGTGTGGATGCAACATGAGGATTTATTTAGATTCATTTAAGAATGGTGGTCAGAGAGAGATTGAAGGATCCAAAATGTTTTTTTTTTGTTAATAAACTTAAATTGATCAAGAAAATTTTGTTAAGGTGGAATAGGGAACATTTCAAAAATATTTTTGCTTCCAAGATCATGATTGAAGACAACATAAGAGAGCTTAATGAGGAGCTGATTCAATAGGGTATGGATTCCCATAGATTTATAAAGGAGAAAGAACTATTTAGAGAATATGAAGAGGTTTTAGCATAGGAGGAATTTTTTGGCGGCAAAAATTAAGGGAGGCCTAACTAGAAGGAGACTGAAATACAAAATTCTTTCACAATAGCACAAGGAAAAAATAGAGCATCAATAGAATTCAAAAATTGAAAGCAAAAAACAACACCATAAAAGAGATTTTGAAGAAATTAATGCCAAAGAAGTCCTCTACTTTCAAGACATTCTAAATAATGAGAATGGTTTAGATCTTGAGGCTAAGAAAATAATGTTAGAAGAATTACCAAAGATAATTACGATAGATCAAAATAATTTCCTAAATTTGAAAATAGATGAACAAAAGGTTAAAAACTATCTCTTCCAGATGCACCTAGACAAAACATTGGGCCCGTATGGCTTTCCGATAGCTTTTTTCCAAAAATTCTAGCATATAATGGGAGTAGATTTGATAGAGGCATTGGAAGCAGCCTGGAAAGGAGGTAGATTCTTGAAAGAGATCAATAATACATTTATAGAATTGGTACTAAAGAAGGAAAATACGTCAAGTCTGAATGTTTTAGACCCATCTCATTATACAACACAACATATAAAATTATAGCTAAAATCCTAGCCAACCGGCTAAGAACTTTCTACCAAGTATAATAGCTAAAGAAAAAACTAGTTTTGTACCAGGCAGATCAATTTTTGATGGAGTAATTATTGCACAAAAAGTTATACACTCTATCTAAAGAGAAAAGATTCTTACCATGATCATCAAACTGGATATTAAAAAGGTGTATGACAAAGATGATTGGAGGTTTCTATGTAAATGCATGGAAGTATTCAGATTTAGCAAAGCTTGGATCAATCTCATCTACTACTACATTTCAAGTCCAATGTTTTCAGTATTTATCAATGGGTAGATACCTTAATAAGACCCTCTTTCCTCCTTTTTGTTTATAATTATGGTAGAAGCTCTGGGTAGATACCTTAATAAGGCCCACGAAGCAGGGAAAATTAATGGGATTAAAATAACCTCGTTAGTTGCACCAATAATTCACCAACAATTTGCAGATGACAATCAGATTTTTGGAAAATAGGATAGAGGAGAATCAAAGGCCTTCGAAATCATATTGAATATCTATTCCAAGGAATTAGGATAGAACATCAACAAAGAAAAACTAAAATGGATTCTTCTTTAATGTGAAAACTAAAATTTAGAAGAAAATTTGGAGACTTTGGGGTTTCATGAAGAAAAATTACCTTGTTCTTATTTAGGTATTCCATTAGATAAATCATTAAGATGTAGTCTAAAATATGGGATGGAGAGGGTGAAAGGATGGATAAAAATTTGGATTCTTGGATGTCAAAATGGTTATCTTAGGTAGGAAGAGTTACAATGTTGCAAGTGACATTATCATTCATTCCAATATATTTGATGTCTTGTATTTATTTATTAGTAGAAGCATATGGTAAGTTGATTAAAAAAGTAAGATCATTCTTTAGGCAAATGCCTGATACTAAGAAGAAATATATGATGATTGCGTGGATCAAAATCTTCAAACTAATAGAAGTAGGTGGACTTGAGGTTAAAAGCCAATTATGAAAAAACAAAGCAATGGGAGCTAAACTATTCTGAAATATTTCCATAAACTCAAACTTAAAATGGGTCAAGATAATCAGAGGAAAATACGTTTCTCAGGTAAATGCGGCAGATATTTTTAGACAAATTTCTTTCCATAGGGGATCTCATATTTGGAATTTTATTTGATCTTGCAAAGGGGTCATTATGAATTAGACTACGAGGGACAATTCTAATAGAAGGAGAGCTCTCTTTTACAAGGACTCCTGGGGTGGGTATCCGACCATTCAATGGATACTAGTAGAATTCAATACATTTATAAATATAGATAAAGTAAATCCTCCTCAATGAAAATGTGAATCTTGGGATGAATTGCAACTTCTCAAGGAAGATCTAGAGCAATTAAAGAAGATTCTAGAAAACAGACTAATTGTGCTGAGAAAAGAGAAAGACCAAATTATTTAGAATCGTTCTAAATGGGGTGTCTATAATGTAAAGGATGTATACAAATCATTGGCCAAGAAAAATGGCTAAAGGAAACGCACTTACGTATTCCCCTATGTTGGAATAAGCTATGCCTTCCTAAAAAAAGAAATTTTACTTGGGCAACTCTTCAAGGGAAGATATTGATAGTTGAATGGTTTAAAAGAATTGGTTTTCAAGGTCCATCAAGATGTAATTTATGTAAAAATGAGGAGGAAACCATCAATCATATACTCTTCTTCACTACCCCTTTTCTTTAAAAGGATGGAATTAGCTCTATGCTAGGTTAGGGTGGTCCTCAACTCTTCCAAAAGATATCTGGTCATTATTCAAAGGATGGACAACTTTTTTCTAATATCCTTTTTGCTATCTTTTGGGTGGTATCAGCATCTTTATTGATTTGGGAGTTATGGAAATAGAGAAATTGTAGAAATTTTCAAGGGAAAAAGATGGAATGGGATCAACATATTAACAAATTAGAAGTACATATTGTAGAGATGTTGATTTATAGAGAAACAAATGCCAAATCCAATCATTTGAAACACACAATGTTGGATGATTTAACAACAAGAAGATGGTTTGGGCTAGGATTTCCTAACTTTGTAGGCATATCATTGAACAATAGAACTTTAAGAGTTGAATGCAGATGGGATTCACCTAAACCGGACTGGGTAAAACAAATTTTTTATGGAGCATTAAGAACCAACCAGGGTACTTCAAGGGCTAGGTGTGTCATTCACTTGGACAAAGGGACGATTATTGTAGTGTTGGCTAAACCACTAGAAATTTATACAAATAATGTTTTATCATTTAGGGCATTATATGAAGGGCTAATCATTTGCAAGGAATTATAATTTAGGAAAGTGGAGATTGAAGGTGACTCATCTATAGTCATCAATGCACTTAGATGAAGGCAATCTGTGAATTGGAGGATTAAATTACTTCTTTCACAAGCTTTAGAAATGTTGTAAACCTTTAATAATGTAACTTTTAATTATATTTATAGAGAGGGAAACATGATGCAGATAGATTATCAACTTAGGGTCCTGGTGGTATGTTCACAAAGAAAATTTATGACAAAGACTTCTTATCTATGAATCAGTAGTAAACCTGAGCTTTTCTATTATCCAAAGTTTTATCCAAATATTTGTGTTTGTTAAAATTAGCAAACCTTGTGATGTAAGTAGTTGAAATTTGACGAAGAGAAGAAGGTAAAATATAATGCATAGGATCTAATGAGAAGGTTCCAAATCTAAAATCAAAAAATAATGATTATTTGTTTGAGAACATTATTTAAAAAACGTTATGTCAACAAGGTTGATTCTGCTATGTCCCATGCCAAAATTGGTTTAGAGTATGAAGGGATTTAATTTTCCATGATAGGAAAGGAAAATTTGGGTGGTAGGTAAGAATTGGTGTTTTAAATGAAGGACATCGTTCTAATTTTAAAAAATGTTGTGCCTTGTCTCGGAGAAAGAAATTAAAGTAATCTATTGGGAAAGGGCTGGGTGAAAAGATCGAGCATTTATGGTAAGTAATGATACAAGGTAGAGAAAAACTAAAGTGAAAATATTAAGCTCAAGATTGAGCATTTATGACAGGAAATGATGCTATTTTGCTACGAGCCTAGAGAAGTTGAGTAGGTACGATGGATGGAGAAAGTGGCGGTGAGAGAGTACGGGATACAATTTAATAAATTTGGGTGACTACTAATTTAGTCGGATAATGGTCAATTATGCTAAAAATTTATGGTAAGAAAAAGAAGATGACTTAGAGAAAGACCTGATAATTTAGAGACAATAGTTTTTTGCCTGCAGGAAATGACCATAGATATGATTGATGGAGGTTGGCAGAGGAATTATCAAGAATGAAAGACTTACAATAAATTACAATCTCTTAAAAGATAATCCCTTGAGATTGTTAAAAATCACTTTAAAGCTTGTTTAATCTCTCAACTAAAGTTCTCTTTTGTTTCATGAAAATAGAAAGATTGCAAAAGTAAGAGAAGTGAAGAAAAGGTGTGAGTAAATGGATTCCCCTATTCTGCTAAGAGTGGCGAGCCCAAAAAGATAGGTAGTCTTTCTTGGTATGGTGACAGATCAAAGAATGCAAGAAATCCTCCAAGACATGTACATCGTAGTGGTCAAGGTGGTTTTGGGGATACTAGGCAACAATTTCATCATAGCTAACCATGGGTATAGAGTTAATATGAATATTATTACAGTTTTTTTGGCATTATTACTACATGTATACATAACCAAAAGAGTTGCAGAAATAATCTACAAGAAATTTTCCCCAAGGAATTTCTCATGGAATTAATAGTGGTGCTGAGAAACATAGATGATAATCTCACCATTCCAAGGCCTATTGATTATGGTGTGTCTATGATTAATGAATGATCCCCGAAGTGATATCTAATTCTAGAAATTGGAGAACTGAGTATTTTTAGATACATGAAATTTCTCTTTAGAGAGAGGATTGATTTCTTGATGAAATATACTAGCTCTGCCACAATGAACGACCAACATGGGTTAGAGACTTCCTAAAATTTCTAAAATTTGGTTATGGAAAATGAAGGTGACCAGAGGATGAAGAATATGGAAGCTGGTTTGTTGACAATCTTTGACTTTCAAGGACCCTCACCATAGGATATAGAGCCATGGGATCCAGATTGGAGTGTAGAAGAGGTACTAATGATGACTCTGGATGAACAATAAAGTATACTATCTAGAAGGAGCATGTCTATAGCCCACATGTTGAGGATGGTGGATGTAGATATTGATGCAACAGAGGGAAGTAGGAGAGGTCAAGGGAGAGAAAGATAGAACTCATATATTCTTCTTCACCAACCCTTTTCTTTAAAAGGATGGCATTAACTCTATGCCAGGTTAGGGTGGTCCTCAACTCTTCCAAAAGATACATGGTCATTATTCAAAGGATGGACAAATTTTCTCTAATATCCTTTTTGCTATCTTTTGGGTAGTATCAACATATTTATTGATTTGGGAGCTATGGAAAGAGAGAAATTGTAGAATTTTTCAAGGGAAAAAGATGGAATGGGATCAATAGATTAACAAATTAGAAGCACATCTTGTAGAGATGTTGATTTATAGAGAAACAAATGCCAAATCCAATCATTTGAAACACACAATGTGGGATGATTTAATGACAAGAAGATGGTTTGGGCTAGGAGTTCCTAACTTTGTAGGAATATCATTGAACAATAGAACTTTAAGAGTTGAATGCAGTTGGGATCCACCAAAACGGGACTAGGTAAAACTAAATTTTGATGGAGCATTAAGAAACAACCAGGGTACTTCAAGGGCTAGTTGTGTCATTCACTCGGAAAAAGGGATGATTATTGTAGAGCTAGCTAAACCACTAGAAATTTATACAAATAATGTTGTAGAATTTAGGGCATTATATGAAGGGCTAATCATTTGCAAGGAATTATGATTTAGGAAAGTGAAGATTGAAGGTGACTCATCTATAGTCATCAATGCACTTAGATCAAGGCAATCTATGAATTGGAGGATAAAATTACTTCTTTCACAAGCTTTAGAAATGTTATAAACCTTTAACAATGTAACTTTTAATCATATTTATAGAGAGGGAAACATGATGGCAGATAGATTATCAACTTAGGTTCCTGGTGGTATGTTGACAAAGAAAATTTATGACAAAGACTTCTTATCTGTGAATCAGTAGTAAACCTGAGCTTTTCTATTATCCAAATATTTGTGCTTGTTAAAATTAGCAAACCTTGTGAGGTAAGTTGTTGAAATTTGACGAAGAGAAGCAGGTAAAATATAATGCAAAGGATGTAATGGGATGGTTCCAAATCCAAAATCAAAATAATGATCATTTGTTTGAGAATGTTATTTAAATAACGTTATGCCAACAAGGTTGATTCTGCTATGGCTCATGCCAAAATTGGTTTAGAGTAAGAAG
Source organism: Thuja plicata (assembly GCA_018584345.1). Taxonomy (NCBI): domain Eukaryota; kingdom Viridiplantae; phylum Streptophyta; class Pinopsida; order Cupressales; family Cupressaceae; genus Thuja; species Thuja plicata. The sequence goes on along the minus strand of MU225832.1, from coordinate 570,285 downwards.
GGATTTAATTTTCCATGATAGGAAAGGAAAAGTTGGATTGTAGGTAAGAATTAGTGTTTTAAATGAAGGACATCATTCTAATTTTAAAAAATTTTGTGCCTTGTCTCGGAGAAAGAAATTAAAGTAATCTATTGGGAAAGGATTGGGTGAAAAGATCGAGCATATATGGTAAGTAATGACACAAGGTAGATAAAAACTAAAGTGAAAATATTAAGCTCAAGATTGAGCATTTATGACATGAAATGATGCTATTTTTCTATGATCCTAGAGAAATAGAGTAGTTACGATGGATGGAGAAAGTGGCAGTGAGAGAGTACAAGATACAATTTAATAAATTTGGGTGACTACTAATTTAGTCGGATAATGGTCAATTATGCTAAAAATTTATGGTAAGAAAAAGAAGATGACTTAGAGAAAGGCTCGATAATTTAAAGACAATAGTTTTTTGCCTACAGGAAATGATCGTAGAAATGATTGATGGAGGTTGGCAGAGGAATTATCAAGAATGAAAGATTTACAATAAATTACAATCTCTCAAAAGATAATCCCTTGAGATTGTTAAAAATCACTTTAAAGCTTGTTTAATCTCTCAACTAAATTTTTGTCTTCTGTCTTCATGAAAATAGAAAGATTGCAAAAGTAAGAGAAGCAAAGAAAAGGTGTAAGAAAATGGATTCCTCGATTCTGCTAAGAGTGGCGAGCCCAAAAAGATGGGTAGTTTTTCTTGGTATGGTGACAGATCAAAGAATGCAAGAAATCCTCCAGGACATGTACATCATGGTGGTCAAGGTGGTTCCGGGGATACTAGGCAACGATTTCATCATAGCTAGCCACAGGTATAGAGTCAATATGAATATTGTTGCAATTTTTTTGGCATTATTATTGCATGTATGCATAACCAAAAGGGTTGCAGAAAGAATCTGCATAAAAATTCTCCCCAACGAATTTCTCATGGAATTAACGGTGGTGCTGAGAAACATAGATGATAATCTCACCATTCTAAGGCCTATTGATTATGGTGTTTCTATGATTAATGAATGATCCCCAAAGTGATATCTTACTCTAGAAATTGGAGAACATAGTATTTTTAGATACGGGAAATTTCTCATTAGAGAGAGGATTGATTTCTTGATGAAATATACTAGCTCTGCCACAATGAATGACCAACATGGGTTAGAAACTTCCTGAAATTTCTAAAATTTGGTTATGGAAAATGAAGGTGAGCAAAGGATGAAGAATATGGAAGTTGGTTTCTTGACAATCTTTGACTTTCAAGGACCCTCACCATAGGATATAGAGCCATGGGATCTAGACTAGAGTGTAGAACAGGTACTAATGATGACTCTGCATGAACAAGAAATTATACAAGCTAGAAGGAGCATGTTTGCAGTCCAAATGTTGAGGATGGTAGGTAGATATTGATGCAACTGAGGGAAGCATGAGAGGTCAAGGGAGAGAAAGATGAAAGTCCAAGACCAGAGGAGGTTACGAGCAGCAGGAGTGGTTGACAAAAAATATGATGAAAGCCTAGAGGAGGCTAGTAGCGTCTTCTATTTTTTTTTTTTTTTTAGATTTTGGAAGAGAATAGTTTCAAAGTAGATTTTAGATAAAACATCTCAAAATTTTGAAGGAATTTAAGAGGAAAATCTCCATAGACTACTAAATATTTTAACTTTTATGTTATTTCAGACTCTGTTTATTTTAGACTTTAAATATTAATATAAATATTGATCTTAACTTTTTATTTTATTTTATTTAAAAAAAAAACAATAGTAGTGTCATTATATAGATATATAGCCTAATAACAAAATCATAAAAAATTACATTAATATATCAATAATAATAACCTAATAACAAAATCTTAAAAAATTACATTAATATATCAATAGTAATCCAAAAATCTATGATCAACAACTATTTTAATTAGCATTAATGAAACGTATAATCTGAGCTGTATAATTTCTACAATACAACTTTTTCAACACTACTCTCATCTCTTTTATAATTGTTTCTATTTTTTTCCTATAAATTTCTTTCACGACTTAATCCCAAATTCTGATGGTAGAGAGAATCCCACATCACTTGTGGTTTAAACTTGCCATAGTATTCCATCTTATTCTCCAACTAGATTGCATCCTTAAGTGCGGTTCGGACATAAAACACCATAAACCTTGGCATGGACTAATAACAAAAACAATTATAACCTGAAGTATTGCTAGTTAAATTATACAGTGGATAAAGTGTTCAAAGTTGTTTCTACAATTTCTGAATGATAAAGAAAACAGCTGGCGTTATTATTGGGGGATGTAAATTTGCTAATTCTATTTGGGCATCACTTACAAGCTGACATAAACTATGTTTTGGTTTGGTCCTCTCATTGCAAACATACAAAACCAAAAGTTCTGTCCTCCACATGCTCAACTTACTGTCCACTTATGGAGTTTGTTATGTTATAGTGTTTTGTTTATATTTGGTCTCTTGAGTCCAGTTTTAGATAAATCCTCTGTAAATAGAAGCAATGTACTCAATTGTTATCAATCAATAAAACTAAGTTTTTCTATTCTCTTTCATCTATCTCTCGGTCTTTCAAATTCATGGCTCTATTTTATTTTATTAGAAACTTAAATTGACTTCAAATACAATTGATACCATTAAGACTATCATTAACACTGAACTGTCTCTCCAATATATTATTTATGAACATATTACAAGCTCACAGAAAATAAAAAAGAAACCATGATATTCTATAGATTCATTTTATTATTCATTAAGAATGTTCAACAATAAAATGATAACATTTTAACAAAGTAGAATAAGTGGTTGTTCATGCTATTCCTCCACACAGATCATAAGGGCATCCACTAAACAATGCATTATGGGGGAGAATGATATTTTTTTGTGCCAGTTGATAAGCATTTGATTTCTCTGGACGGGCTATCTTTCTACGTTGTTGTGTCCTATAATATTATTCCAAAGTATAACCTTAAAGCTGTTCTGTTTTTTTTTCAAAGACAAATGTACTACAAATAATAATATTAAATAATTTAGTAAATAATAGACTCCTCAAAAAGGGTTATTAAACGTTTATATTACAAATGTTAAAATAATAAAAGAAATCTAGAAGAATATATAAGTTTTACTAAAATTCGACCTGACAATTAAATGAAGATATAATTATTACTAAAACTGACCTGACAATTAAATAAACCTATATTATTACGATTCAAACTACATTTGAAATTACTTAAAATCTCTAATTTTTATATAGACAAGAACAAATACTTTTTTTTTCTTTAATTTTTAATTTACTCATAAACAATTCTAAATGAATATACAGTCACAGGAAACTGTTTCTTACAAACTTACACCCTATTTCATTATTAAACATACAAAAAAAAAAATGAATTACAAATTGACCACGTTTCTTTTAAATTTCATGATTACATCACAAATTACATTTACCTACTAATTAACCTATATTTCATTTCCATCTTTCACAAATACACAAATTTATATAGACCTTTTGTTAAAATACTACATTTTAAAATTACATTATAACTACTTAAAAATACAGAACATGGGCAAAAGAAACAACAGAGGAAAAAAATCTAAAATGTACTGCCATTTCTATTTACATACGAGAGCATAAAATTTATTAACTAATTCCCAATTCAATCAATGTTAACTTAATCAAACATATTACAAACGTAAATTTGCTTGCCGTTACTAAAATTATATCAAACTAAATTCGCAAATAAATGTGCAACTCTCTAATAAGGGTTCGAATAATGAACTACAGTATATTCATGTTTATTTTTCCAGCCACCATATAAATTTATGAATTATAATTAACGAGATTTATGTTTAAAGAACTCGACAGATAAAAAGTTGTAGTTGGCAGCCACCAACAAGTGATGAGAAGGCCTCAAAATGACAATTATTTCATAAATCAATAGACGCACGAATATACATATATATATATAATTTTAAAATAACAAAATTTTAGTGCAGGACTTAAATTCATATTTGGAAATTCAAATGAAATGTTTGTACAGACATTGAAAAAGAAATAACCACAAACAGATTCAGAGAATTTATATTTCCATTTTTACTAATGAAAATGTTTTATTTCCTTTTTCATAACAAATTTCAAGAATGAAAAAAATAAAATAAAAGAAGGCGGCCTACCTCTGAGTTTCAAGATCAAAGGTAAAGTCGAGAAATATATGTTGTGTTTTTTGAACATTAATCTTTAGCAATCAATCCAACTCCAGGCAAATGAAAATTATCAGAAGCAAGAAATCTTCTCGTCCCAAATCAAAGTCCAATTTTGTTTTTCACCGTTTCTCCAATTACCCCGTAAACAAAGAAAAATCTCACATAAAACAATGATCTTCCAGGAAGTTGTACGGGAATAACCAACTCCCGCTTCCATTAATAAATTAAAAATTAACAAAAACCATAAAGTATTCTCCACTAAATATATTGGCAAAATATATTTAACTTTTATTTTAAAAACTATATAAATATGTTTATTTTTTTCCAACCTATTAATCAATTTACCTTATTATGTACATATCCACCTAAAGCATCTCACACATTATTATGAAGTGTAATGATATTACGACTTTGTACGTACAAAAGAGTATATATATATATATATATATGTTTTTAGTCAATTGTGTTATTTCAATCAAAATTTCTAATGTAAATCTATTAAATATTGCACTCTTCTAAGCTAAAATTAAAACTTATACTAAAGATGATTGAAATTGATCTAAATTTTATTTATAACGATCTTTCCAAAAAAAGATTACATAAGTGATACCAAATTTCAAATCACCTTTAAAAAAAGAAGTTTGAATAAAGAAAATATCCATTTCTTTCATATATTTCAAGCTCTGAGCACATGAGAAATTTTTGGGGAGAGATCTTGCATAGCCACTTTGTCCAATGTCAATACATCTTTCTCTTTTGACATTATTTGGAATATATTTCTTTGGTAAAGATTCTTTTTTAAGATTATTTGGAATATAATGATCGTCTCTTTATTATTTAATGTGAATAATAATGAATTTTAAAAATTATTATTTAATGTTTAACAACTATTCATGAAACAAGGGTCAATGCATTTGACTAAAAAAATCAATATCATAGTTTAACAACTAGTTTAGGAGCATGGTGCTTTTTTTACCATTATATATATATATATATATATATATATATATATATATATATATGGTTCATTATGTTTGATAGTAATAGTTTCTTAAATTAATATTTTTTTAATTGATAAGTGCTATCAAAAGGGAATAGCATGGGATACATCTATACATAGTGCCCATTTTCAAGAAAACCTAAGCTACCATATAAAATTATCAAAAAACCTAGACTCGATCAGTGGTTTGTGATATATAGTTGTATATACCTGCCAATCTACTTCCAATCTTCACTACCCTGATTGCATTTGAGGTAGCCATCTAGTTATCTTCAGAATCCTACAACGTTCAAAAGGGGCAAATTTATTATTCATGACCCCCATCCTGTATACCTCCCATGCATTATCTATAAAATTCTTCCTCTTTGCAATTGCAACCCACCCTTCTGCTAAAGCTGGAGTTTCTAAATCAGAACCCTCTTCATCCATAAGAGTTTCTTAAATTAATATTGGGCAGCATTTATAAACTTTATAAATTTTGTATATATGATAAGTCTTGTTAATCTATCAATACTTATATTTTTATTTAATATTTAGTAACATCTTGTTGGTAAGAGTAATCAGTGTTATTTTAAAAATAGAAATTCAATGTCATATAAATGTGTAATCACTTCATTTTTTTTATCAAGAATTAATTTGGTTCAATACAAAAACAATATAGAAAATGTCTCATTGTTTTTGATTGATTAAATAGGAAAAAGGAACTTGATCAAACCAGATCCAAGGCTATGGTTCGATTAACCAAGTATTTTCTCAAACCAAAATTCAAAGCTATTTATGGGGTGGTAATTCAAATTTTATAAAATGGGATTGCATTTATGAAACATGGTCACGTTTTGTAGAATCGGGTCACATTTCATTTTTTCAAATTTTATAATGTTTTGTGGAACAAGATCACGTTTTCTAGAACGAGATCACATTTTGTAGAATGGGGTCATGTTTTGTAGAATGGGGTCACATTGTTTTAGAAAGAGGTCGCGTTCCATTTTTGTAGAACATGACCCTATTCCAAGTTTTAGGCTTGTGACCCCAAACGTAAAAGTGACCTCGTTCTATTTTTGCGCAACCCTGTTTCGTGGAGCCAATTTTTGGAAAAATGACCAAGTGTAAAAGTTCCCCCATAAGTGGACTCAACTTCTTGCACTTACCCATATCATCAATGTTTGAGGAGTCTCATATTATAGATCTAGATTATTATCACAAAGGCATTCATCTCCTCTTTATTGATAGTCACATTAGGTTGTCAATTCATCTTCATTACGCATCGAGAAGGTTCTACACCACTTTTTGTAGGGCCTTGGATTGTCACCTTCTACATTGATTGTGTATGTCCCTAGTTAGTTTGTGACATCATCATCCTTCATGGACACGACAACATTTGAGTTTTTTTTAGAGACACACACAATTTGGATTTGTATTCCTACTTCTTCTAGGTTATGGGAGTGGATTTCCATATCTCTAGTAGATTTCCATATCTCTAGTAGATTTGTTTCTTTTGAAGCTAATCAATTTTGTTTATAGGTATGGATCTTTATCTATCTTGAAGCTTTCATCATTCACACATGATTTACTTCTTCATCTAGGGATTCCTATTCTATTTTTTCTCGGCCTTATGGGTGGACAGTCATTATACTATGGTGATAAAAGTAACCCATGGGGGATTACACTCGGTCCTTTTTCTTTCTTTCTTTCACTAGTATAGTTATTTCACTTTTCTCTCTTTTAGAAAGCAGTTTTGTCCTATGTGATTTTCTCTTTTTGATTGATTTTGAGGGTTTGCATTATTTTCTAAAATTTCTAATTTCTAATAAAAAAGTTAATTTCCTTGTATTTTGGTTGTGTAAATGAATAGATGTTATGATATATATATATATATATATATATATATATATATATATAATGAAATAAATGTAGTACATCTTCAAAAACAAAAAAATACAATGAGAAAATTAAATATGTATACAACCTACCGAAATAAATACATGATTAAATAGATTTTAATCCTAGGGTATCTAAGTGAGAGTCGAACACCAGACCATGAGTCGTCCAACCAAAGCCTCAAATCAACTCTGCTACCAGTGCGGGCTAATAAAAGTTAAACAATATTATATGATAAAATGATTTTCATTATTTTTAGTAGTTCATAATAATATTTATAAAATAATTTACATAATCATAAAGGGAAAATTGTTAAAGCATCTAATTTGATAATAATCAAATTTCATGTTTAAAAAATATGTTATTTGATTAAACATTATTGATAAGAATTTAAAATATAATTAAAAAAAATATCTTATGATTAAATAGTGTCAATTATTTTTAATTTTGTAGATAAAAATATTGTTAAAAATACAAATGATCAAAGAAGGAAAATTTTATGCACATGACAAGTTAATAAATGTCACGAACAAAATCAAGATAAAATTTAATGGAATTCTCTTCTTAATTAAAATTTCATTATTATTTATTTAAATTAATTTATCTCTATCGAATTATTATTTTTAAAATTAATTGTTATTTTATTTTTTACATTAAATTTTATTTTATTTTTTAAATCTTCTTTTACAAAACACTATCTACAACACCAACTAATGAAGACGGGCGAGAGAATGGGTGCGAGCAGGAGAGGAACGAGGATTTCAAAGGTAGGGGAAGAGGATGAAGAGGGAGACGATGCAGATGAGGACGAGAATGATAGAGCGGTGCATGCTTTGGTCATTGGTGTTGCAGATCTTGTCGTTTCCTTTTTGTGTTTCATGGGAGGCAGATTTTGGGGATTGGTGCTTTGGCTTGCAGAATTTAGCCCCTCCACTATGACTCCCTTTGACATTGCTGCTTCAGACCCCTTTGTTGGTCATGGCTTTATGACAAATGGTAGTCTGTGGCTGGCGCAGGTCTCTACATACCTAATTTGGTGCTTTCCCTCGTTAGTGGATGTCATTCTTTGTGTGCGGTTTTTTTATTTCGGTGTAGTTGGAGGGGCATTCAATCTTGTACATGATTCTTTGTATCTTTCCTTTGTGTCATACGGTTACCCTGTTTTCTTTATTGATTCCTTATGGCGTCCTGTGGGGATTTCTATTTGGCTTCCCTTATTTTTTTGTTGTGTTTCATGGTGGTTTTGAGTGGCAGCAACATTTGTATTTGTTTTATTTAGTCTTTGTTGCTCTATTCAAGAAGGAAGTCTTCTTCTCACGTGTTGTGATGCAGCCTTGTTTTGGTCCTTGTGAAAAAGGGCGTGGAGGGGCTTTGGATTTTTGAGTTTGGGAATAGTTTCTTGCTTTTTTTTTTTTGAAGCCTTTGAGGCTTTGGTTTCTCTCTTGGATCTTCAGACTGTAACCTTTGGATGAGAGAGATATTTTTTATTTGGAGGAGTTGTTGAGATTCATGGTGGGGGATTCTAGATCTTGGAGTTGTTGGAGGTTATGGGGGTTAGTTTTCTTCTAAGGAAGTCCTTTGATGATCTTGACACTCATGTCCTTCCCTCTATGTTTTGGGATTTCTCTTCATTGAATCCCATTTGTTTCAGTGATGGTTAGATGCTTATTTGGAGTTTTTGGGAGGTTTCTTCTCGTGTGTGACTGGGTTCCTATACGATTGGTTGGATAAGTTGGTTGGTGCTGATTTTATGAAGAGAGTGTGCTTTGATGATCTCAACATGGCCCTTCTGATTTCATCATTCTGTTCAAGGTCCCTTTTACTTTGGAGAGGAAATCTCTTGTTTTAGGTGGTTGGTGGTCTCTGAGCGATGTGTGGTTAGGGAATTCAATTGTATGTGTCTTAAGAGGGTGGGATTTATTGTGCATATGCCCTTCTGCCCCCTTTACCTATGTTTTGTGTCTTATCTCCTCTGGTGTTGTTCTTTGGTTAGGATTGATGGGGGTTGAGGTGTTATTGGAAGTGCTTGGGGGTGAGCATTCGGGATTTGATATGCTTACACCCTCTCCCTTCCTTTCACTTCATTGGAGCCCTTATTTCTTGCATTGTTGGCTTGTGGCAGGTAAGGGACTCTTGGATGGAGGGTTGTTGGATATGAAAGGTTGTGACGATCTTCAGTACTTGTGTGTTATTTTGTTCATGGCCTTTCTCTTCCCCTTGTTGCCCGAGGTGTCCTTTGTCCTATAAGTTTTTTCTAGAGCAAATGGTGGTGGATCTTTGGTTGCAGTGGTTGTGGTGGAGTAGGGATGTGAGTGTTTTAAGTGGTTATGTGTTGATGTGCTCACTCCCTCTCATTCCCTTATGTTGTGTTGGGATCCTTCTACATTGCTGGCATTTTTTTTGTCTTAGCTATGCTTCCTATTTAGGTGGAGGGAATTCCTTTATCTAGGCAAGGTTTTGTGTGGCTAAGATGATGTGTTTGCTCCTTGGTTTTCCTTCACTTGTTGTTCCTATAGAGGTAGTGTTATCTTCTATTGAGGTGGAGTGCACCGGTGCAAGCAAGGGTTCTATCAGGAGTAAGTATTCTTTGTTGAAGGTTGGGGGAGCCTTTCAAAACCCCTATGGTTGGCTGGTTTTAAGCTTAAGAGAGCCTTTCAAAATGTTGTTCTATATTTGGTAAGGCTTATGCCTATTTTTTCTTCAACTCGTGCTTTGTATTTTGTAATCCTTCTAGGTCGTTATGTCTGTGGTTGGTTTTCTGCAAATATGAAATGTCATTCTTTCTACATCTATCTGGTTTTCCTGAGTTTGTTGTGGTTGGTGCCTGGTTTATTTTTTTCTTTAGGCTATTGAGTCTTTGTTGATTGTTTTTTGTTGCTATGTAATGATCTATCTTTCACAGCTATTCTTTTAGGGGTTCCAGATCCCCCTCAAAATATGATTGTAAAGGGTTTCTAGTCCCTTCAAATCTTGTTTTTCTTTAATCAAAAACACTATCTAAAACACCCTATTATTATTACAGTATAATTTTCTTCTTATAAATATAGCCTTTAGAAGAGAGGACACCCTAACTTTATGCTTCTCAAAATCCTACGTGGAAATTTTAGATCACTCCCAATTTTTTTATAGCAACATACTTGGCAAGTCCCCTCTTATCACTAAGGTGTCTAAAACAGTCTCAAGAAAAGGTGAGACCAATGGTCATGCAAAAAAGATACCTATACTTGTGCAACTGATGTGGCATCACATGATTGGCTATGTTTTACATGTAAGAGTACATTTCATTCAAATATAAGTAGTCATCATAGCAATAACAACTTTAAAGTCACAACTATTGGTGCAATGTTGTAAAAAAATGGATATCAAACCAACAAATGTAGCTATCAAATCAACAACTACTATAACGGCCATTGGAACACTTAGAATATTAAATCTTTTCCCCTATTACTTAATTTTTAAAATTTTCTTTCTTAAAAATACTCGCCTATACCACAATGGAATTTAATATATTTTGTTAGCATAACTGATGCAATGATGCTAAGTGATGCATTGGTGAAGATTGGTACATATTTGATGACAGGTGAATCAATTATTTTGTTGGACCATTGATGTCAATTGTTTAACTTAGTGTTTATAGTATGTTATCTGATATTGTGTAAGTGAATCATGAGTTGCAATATGTTTATGAAGTTGATATTCTTATGGAAGGTTATGTCATGTGTTTGTGATCTTAAATTTTCCATCACGACTCTTGTTATAAAGAATTGAGTTGGCTATGTTTGATTGGACTCAAACTGGGTAAATGCTAAAATAGTCAATGACAGATAGTAAATGATTTTAATGTTATCTCAAATCGGTAAAGTATTTTGTGGAGCGGTCATAGGATATGATTTTGAACAATCTCAAGGTACTATGGTTGCAAGCGTGACTCATAATGTTAACTGGTGCAACTAGTTTAATTGACTGGATGCAGTGTTAACATAGTGAATAGGTAAACGAGATAAAGTTCTTGAATAGGCTATGAAGATTTGTAGATCGGTGAAGGAATTTGATGTGGCAATAGGATCAGTGATGATTTTTGTAAAGTGGAAAGTTAGTTATGTGATTTGTGGGACTTACTTGACACCACATTGATCGAGGTATGCGTTTGAGGTGGATTCTTCAAGAAGTTTCTTTTGGTCAAACAAGTTTTTGAAATGGCTCAACTACCGAGGTAAAATCTATGTGCTAGTCGATGTGGTCAAAAGAAAATGTTTTTTGAGTGACGAGATACATTGTATCTTACCTAAGATGATCTGGATGGTTCATATCTCAAATCTAGGGTTTGTTGTAAGTCGGTGGAAGTGATTCTATATATTGAAAGTTGAAAATGAAGTTATTTGTTGATTGCAAATTGCAGAAGGATTCAGTGACAGAGAAAATGAAGGAATCAAGTGTGATCAAGCCAAGGAAGAGTATACAGTATGATGATGTATTTCAGATCTTGAAAAGATCTGATAATGCAGAGGTAGTGCAGTTTTCACAGATCATTTTATTTGTTTCTTTCTAAACATTGTAACAGTGAAATCCCTTAACAGGGTGTATTCTAACATATCTTTATTGTAAATCCTCTAACAAGGTGACACATTAGCTTGTGTTTTAAGTCCTCTAATAAGTCTTAGGCAAATCCCTTAACCGGGTAACACCTAACAATGTTTTGTAAACCTTTAACAGGGTAAGCTCCTAACATCCTAACAGGTCTTAGGCAAATCCCTTAACTGGGTAACACCTAACAATGTTTTATAAACCTTGGACCATTGATGTCAATTGTTTAACTTAGTGTTTATAGTATGTTATCTGATATTGTGTAAGTGAATCATGAGTTGCGGTATGTTTATGAAGTTAATATTCTTATGGAAGGTTATGTCATGTGTTTGTGATGTTAAATTTTCCATCATGACTCTTGTTATGAAGAATTGAGTTGGTTATGTTTGATTGGACTCAAACTGGGTAAATGCTCAAACAGTTAATGACAGATAGTAAGTGATTTGAATGTTATCTCAAATCGGTAAAGTATTTTGTGGAGCGGTCATAGGATACGATTTTGAACAATGTCAAGGTACTATGGTTGCAAGTGTGACTCATAATGTTAACCGGTGCAACTAGTTTAATTGACTGGAAGCAATGTTAATAGAGTGAATGGGTAAACAAGACAAAGTTCTTGAACAGGCTATGAAGATTTGTAGATTGATGAAGGAATTTGATGTAGCAATAGGATCGATGATGATTTTCATAAAGTGGAAAGTTAGTTTTGTGATTTGTGGGACTTACTTGACACTACATTGATCGAGGTATGTGTTTGAGGTGGATTCTTCAAGAAGTTTCTTTTGGTCAAACGAGTTTTTGAAATGACTCAACAACTGAGGTAAAATCTATGTGCTAGTCGACGCGGTCAGAAGAAAATGTTTTTTGAGTGACTAGATACATTGTATCATACCTAAGATGATTTGGATCGTTCATATCTCAAATCTAGGGTTTGTTGTAAGTTGGTGGAAGTAATTCTATATATTGGAAGTTGAAGAAGAAGTTATTTTCTGATTGTTGATTGCAAATTGCAGAAGGATTCGGTGACAGAGCAAATGAAGGAATCAAGTGCAATCAAGCCAAGGAAGAGTATACAATATGATGATGTATTTCAGAACTTGAAAAGATCCGATAATGCGGAGGTAGTGTAGTTTTCACATGTCATTTTATTTGTTGTTTTGTAAACATTGTAATAGTGAAATCCCTTAACAGTGTGGATCCTAACATATATTTATTGTAAATCATCTAACAAGGTGACACATTAGCTTGTGTTTTAAGTTCTCTAACAAGGTTGCTCCTAATAGGGCAAAGATCCTAACAGGTCTTAGGCAAATCCATTAACCGGGTAATACCTAAGAGTGTTTTGTAAACCTTTAACAGGGTAAGCTCCTAACAAGGCGTACTCCATAAGGACCCGTTTGGACGCAGGCATACGGAATGCCGGATATAGTCAATTCTAGAATATGCTGCAATTCTAGAATATCATATCCTTAAAATGATATCCGGAATATGTGTTCGACCCGTTTGGACGCACCTGGAAGATGACCGAGAAGATGTATTTTTCGCGTTTGGGTGCCGCATTTTGGAATTGGAATATGCACTGAATGAGAATTTGTTTTTAATTTCTTTATAACAATTTGTGATTTTTTCAAATGTTATGATGCTTTTCACATTTTGTTCGTGTTTTTGAATATTTATTTTATTTTTGCAATAAAATAATATTATAATATTTTATTTTGTTTTTGAATATTTATTTTATTTTTGCAATAAAATAATATTATAATATTTTGTTTTGTTTTTGAATATTTATTTTATTTTTGCAATAAAATAATATTATAATATTT